>NW_024102830.1:18969919-19356201 GCF_013122585.1 Styela clava
TTGAAGAAGGAAAATTTGAAGAACTATAAACTGAGCATGAAGGCAAACTTAGAAAATATGGCTCCGACTTCACAGCCTCGTTTATATCACAATCTAACAACTTTATTTGAGAATAAAAAACTTGGAAAATTCCAAAATTTGATCATTCAGGCAGGCAGGAGATAGATTGAACTAATTGTGTTTCTGAAATTATGTGCCTTCCAGATCTATGCAGTAAAATACAAAATGTCAATGACCTTGAAAAATACAGATGCAAAGTTTATCTACGATGCAGTTGATGTATTTCATAAGTCCCAATGGAAGAATTTTCTAGATTGAAACTAGGTTTGAACGACAGAGAAATCAAAAACTACAAGCTGATCATTGTATTAATAAGAAAGCACAACTGAGAAAATCTGGACAAATTGACCGCTCTAAAACAGGAATATTTTTTCAGCAAATCAGAAACGATTTTGTCAAAACTGGTAGAGGCACAAGATGATCTTGATGGCGGAAAGAGACGAGATGAGTTCAGGTATCCATTAAAAAACGGGAAAGGTATTGCACTCATTATAAGCAATTCTTTTGCTGGCACTGAATATCCCAGAGAACCTGGATGTAGTAGAGATTTGGAAAACATGGAAGAATTGTGGCGCGAAACCTTGGGTTGTGAACTCGTGGACAGAGAAGCTCATCGCGATAAAACGGCTGATGAAATGAGAAAATTGTTGGGAAAAGTCGCGAAAGCAAAAAAATTCGATTATGCCGTTGTCATTATAAGTACGCATGGAGGATACGTCCCAATGGAAGAACAGAGAAATGATAAAAATCAAGAAACAAAGCTAATAAAATATGAAGAAATCCTATATGGAGAAGACTTGGGCAAATTAAGAGCTAATGAACTTCAAAAAATCTTGGGCAATAAACAAGCTCAACACTTGAGAGATATACCGAAATTGCTAATTCTCCAATACTGCAGGGGAGAAAAGATTGTGAAAGGAGATAAAGTTAGTACTGATGAAATTGGATTTTCAGATCACCAGAAAACTGAAGAGCTTTATCCTGTGGATCCTCTTATGCCCGAGATGAGTGATATCATTACTGTATATGCAACTCATCAAGACTTCGCGGCTCTGAGGAGTGAGAAAGGCTCCTGGATGATCAAGTATATTTACGATGTGTTCCGAAAGTACTACAAGACCAAGCATGTCACTGATATGCTTACGATCGTGAATAACCGGATGAAAAATAAGAAGGCAAAGCGCAAGGCAATGAGCATCTATGAGTCTAGTCTTACCAAAGATTTTTATTTGGTTCAATAAACAAACCAGCTTCAAAAAAATGTAAAAAAAAACGTATAGCTGCATAATAATTAAGACTTAATTTATCCTTGTAAATATTACATGATTCATGGCTTGCAAAAAATTGTCAATGGAGACTTTAGAACAGTGATTCTCCCACTTTCATAATCCATGCCTTCCTTCCAAAGATCCCCAACACTTGATGGCCCGTCACAAATTGTCGATGGATACTCTCACTCATTGGTTCTCAAACATTCATGACTCGTGGCTCCCTTCAAAAGATTCTCAACAATGCATGGCCTGCCCCATGCTGGATGAAATTGTCATTGGGAAATGGAAATCTAATTATTGGTTCTCAAACTTTCATAATTCGTAGCTCCATTCTGGAGACTTCCAACAATTCATGGCCCATCTCGTTATGGAAAAAATTGTCGATGGAGACTATCAGCCAGTGGTTCTCAAACATTCATGACTCGTGGCTCCTTCTAAGAGACTTGCAACACTGCATGGCCCTCCCTGTGTTGGAAGACTGTAATATTGGTACTTCAACTTTCATAATCTGTGCCTCGCTCACAAACATTCTCAACATTGCATTCTTCCGCTCCCCCAATTGATTGGAAGAAATTGACATTGGGAAATCTAATCATACTTTCATGATTTGAAGCTGCATTCTAAAGATTTCAACACTTCATATCCCTGTGCTGGAAAAATTGTCATGGGAAACTCTAACCATTGATTCTCCTACTTTCAAGATCCGTGCTCTCTAATAAAGGCTTTCAACAATGCATGGCCCATTCTGTTCTAGAAAAAATTGTCTTTGAGAAATCTAACTATTGGTTCTCTTTATGATTCCTAATTTCATTTCAAATATTCTCATCACTTAATGGCTCCATCA
The DNA here is from genome assembly GCF_013122585.1 of Styela clava. NCBI lineage: Eukaryota > Metazoa > Chordata > Ascidiacea > Stolidobranchia > Styelidae > Styela > Styela clava. The sequence goes on from NW_024102830.1 coordinate 18,972,095, forward strand.
GATATTGTCAGTGGAAACTATCACCCATTGGTTTCAAAACTTTCATGACTCGTGTGACCTTTCAAAGAGACTCTCAACAATGATGGCCCGTCCGATGCTGGAAGAAATTGTCATTGGAAAATCTAACACTCTTTCTTTAAAGATCCGTGCCTCCCTAACAAAAACTTTCAACAATGCATGGCCCGCTCAACACTGGAAGAAATTGTCAGTGGAAACTATCACCCATTGGTTCTCAAACTTTCATGACTCATGGCTCTCTTTAAGAAACTCTCAACATTGCATGGCCTGTGGAAAAATTGTCAAAGGAGACTCTAATCAGTAGTTCTTGAACCTCTAGGATCCATAGCTCCCTTCTGAGCCCTCAACACAGCATGCCCCATGCTCTTCAATCAAAAGACCTAGTTTTTGCTTTTTACAGTTTTTACCAGTTTCATTTGTAAATTCATTTTGAATTAATGTAGTCATTGTGAATACCACCTAGTGCTGCATGTGGCGCACAAAGAATTTACCCTCTAAGGGGCCAGAGGTCCCATCTTGCTGTTCTAAGTGTTCCCATAGTTGATGTTCCAAGTGTTCCCATTGGCATTTTCTTCATGGTCATGGAAACGTCAAAAATTAACGCCCGACTTTAAATTCAACAATATTTAAAAACACTCTCCAGATTGGGGGAAATGTTTACCGACCCTCAACTTCAAGAAAATCATATTTTAATCAAAAATACTTTTGTTTATGGAAGTTTTTGATTTAGTGTCTTTTTAGATATCATATTTTATGGACCAAAGGGGCGCACTCTTAATCTATTTTTTTTTTAAATGATAATCTTATCAGCCGGCAACCTCAACTATCGACCCACAAGGAAAAAATGTGCGGCCCGCGGAGGAGTGCCAATTTTTTAGCAGTTATTCATAAATTCATTTTGAATCAATGTAGCGATCGAAAGATACCTATTGGAGGCTACTGCCTGTGGCCCCCAAAGAATCTATCCGTTGTCTCTTAGGGCGCCCAAGGTCCCAGCTTGCTGTTCTAAGCGTTCCCATTGGTGTTTTCATTCTGATCATAGAGTTCTCAAAAATTACCACCCGACTTTAAATTCCACAATATTTAAAAACACTCTCCAGATTGAGGGAAATTTTTACTGGACCCTCGAATCCAAGACCATTGTATTTCAATCAAAAATACTTTTATGATGGAAGCTTTGATTTATTGTCCTTTTAGAAATCATAGTTTATGGACCATGACCATAAGGGCACAATATAAATCTATTCTTTTTTAAATTAATTATGTTTTTTATAAGCTGACAACCTTAACCTGAGGCCCGCGGGCCAAATGCGGCCCAAATAAAAAAATTGTGTGGCCCGCGGAGAGCTATTTTTTTTAACAATCTTTTTTAATTTTTTTTTGAATTAATGTAGTGATCATAGACACCTAGAAGGCTATTGCCTGTGGGCCCCAAAGAATCTATCTATTGCCCCCTAGTGGCCCGAGGGCGTTCTAAGTGTTCCTATTGGTGCTGTTCTGAGTGTTCCCATTGGTACTGTTCTGAGCGTTCCCATTGGTATTTTCTTCATGGACATGGAGTTGTCAAAACTTATGACTCAACTTTAAATTCCACAATATTTAAAAACACTCTCCAGATTGAGGGAAATTTTTACCTGACACTTGAATTCAAGAACATTATATTTCAATCAAAAATAATTTTCTTTATAGAAGCTTAGATATCGTATTTTATGGACCATAGGGGCGTACTTTTTTTTAAATTGATCATGTGCCTTATAAGCTAGCAACCCTGGCTTTCGATGTGTAGATTGTATAATGCTTTATTTTGTACCAGTACCTTATGTATTAATAAAAACTCTATCTAAGCAATTTATTGGCAGTGCGCTTTATTACTCGGTCCACCGTATGGTTAGTACAGCGTTTCCCAATCTTTTTTGGTCGCAGACTATTTTATCACCGGCGAAAACCTTTACGGACCTAAGGTGCGTTTATTACAACCGTACTCTGTGTGAAGGAGCAATAAAGCCGACTTTTTTAGTGTATAATGGCTTTTCTGTCGCACAATATTCAATTCAAGGACGAGAATTGAAAATGTCTTTCTATTTTATTTAATCGTGTTCATGGTAACTTGCGGAGCCAATACTCCTAGGGAAAAATGCCTTGATACATATATTTCGGTAGCACACGAAATTTTGCGATTTGCAATGTCTAAAAAAGCGTATTTAATCGGTTGCGGTCCATCATAAAAAAAACTTATGGTGTTCTCCGTTCTATTTTTTAGTATTTTATATTGCCGTTTTTCAATTTAGAAAATTTGGGTTGCCACCATTGGCAACAAAAAGAAAATTATTCTTAGTTGTTCGAATTCGCGAGAAACACCACTTAAGTATCTATTAAAGCATGTGTAGACTCATGTTTTCGTCGGAAATCCTCAAGAGAGTTGTGAAATTCAAGTGACCTGTCGCGTCACCTGTTACCAAATTTTCGAATATTAAATTGGTATTCTGTTAGTTGAATAGATGCCCAGCCCCACTCAGTAACCAGTAATTATTGACCCGATTATTGTTATGTAAATAAACTTGCTTTTTATGTTTATGTAAATTCTAATGTAGATCGTCGATGATAGTTTTCTGGAATTGTTTCTGGTTCGTTGCGGACTCATTTAAACGCTCCGCGGACTCATTTGAGACCGCGGACTCGAGTTGGGAACCACTGGGTTAGTAGAATATGGTAATTTTTGCCAAGAATTATTACTGAGATCAGGGATGGGCAAATTATGGTCCACAGACTGGATCCCGTCCACCGAACTGTTTCATCTGGCCCACTTTGGGCTTGCTGAAAGTACGATTATGAATTTCTTGGATCTAAATTACCCCACTTACAAATAATTATTGCATTACATCAGTGAAACGAGTAGACAGGCAAATGTTATTGACTCTAGTTATTTGTGAGTAAACTGTTTTTCATTTATAACTTTATATTGAGTTTTTAACCCCCGTCCCAATAACGAAGTCTTTTCTCTGTATGTGGCCCACTCAGGAAAGTGATTGCCCCCCCCCCCCCCCCCAAGCCTTATTCACGATAGATTTCGAAAATTGTGACTCTGACTTCAAAAAGTTTGAAAATATGACTCTGACTCCAGTTATATAAATACATCTCGGTGTCTTTTTTTGATATGTTTTATCAGCATCTTATTTAATCAAATAATGCAATCTATATAAATCAAACTATTTTAGAAGCTTTCAATAATAAAAATAACTGGAAATGCAGAAACTTGTTGTTCTTGTTTCATACTAGCAGTTTTCATCTGGGGGTCTTTAAAAGTGTTTCAGGGTTCTGTAGGGACAAGTAGACGAACAAAATTAGTTACCTCCATATTGGTACACACACTTCAGAAGTACCCATTTCATTAATGGTGAAAAATGATAAACAAATTTTCATAATGAACCACCTTTGGACCACGAAGCTAGTTACATTTCGAAAAGGGGAACGAATATTTCGAAAGCAAAAAAAAAATTAGGATCGATTTGTACATATGGAGCTATGCTCTGTAAAAAATCTGGGTTTGTCACTCTTGTCAAGAATAAAAGATCCCATGTAATTATTATTCGGCGGTCGCTGCGTTTACGCATTGGTTAAAATAGCCCACAATAACTTTTCTGTAGCTTCTCGTGGGGGAAGCTATCACCGAAGGTATTTTATTGTCCGGTATCAATAATAAGGCGACATCAAAAAAATGAAAATCACCATACTCGCCTAATAAGAGGACACCCCCAAATCAGGTGATTCAACTTGATTTTTCGACACTCCAGAAGTATGTGTACCAATATGAGGTAACTAATTATTGTTGTATAAAAGGGACAGCGCTATGGACAGGGCGGATTCACTTGGCTAAACAGACGTACTCGAACTCGTAATAGAATTAAAAATAAGAAAAATTCGAATAAATATGGCCTTATCCTAACCTGGTACACGTACTTCCGAGTACCGATTTTTCTGATGAAACATAAAGCTAAAAAAACTAAAACTAAAATTGAATACCTAACTTGGATTGAATATTCCAACCATATTCCCAGGATTATTCTGAAAATCTTTTTTTGATATTTTCGTAATATGTGTACCAGGTTAGGCCATAATTTTATTCCGATTTTTCTTATTTTAGTTCTATTACGAATTTGGGACTAGCAAATTGAATATACCCCCTGTTCATAGGCTTTAGTTCCTTTACAAACTTAATGTAAAGTAGGCGAACGAAATTAATTACGCTATACTCGTACACATACTTCTGGAGCATCAAAAACAAACAACTGGCTAACTAATCTCATACTGCCATGGATTGGTATACTGGGTTAGAAAAGGCTGTGGTCTCGCATATGATTTAAACTCAACTTTCTTCTCCCCAGGGCATAATTGTTGGAATTCTATCCCAAGTTAGTATTCATTAGTAATATAAAACCATAATACCTGGCGATGATCTTTGAGTTTATTGCTTTATAAGAAAATTTTCCTAAAAACAAATCTACACATACACACGTACAAAAAAAGTTAGTTATAAATTGTAAATATACAAAATATGTCGGTAGGTACATTTGGATTGAACAATTTCAGCCAGAAAACAGACAAAATCACCAGTTGATCTCAAAATGTTTATTTACAATATAATAGTGGTTAATGTGTGTTAAAAAAAACGGGGCACGTCGTTTTTTAGACACCATGCAGTATGCTGGAGATTTCGACCAAAAATTCATTCAAATTCACAGTTAATTACTGAATATAATTTGTTTACAAATTATAAATTGGTTTGGATTGAACACTTGAAAAGATAATATGACACTTGATCTTATTTAAAAATTGTAAAGGGATAATATTTTGCTATAAAAAGGGGTACTCCCGTAGTATGTGTACCAGGTTAGGGTTGGACCATAATTTTATTCCGATTTTCCTTATTTTAGTGCTAATATGACTTCGGGACTGTCTGTGTTAACCAAGTGAGTATCCGCCTACCCATAGGCTTCAGTCCCTTTACACAACTTGATGTAAAGTAGGTAATAACAATTAGTTACCTACATATTTGTACACATACTTTTGGAGTGGCATAAAAAGCATGTAAAAGTGTATGAAAACACTGTGCAATATATTGTTTGAAACAAAATTGACTGGTTTTGTGGATTGACTGGAAATGGTTTTGTACCAGAATCATGGACTTATCGGTAAATAATGTTGGAAGTCATAACCAGTTTGTATATTGACCAGTAAACTTCATCAAGTCTTTTGGACAAAGCCATTATTTTACCTTATATAAGAATGACAGACACTTCATGTTTTTGCTTTTTTAATAATCAAAGAGGCCGAACATATGCATGTGTTAACAGCATGGTTTTTGCATGTTTTTGTTGTTTTTTTGCGATTTTGCATGTTTTTGGCTAGTAGCCTTGGCATTTGCTGTTATTGGTCATAGCCATCCACTGGTACATAACAGAGACCAGTTTTTAGGAAAGCTCAGAATATTTTCGATTAGGCATTCTGCAACTAATCTATTACATCCCTTGGGTAATGTGTGTAGAAATGTCATGAATTTGTTTTTCAGTGAAGATTATTCATATTATATTTATGTTTTGCTTTTTTATTGCTGAACTAAAGACGATAAACAACATAGCTATATAGCATGGATTTCAATATATGGTGTTCAATAAATATTAGATAGGATTCCACTAATGATGATATGTGTAACAGCTGGTGAACTGGTTCTCAACCAGTGGGCCATGGCCCAATGCTGGGCCACCGAAACACTTACAAGTGAGATAGAGAGATATCACACTTCAAAAGTTATGTGTTACATTCATGTAAAGCTTGACATGTCACTGCAGCTTACGTTCAAATAAATATATGGAGATAACTAAATTTTATAAAACGAGGGGAACGTGTCATTAGCGAGTTCAGTGTAGTTTAATTCTTGTCCTTTCATTGCTTGGGTTTATAGCACATCCAAAATATAACAGAAATTCTGCCACAGCTACGATCGACAGTATCGCTATAGTGCAAATGTAAGGAGTAGCATTAAAGGCTTGGGTTTTGCACACGATGTTAATTTCCTTTGTAAAATTCTTGGTGTCGTTTTTTTTTTGAATTCATGGTTTTCAACATCATGACTAATTCTGCTGGGTGTCGTTGTTTGTGTTTTTGGGGATGATGGAACTTTCTTCGTTTGCTCGTACACATTTGTTGTTGGTGTTGACATCAAATTAGAAACAATACAGTTTTGCTCTTTAATAGGTTTTTGTTTTCCAGTAATGTTCTTTCCTTTTGGCGATTGTGTGGTCGGTTTTGTTTTGATTCTAAAAATAATATTACATATTTAGTGTGAGAGAACGTCAAAGTTGATAGAAGCATATTCATCGTGAGGATTGGGTTCGAATCCCACTAGAGATGTTTAAATTCAAGAAGAGCATTGATGGACTTTTCACTGTTGGTATGTACACCCTATATAATGGTTCCATTACATTTGAACCCACGTACATTTGAACCCACGACAATTGCACCTGCATACTATTGCACTTATGGAAATTTTTTTGTTTTACGGATGTTTGAACCCATACTAACCCTAACCCATGGGTTTTAGCACCCGCATATAGATTGAACCCGCGGATATACACGTGGGTTCAAATGTACGGTCACCTTTTATAATATAACTAGTGAATTGTTTAGTCAAGCTACTTATGTGGCCTACAAATCCCACACTTCGCCTAGGATATATTAAATTGGGTAAGCAACACGTATTTGAGATGAATCAGGTTCTTTCAAATATAATCCCGAAGTATGTTAACCAAGAGGGCGGGCACTGTAATGTAGTATGTGTACTTTATTAGTGTTAGGCCATAATTTTATTCCAACTTTCCTCATTTTTATTACGAGTTCAGGGACTAGACAAGTAGTAGTACTCCTTTAGTATCTGTACATAAAATTATGGCCTAACATGGTTCACATACTATGTTCCGGTGCCCGTCATATTAGTTCACATACTAAGAGAATAAATTCCCTTGCAAATAATAATAAAAATAATTATGTACATATCATGAGTGTCCGCTTATATAGGGCCTCGTTTGGATTAGAATATGTGTTTGAGAGTCGTATAAAAAACAGTCTGTGGCCTTTATGTGTGTTGATAAGTTTGAAAAACTCTAATGGTGTAATACCCATAAAGCGCTTCGTTGCATGTACTGTGTACATGTCAAAGAGAGAGAGTGCATTGTCGTTTAACTAATGGAAAATAAGACAAATAGAATTAATTAAAATAAAGAATGCTTTGGTGATTTGGTAAATTACAGAAAATCCTGTGCATGAACAACCACCTTTCATCAGGTGGTGGGTACAGCAATCTAATTATTCTTCCAAATTTCAAATGTTTGACTCACTTGGTACATGTATTAGAATGTTCTGTATCATTATTTTCATATCCTCTTCTGCATTTCTTGCAGTACCTTTCCTCCAACCAACCCTTAGCAGTTTCGAAGTAGTCTTTCTGACAATATTCTCCATCTTTTGAAGGTCCATAGATATGCCTTCTAATCTGTTTAGCAGATGAATTGGGTGACAAAAGTGAGAACACTGACACAAGAAATAATACAGGCAGCTGCATGTCTAGTTTATATTGTAGCAGTGGTGCAACCAGGCCATTTTCAACGGGGGGCCGACCGGAATTTACACAGTGCAACCACGACGTAAGTCGCAACGCCACTAGGTGTCGCCCAGCTAAAACACGATAAATTGCTCGTGGTTAAAAGGGAAACGCCATCGATTAAATTCCAGTCTTTCGCTTACCTTGGCCTCGTTCATTAACGGCGCTTCGCTATGTCTTGCACCTCGTGGGTAGCAAAACGCCGTTCATTACATTCCAGCGAATTGCTAACGAAAAGTTAATTGTTAATTATTTTTAACGTTTCCCTCGCTTTGTGCCTCGTGGATAGTGAAACACGGCTTGAATAAATTCCAGTGTTTCCCTCGTTCCGTGCCTTGCTCGTTGGGTGTATTTGTCAAGACCAAAAACAAAATGCACTTCTTGCGAATGGACCTTTTCCCGACCCTAACCCCCAAAAAATTCCAAACTAAACTGAAGCTCACCGGAAGACATAATGACAATTAAAATACTTAATTTACAACTAATTTTTGGAAACACAACTAAAAACTGACTAATTTAATGCAGGGATGTCCAAATCGAATTTAAATTTAAATATCGCAAACTTCAAATACTGTTTTTTCGTGTTTATAATAATCCCGAATAGGGCGCACATATCCTAGCGTCGTCGTCTATGTGTGGTTCAGCAATATATTACAGCTGACATGAAAGAATTTTGATAAATGCTGACTTGAAGAACTTATAAGACTTTGAGGACGTTTTTGATTGAAAATATTTTCTTATCGTGTATTTTAACTTAGTCGAGATGGTTTAGGCGTCCTCGGCAAATTGTGTCTTAATTAGTTGTTTTCATCCTCAGTTTCGATAGTGACCGAACATAACAGGAAACTTTTTCATTTCTTGTAAATTAGCGCGTATAAAATAGCTCTTAAATAGTATTTAATATCTATCGCGGATTTCGTCGGCATCCGGCGTTGATGACAACATCGTTCAGTTTAATTTAGCGGTATTCATTTACAAACAAAAATACATAACAGCCGACATGAAATATTCAAATCAGCGCAGAGTTCAAAAATAAAACAAGTTTTATGGTCTCAATATGCACATAGAAAGAAGAAGGGACAGAGAAATAACGACTAGAAACGGTATGGTATGTTTGTGTACTTTTGTTTACCATCGTCATCATAATCAAATTAGTTAAACCCGATTCCCAAATTTCCGTCCGCCAATAATGGAGAATAAAAATAGAAAAACGTGTTTTACTTTTTGAGTCGGCGTTGATTTAAATTTTTCGTGTTATGTGTTATAATTTTTTGATTATAAACCAATACCTCCAACTTAAAATGAACGATATTGTTATCAACGACGTCGGGATAACGATAAAATCTCCGATAGAAACCAAATATTATTTAGAAGCTATTTTATAGATTGCAAGAAATTAAAAAATTTCCCGTTAAGTTCGATAGCTATCGAAACTGAGGATGAAAACAATTAGGGCAGGATTTGCTTTTAATAAGTTTATTGACGAGGCGCACAACGTATCTTGACTTAATTGAAATATACGATAAAAAATGTAATAAATTTGTAACCAAAAACGTCCTCGACGTCTTATAAGCACTTCAAGTCGGAGTTTATTGAAAACCTTTCACGACGACTGTTAGGTATTGCCGTGCCACACATGGCTGCTTTCGATTGCGATAAAAAATGAAATAATTGTGAAATGTTCTTAAATCAGAACGTGGACAGGGGCGGTAGGATGTGTACGGCGTTTTCGGTTTTTGGCCTTCCATATGTAGAAAATCTTAGGTTAATCGAAGCAATATTTTTCCGAAAATAATTTTCGTATCCAGATTTTCAGAGCTTCTACTGCATTATTATAACATGAAGACGGGCGGCGTTACATTGCGTCAAGATGATGAAGCACGAGAGTATTCTTCACAAGAGAGAGAGAGATAGCATTATGCTATTGTCGCTTTCAATTCGCATCGACAGCGCGCGATTTCTACTTTTTTGAGGTAACATAACCCATTTTCGAATACAAACATATACGCGGGGATAGCGATTATTACGTAACTAACAGCAAAAAGGTATGATTGAAGTCGGGCGGTGTTAAATTACGTCGAGGTGATAAAGCACTGGAAAAAATTAGTTTTCACCGGATTGTTATGACCGTAGAACGACGTTGTTTGAACGTAGAACAATAATAAAAAAAAAGAATTTCAAACGGGGGACACGACCCCCGTAACCCCCCCGCTGGTTGCGCCACTGTATTGTAGTACAGTATTCTGAAAATAACTGAATAATTCAATAATGAATAATCATTTTTTATTATTTTAGTGGGGTCATTGGAGTTCATTCAAGGTAAAACGTTAGCTATATAACGTACCAGAATAATATGTAGGAAGTAGACAGAAAACGGGGGTTGTCAAAAGTCTTTAGTGTCTGAAAGACGATTCTAGTTATGAAAAATTGCTATTATGCATTATACAGAACCAATTTTTTCACCATTTTTTAAAAGGGGGGTCCATATGCCATGCCCCTGGATTAAACATTCAATTACATCCTTCTTCAGTTTCTTTGTTTTATCATATTCACTGTCAAGGCTGAATCAGATCATCTTCATTACTTCACCCCTATTTACTTTTGCCAGAAACCAAATAGCACTCCTTTCCAGTCAGCTGATACATTGTTTATTTGTGAGGTATAGCTTTTGTATTTAGTTAAAAAATAACGACTACTAACATGTTTTTAGTACACCGCATTATAATCTTTGGAAAGCAACCCATCTCAATGGAAATCACTACTTTTCAATCTATTTATACCCTGGGGTGAATTCTCATGTTTGTTTCACCCCTATCGACCTCAAACAAAAACTCAGCCATATCTATTTACTTAAAAGCATTCCTTCAGTCAGCTGATTCATTCTCTATTCAAATAATCTTTTGTTATCTGGTTAGTAAATAACTAACCAGTCTACTATGTTAGCTTTAGCGCGGTTCTCTGATGCTCTGAAATTTCTCGAATGTTTTTTTTGTTATGGGAATGGTCACGCACGCGTGATATACCGGCGCTCCGTCAGTATTAATGTTTCCTTTTTATCAAAGCCAATGAAATATTTGGAAACTTTTAAAAGTTGTGAGCCAAATATACAGCATAAAATATTACAGTAAACTCTTCATTATTTTTGTTATTCTTTATAGGCCTACATCTAATATGCCCCATTCTTTCCATGCTTTCCTAGTTTAGGTTTTAAGGAGCAGGGAACACTGATTTATTACCGAGAGGGTTGTTTTTGTCATGTCTATATTGTGTAATTTTTACATGACATAACCTTTTGTAACTCATCATTTTCGACAGGTTTTACATCCGCATAGGTACACATTTTGAATGGTTTTCTTCTCTTGCTTTTGTCCTATTATGATTATTACAAAAATATATTTTTTTTAAAGAATGCAATGCAATTCATGACTAGCTAGATCAGGTAGGTACAAACTGCGGACCGCAGGCCTCATGGGGTATTGTTGGCAGATCATTTTTCAGGTTTTTTTATCTTTTCCAACTTGGGATCCCAAGATTCAAACCATTTTCCCAATTCCGATATTTTTCGAAACTGTTTTCTATTTCCCTAACCTATATAGGGGTACACAGTCATTTTGCAGCATAAATGTGGTCTTGTTTGGGCACTCCAGAGGTATGTATACCAATATGGAGGTAACTAATTTTGATCACCTACTTTACATCAAGTTGTGTAACGAGATTATATTCACATCACCAAACCAAACAGTCCCCGAACTTGTAATAGAACTAAAATAAGGAAAATCGGAATAAAATTATGGCCTAACCTTAACCGGGTACACATACTACGGGATTACCCTTGTTTGAAAGGTGACGCAATGCTCTTCATTCATCTAGGTCTCGAAATCCAAGCTTAGACGGACTTGGTTATTCTTTGACGATAACACTAAGCCTACTTACTTTGAAAGTTAAAAAATTATCCCAATATAACAATTCATCATAAAATAAGTTTCAAAATAAAGATGTCAGAAGAAAAAAAGTGATTTTAATGCTAACTCGGCCAAAACATATTTTATTGCCCACTGCAATAGTAAACCACAGTATCTGGTGTGCTTTCAAGTAATAGATGTTAGGAATGGGTATAATTTGAAGTGACATTACGAATAACATAAGACTGAATACGTAATTACCACAGTACTTCACGGGAAGCAATTTTAAAAGAACTATAGGGTAACGTATTGAAGCAAAAAAAGTGATCGTCAATTAATCCTTCCGTAGGTTTTTAGCCCTCATGTCCCCTTCCCTGTTTATCATTCCAGCGGCATTTATAGTGTTTTTTTGTGAGGAGGATTCCAAATCCCATTATGTTCAAACAATTCATGCTCAACAAAGTGAAAACACCCTGTGAAATGACCTTATCAGGCAATGAAACTAGGAGGAACGGGAAGGATTCTTGTAAAGTGAAAGCATTGTGGCCCCCAGTTGGGAGCCGATGCTTTATAATACAAGCCATCATTTGCTCCACTATAGGCCACTGATACGAGCAGTTATCATTATTTATTAGAAGGCATGGAATCTAAACAGTTCAACATTTCGTATCAAATTTATTGCACTCTGGTTACGTGGTCATTTTTTCGTCAAATTTGAAATGTAACGGTGTTGTTCTATTAGGAAGATTTGTTCTATAGTGAAGATTGTCCATTATATTTGTGATTTGCTTTTTTAATATTGTTAATTAGAATATAAACTACACAGTTATATGGCTTTGATTTTAAAGTACGGTGTTCAATACATACATACTGTATTGGCTTTCACACTGATGAATGTATAACAATGAAAAATTCAAAATGTTTGAGAACCACCATTATTGTTGATTCTTGTCCTTTTACGTCTTACTCCTCCAGTACATGCAAAATATAATGACAAACTCTGCCACAGCTATGCTTGACACAATCACAATAGCGCAAATAAATTTGGCATTCTGTATCGAAAAATTTTTATTTTAAAATGCATGCAAAATAATGAAATATTCAATTTTGGCCTTCCCTTAAGTTTATTTTATTTAGGCATCCTTGTGACACAGGGTACATGAAACAAAGTATATAGTTTGTCGCAATACTTCTCTTGATATACAAATCCAATGAATGATAAATGCAGTAATATTATATTATAATATTCGATGTTCCTAGTATGTCTTTGTTCTTTCCATTGAACTAAGTATCCTAATGTACACAGTTCAAGTTACTGGGCATGTCTCTCTGTGTACATAGCCATAATTTATCTTTAGCAACCAACACCTGCGTGATAGGCAATTAATCTACTTATAGAAATCTAATCTCTGTGACCAGCTGTTTTGGAAAACCCAGTACAAGGGCTTTTTTCTTTATTATAACCCCATTTTCATCACAAACAGCACACACTTCCTCTTTTACTATATTTTAAGCAATGATTTTACATGTGATATTTTCAAGGGCCGTTTATTTGAACAGTCTTGTCAAGGCTAGCAATACTTGCAAGATGTTATTTTAGATAGAGCTTCTGTAGTTTTAGTGATTTTATTGTTTTTTTTACAATTTTATGAAGTTAAATGTAGAGAATTATTTGGTTAAAATCAATAATTTTAAAATATCGAACATGTATAATAAATCAATTTGATATTCACGTTATTTTAGACATCCTAAGGTCAAGGTAATGTGCAGTTTTTTTAATGCTTTTTTTTTTTATATTTTTTTTTACAGTTTTATGAAATCAAATGTAGGCATTTATCTGGTCATAATTAGAAGTCCTAATTACCTAAAATGGTAATTTCATTTACTCTTAAGTTCAATAATTGAAAAATATCGAACATTTATAATAAATCAATTTGATGTTCGCTTTATTTTGGACATCCAGAGGCGAAGGTAATATGCCTTACTACACCATAATAAAAAAATTAAAAAATTTCATTTCTGAAAAATGTGACACAAAATTATTTGGTTTCACTGCTTCTCATCTAATATCTTGACTTTCGTACTAAACATACAGAGCAGACGTGCCTAGCTTCAAGTATCTTGATACTGTTAAGAAATCTGTCCATTAGAAATGATTTTTCATGATAACATAGCTGTACTAGCATTTTGTAGTTGAGCCATTTTTTTCGTATAACTGTGACCACATCAGAGATATACAAGTTGAATCATATACATTCATAATAAGTTTTTCATATGATGCTTACTTATGCCTTATGCTCTGAACGAGGCCCTGTACAAGCAGCCACTGATGTCTAACGATATGTAAGTAGTTACTAATATTCATGAGTATCGAAACATTTCCGGTTTGATATTCCCTCCTCAATTATTACACCCTGGGTGAGGTGACAGCCATTGGGTTAATTCAAAAACTTAATCAATCAAGGGTTCAATCTATTCATAGAATTTCATTCCCCATGACCAATCGTCGTGGAAAACCCCATTTCAAGGCATTTTCTCTTTATTTTAACCCCTTTTTTATCACAAGCAACACACCCTTCCTCTTTTACCCCTTTTTTAGAGCAATGATTTTACATGTATGTAGTATTGCTCAAAAGGACTTGAACAGACACGTTAGTGATAGCAAGACTTTTTTAAGAAGAATTAGGATAACCCAAAAAAGACAGTTACAATGTGATTTGGAACATATTTCAAAGAGAACGTAACTTATGTATAAAGCGTCCTATATTAATGAAACATTTGGGTATAATCAGACACACACAGAAAAATTCAAGTGTTAAAAGAAATTTCTTTAATTTTCATATAAGTAATAGAGAAATTTATATTATCTGTTTTAGGGGATTAATTTAGACATGGAGTCAAGGTTCCTAGTTGGGGAGCTAATATTTCTTAGGGGGAATCTTATTGGGTGCTCCCGAAGTATGCGAACCAAGATGGCGGACATCGGAACGTAACATGGGTAACAGGTTAGGGTTAGGCGATAATTTTTTTCCAATTTTCCTTATTTTAGTCCTATTATCAGTTCGAATACTAGCCAAGAGCCTCCCGTAGTATTTATACCTAAAATTAACCTAGCCTAATACACAATTAGCTTCCTAGTACACATATTACATTCCGATGTCCGCCATCTTGGTTCGCATACTTCGGGAGCCCCTCTTATTGGATAGGTAATTCTTTTCTGTATATACTGTTTGTATTATTACTAATATTCTTTACCTATTCAGTATTTATTGTAACAATATAAACTAATCAAACCTCGAAAAAGTGAGAGTGTGAGTTATGTGTATATATTGTGGTATTACTTATATTCTGTGCTTTTGAGTATTATCATAATACATATTTATGCACACTTTACAAAATATTCAAAATGCACAGAAGCAAGAGTCCAAATTATGTGTATTTATTGTGGTATTACCAATATTTCTTATTTTTTAGGTATTATTGTAATAAATATTTTTTTACACAGCATGGACTTTTTGAACTGTACAAAAGTCAAAGTCGTAAATATCGCTACATTGAACAACAAACAGAAACGGAGTTCAATGCACAATGTGGGGTACTGGAAAGTTTCAAAATGGACAAAGGGAGGAATATATCGAAAAGGTTGGTAACCATTGTCATATACCAGTAGTTTTCAGGGTTTCTGCAGTCATAGGCTCAGCCTGATGGTTGTGTGGGGCCATCCCCTACCCCTCCCTAAAAAAATTTTAACATTTTTTCAAATACAATTTTGCGGAATTTGTTAGCAAGACATATATTCATATGTCTTTTTCAACGTCATTTTGCTCTATTCTTGAGCAATTTACTGAAAACCTGATGTTTCTTTACCTGCTTGCTTTTTATGAATTGAACAAAACGATAAAAATGGGCACTTATATGCCCACAGTCCATTCCTGGGATTTCGCAAGTTTACATTCTAATCCAAGAGTCATAGTCAAGTTTGTTTATTTTTTCTTCATCCAGTAGTAATATATGTGTATTGTTTAAATATATCCAAATATCTATTATGTTAACCTTTATTATGGAACTTGCTACTTTTTGAAGATCATTTTGTTCTGCTAGTTTTATGCTTGCTTTCACAATTTTAGTTGTGTTTATTATACAGGGCTTCCTTGAGCCTCCAGAATGTTTTATTGAGGTTTCGCGCCACTAATAATGTTGAATACCACTGACCCAGACCATTCCTATACAAATTAAAAGTGAGCTTTTTATGAAATATTTCAACTTTATTCACTCAAGAATGAGGTTCTGTAGAAACAACCACTCAGGGCCACACAAAATAGATCGTTTTGCTAAATTGTTGTAGTTTTTGCTGTAAAATTTTTTTAATTTGAAAACTACCGGTATTTGACCAATCTATTTCAAATTTTCACTGCTTAAAATAAAGGGAATTTTTTAGATGGCCAATATTCTTATTTTATTCAAATCCCTTTGAGTCTTGTGGTACCTAATATTTCACTCAAAAATTGCTGTTCTGCTTTAGATTCTAAGTTACTTATTATGTCATTAAAGAACACTTTTATGTGTCCTTTGACCCCAATGTCTATATATTTGTTCTCAATTCTGACCTAGACTCTGACAAGCAGTAACTTATGAGTAAGATGTTTGGAAGGGACAGAATCTTTTCAGTTTTGCTTATGACATTAATGGACGTAAGAAGTATAGATTTGCGATATGCTCCACCTCAGGTTAAAGATCTCACTTTAAAATCCCGTACCCGCCACCAGGGATGTCCAAAATGAATTGGATATTCGAATATAGTATAGAACATTTTTATTAAATAATTAGAGATTTTGATTAGCACAGTATCTCAATTGGTAACAATCAACACAGAGAAACCAATGGCATTTATTATGCTGTGTTGTTCTAGATGTGATCACCATTAAGATATAGTGATTTATGTAATTTTCCACATGAACTTGCTGCCAAGTTAGAATGTGTTCAAAATTTCATATTCGAAAATATTTTTGCAGAATGTATTTGGAATAGTAAAATATTCAGTTTTGGTCAGCTCTGCCTGACACCTCATTCAGTTTGTAATAAATTAGATAAGCAATGCCAATCGAAAAGAGATAGAAAATTCGGTTTTCATTTAGTATGCGAATCAAGATTGCGGACACCGGAACGTAGTATGTGTTTAATTACGAGTTCGGGGACTAGCCAAGTGACTCCTGTAGTATTTGTACCTTGAATTAGGGTCTATCCCTAACCTAGTACACATACTACGTTTTGGTGTCTGCCATCTTGGTTCGCATACTACAGGAGTACCGAATATTCAAATTAATAGGAACGCCCTATACATCAGTGGCAGCTTGCATAAAGCCTTGTTCAGAGTGGAGACATGTCAAGCATTTATACAAAACTTATCCTGGGTGAGATGGTGGGCATAGGTATTGGATTGGAAGTATCTAACATTGCGACTTTGAGTACCATTGCACTAATTGATAACCGTACGAGAGGCTGTGAGTTGTCATAATATGATTGAGCCATCTTATCAGCTTTTTTCTCCCCCCAGGATATAATATCTGATCATAGCTCATGTTCTACCAACGAAGAGCCCCACATTTGATAATGATTCAAAGTCCACACAGGGCTTATCAGGTTGTAAAATATAATTTATGGTTATGTACGCACTTTCTTCCCCCCTCTAGATGTGATAAGCCATGTTTTACTAATAAAAGAGCCCTACATTTGGTAATAAATCAAAGTCCACAGGGTCTAGGTCGTAAAATATGAATTATGGTTATGTACACAGAGAGACCTGCCCAGTAAACTGTGTACATTACGATAATTAGTTTAATGAAAGATCAAAGATCCTGAGAACAATGATGCGAAATTAATTACGATATAGAGCAAATATTTTTGACTTTTATATTACTTTATTTATCATACATTGGCTTTGTAATTCTACTTTAACAAGAGACGTATAGATCCCAATCATATCCTTTGTTTAATGTTTCCTGCGCCACAAGGACGCTTAAATATGATAAAGTTTAGGAGATTTAATATCTTGAATACATTTAATGATATTTTCTGATATGGGATACTGCATCCATTTTAAATTTGTTGTGTTCAAGAGAAAAGTTGATGTATATTTACCTTAAGTTAAAATAGGAAATGCAGAAAGGTTGAGATGAACAATACAATAGTTTGGCTTGCTCTTTTTATCTATTTTAAATTTTTAGATAATAATGAAAAGATTTTTTCCCTTTTAGTGACAGGATGACTTGTAGACAGGTATTAAATTTCAGCTATGAGCTATTCTATATATATGAATTATCAAGTCAGTGGTTACAGGAAAAAGAGTTCTGATTTACACATTAGCTCAGTAGTTCTCAAACTTTATAATAAGCTGCCCCCCCATTTTAGGATTTGTTAAGTCTCGCACCCCACCTCAAAATAACTAGCTAACAATAAGCTACAAATAACAGATAGTAAGGGGAAAATGTTTTTTTATTCAAAAAACCTGTTGAAAATAAGTGGATATTTGTAGTTTTAATTAGTTTCACGCCCCTTAAAAACTGTCCACGCCCATCATTTGAGAACTTCAGTGCACACAAGATGTTGTAATAACCTTAAGTTCTGCCGTGTTAATATCGATATAGATGTTCTCAATCTATAATTAAACCATTATTTAATTTCCGAAGTAATTTTGATTTTCAACGAAATGAAAGACCAAAGTCAATGTGACTTCTACTTTATTTTTGTTTATCAAATCTACACGACTCGGGTTGACTTGTGACTCCGCTTGTAAACTAAACTATCAAATTTGATTAATCACAGATTTAATCTTTCAATTCCATCGGGGCACATACCTCCCTGAGATTGCCTTTTAATACCCAGCTTGTATATTTCTGCTGAAAAAGCATTGGGATGGGCAAAGTAGTATTCTACCTGCATAGCTAGATTATATATTCATTCGCCAGCATGTCTGGCACTGCAGTCAGAAATTTTCAGACGGCTGGTAGTAGGGACGTGTAGCTGATTTTATGTAAAAAGTATGTTTAAAGTATGATGAAAAGCGAAATGACAGTATGTACACGGGGGTATTGTGTAAATACAATATTAATAAATTATAATTCAAAAAAAAATTTAACTTCCATATGCATTATTATAAACCGGTAATAAAAGGGTTAAATCAAGCTTGGATGAGTTGGGACTCACAATGTAACAGATATATTTCACGAATCTTAGTGGAAGGATTTTTGGCGCTTCAGAAGTATGTGCGCAGATATGGCCGACACCAGAAAGTAGTATGTGTACCTGGTTAGGATTAGGCCATAATTTTATTCCAATTCTAATTTCTTAGTTTAGTTCTTTTACAGGTTCGGGAACTATTCAAATGACTCCCGTAGTATTTTTACCTGAAATTATGGTCTAACCCAGTGGTTTTTAAACTTTTTGAGCCGTGCCCCCCTTTAAAAAATTTTACAAACTTCGCGCCCCCCCTCTTTTTGCTTCGAAAAAATGCTTTTGTGATGGACAAGTTGTTATATATTAAGATGGCGCTATAACTGAGTTTTGGTCTCATAGCGTCATTACTCAGATTGTTTAGGCATAAAACGCTTCGGAGTACAACTTGGCCATTCACTGTCGTATGTAATAAGCCATAGTAGTTGGTCATCATACATTCTTGTGTTTCCGCTCAGTTTGCAATACTTGGTAAAGTCAAACTAATTATTAAGTAAAACTAAACAAACAATAAACCTATGCTTTAATGTATTTTCTGCTAAACGTTTACATAAGACATGTAAAATTTCAATCAATTGTTGTCGCTAAGGCGTTTGCGATTGCATTTTGTTTGAAACTCCATTGTTTACGTCAGCGTGGCGTGTTATTTAAGCCCTAAAAATCTTGATTCCGGTGTTTATTCTTCCTAAATCCGAAATTTCCCTCGGCATATTCTTGTGCCGCGAAGACGATCATAATTACTTTTTTTGTTCTCGAATGGAACCATGACACCTCTGAGGAAAACGAGTTAATTTTTTTTATAATCATCAGCTACGAGAAACTTCGAAAATATGGCTCCGACTTCACAGCCTTGTTTATATCACAATCTAAAAACTTTATTTGAAAATTAAAAACTTGAAAATTTATTCCAGAAATTGATCAGTTTAGGCAGGACAATTTTCAAACTGGACAATTGAATAATTTGGCATACTGGAAAACTTAACTTTTTCAATTTCTTTGTTCATTCTGCTATAAAATTGAGCTTTTACTTGCAAAAAGCTATGAAATGGAAAACAAACACATTTAAGTATCGTTGCTCTCTCTTAAACAAACAAACTTTATCAGAAACCAAACATTATTAAATCTCAAGCCAACTGAAATTGGTCTAATGTGAGGAGACATTGCCCAAAGGCAAATAGTTATTAAATAGGAATTCCATCGGGGCACATACCTCCCTGAGATTGCCTTTTAATACCCAGCTTGTATATTTCTGCTGAAAAAGCATTGGGGTGGGCAAAGTAGTATTCTACCTGCATAGCTAGATTATATATTCATTCGCCAGCATGTCTGGCACTGCAGTCAGAAATTTTCAGACGGCTGGTAGTAGGGACGTGTAGCTGATTTTATGTAAAAAGTATGTTTAAAGTATGATGAAAAGCAAAATGACGGTATGTACAAGGGGGGTATTGTGTAAATACTATATTAATAAATTATAATTCAAAAAAAAATTTAACTTCCATGTGCATTATTATAAACCGGTAATAAAAGGGTTAAATCAAGCTTGGATGACTTGGGACTCACAATGTAACAGATATATTTCACGAATCTTAGTGGAAGGATTTTTGGCGCTTCAGAAGTATGTGCACAGATATGGCCGACACCAGAGAGTAGTATGTGTACCTGGTTAGGATTAGGCCATAATTTTATTCCAATTCTAATTTCTTAGTTTAGTTCTTTTACAGGTTCGGGAACTATTCAAATGACTCCCGTAGTATTTTTACCTGAAATTATGGTCTAACCCAGTGGTTTTTAAACTTTTTGAGCCGTGCCCCCCTTTAAAAAATTTTACAAACTTCGCCCCCCCCCCCCTCTTTTTGCTTCGAAAAAATGCTTTTGTGATGGACAAGTTGTTATATATTAAGATGGCGCTATAACTGAGTTTTGGTCTCATAGCGTCATTACTCAGATTGTTTAGGCATAAAACGCTTCGGAGTACAACTTGGCCATTCACTGTCATATGTAATGAGCCATAGTAATGTTCATCATACATTCTTGTGTTTCCGCTCAGTTTGCAATACTTGGTAAAGTCAAACTAATTATTAAGTAAAACTAAACACGCAATAAACCTATGCTTTAATGTATTTTCTGCTAAACGTTTACATAAGACATGTAAAATTTCAATCAATTGTTGTCGCTAAGGCGTTTGCGATTGCATTTTGTTTGAATCTCCATTGTTTACGTCAGCGTGGCGTGTTATTTAAGCCCTAAAAATCTTGATTCCGGTGTTTATTCTTCCTAAATCCGAAATTTCCCTCGGCATATTCTTGTGCCGCGAAGACGATCATAATTACTTTTTTTGTTCTCGAATGGAACCATGACACCTCTGAGGAAAACGAGTTAATTTTTTTATAATCATCAGCTACGAGAAACTTCGAAAATATGGCTCCGACTTCACAGCCTTGTTTATATCACAATCTAAAAACTTTATTTGAAAATAAAAAACTTGAAAATTTATTCCAGAAATTGATCAGTTTAGGCAGGACAATTTTCAAACTGGACAATTGAATAATTTGGCATACTGGAAAACTTAACTTTTTCAATTTCTTTGTTCATTCTGCTATAAAATTGAGCTTTTACTTGCAAAAAGCTATGAAATGGAAAACAAACACATTTAAGCATCGTTGCTCTCTCTTAAACAAACAAACTTTATCAGAAACCAAACATTATTAAATCTCAAGCCAACTGAAATTGGTCTAATGTGAGGAGACATTGCCCAAAGGCAAATAGTTATTAAATAGGAATTCCATCGGGGCACATACCTCCCTGAGATTGCCTTTTAATACCCAGCTTGAATATTTCTGCTGAAAAAGCATTGGGATGGGCAAAGTAGTATTCTACCTGCATAGCTAGATTATATATTCATTCGCCAGCATGTCTGGCACTGCAGTCAGAAATTTTCAGACGGCTGGTAGTAGGGACGTGTAGCTGATTTTATGTAAAAAGTATGTTTAAAGTATGATGAAAAGCAAAATGACGGTATGTACACGGGGGGTATTGCGTAAATACAATATTAATAAATTATAATTCAAAAAAAAATTTAACTTCCATGTGCATTATTATAAACCGGTAATAAAAGGGTTAAATCAAGCTTGGATGACTTGGGACTCACAATGTAACAGATATATTTCACGAATCTTAGTGGAAGGATTATTGGCGGTTCAGAAGTATGCGCACAGATATGGCGGACACCCGAAAGTAGTATGTGTACCTGGTTAGGATTAGGCCATAATTTTATTCCAATTCCAATTCCTTAGTTTAGTTCTTTTACAGGTTCGGCAACTATTCAAGTGACTCCCGAAGTATTTTTACCTGAAAATATGGTCTAGCCCAGTGGTTTTTAAACTTTTTGAGCTGTGCCCCCCTTTGAAAAATTTTATAAACTTCGCGCCCCTCCTCTTTCTGCTTTAAAAAAATTTTTTTGTGATGGACAAGTTGTTATATATTAAGATGGCGCTATAACTGAGTGTTGGTCTCATAGCGTCATTACTCAGATTGTTTAGGCATAAAACGCTTCGGAGTACAACTTGGCCATTTACTGTCGAATGTATAAAGCCAAATAGTAGTGGGTCATCATACATTATCGTGTTTCCGCTCAGTTTGCAATACCTGGTAAAGTCAAACTAATTATTAAGTAAAACTAAACAAACAATAAACCTGTGCTTTAATGTATTTTCTGCTTAAACGTTTACATAAGACACGTAAAATTTCAATCAATTGTTGTCGCTAAGGCGTTTGCGATTGCATTTTGTTTAAATCTCCATTGTTTACGTCAGCGTGGCCTGTTATTTGGGCCCTAAAAATCTTGATTCCGGTGTTTATTTTTCCTAAATCCGAAATTTCCCTCGACGTATTCTTGTGCCGCGAAGACGATTATAATTACTTTTTTTGTTCTCGAATGGAACCATGACACCTCTGAGGAAAACGAGTTAATTTTTTTTATAATCATCAGCTACGAGATGCTAAAGATAGAATATAGAAGTGAATCCGTAACTAAAAATTTCTTTATTGTGAAAGTGGCATTATAAAATACTAAAAATAAAACGGAAAACGCCATGAGTTTTGTTTTGGGGTGGACCGCGATAGATTAAAAACACTTTCTTGGACATTGAAAATTTCATAAATTCCTTGTGCGTGCAGCACACCAATAGTGTTCTCAAACTACAGACTTGATATGAATTTCACTCCGTGGGATCGCAGACTTAGGAATATCTGTAACGGGGATATCTTGAAATTTATGGAGTGGCGGCATTGCGATAGAGCGGAGTAAGAGTTGCAGGGACAGCTCATATTGGTGAAATTGGCAAGAATACAAATCAAAACAAAATGTAATCGACATTTTCACGGTTGTGGATTACCGTGTTATTTTGGAGTACTGGTGCTTTTATTTTATCGACGCAATCGCAGATTTAATTTATCACAATTAAATGAATAAAGCAACCATTTTAAATAAGTATATTAATCATGGATTGAATATTTTATTCAACAAAAAAAACATTACATATCCGTTGAAAAAGTCGGCTCTTTTAACGACTGGCGTAATCTGGAGGACTGACTCAGAAGCCGTACCGCGGGGATTTCATTTCGATGAATATCTATTTTTCATCTACTAATATACTTTACATTTATTTTAATTGTACTAGATTAAATATACTTTCTGGGATATTATATCAGATCTTTCGAATGACGACAACGAATTCGCATTCGTGCAATATTTATAAAACCTAAATATAATCGGACAGTTGATCACACTTTATTATGTCCGCGGATTGGCGTGGTATTTCAGATAGGTAATGAGTTTATTTTGTCGTGAGTCGCCGCAACCGCGAGTTACCTTGAACACAAATGAATTAAAATAGAGAGACATTTTGAAATATTGTAGTTATTACGAGACAGAAAAATTTATTATAACACGAAAAGCCGGTATTTTGAACGAACGCGGAGACTGTTCAGTTACATGTAATGTTACGATTCCATCTTGTGACCTCTCGCGCCCCCCCCCCCCCTGTGAGCATCTCGCGCCCCCCCTAGGGTGGGTGCGCCCCCCAGTTTAAGAACCACTGGTCTAGCCCTAACCTGGTACACATACAGCGTTCCGGTTTCCGCTATCTTGGTGCACATACTTCTGGAGCACCAGATTTTTTTGGAAAATGGCTAGGTTTGAAGAAGGAAAAATTTGAAGAACTATAAACTGAGCATAAAGGCAAATTTAGAAACTTCGAATATATGGCTCCGACTTCACAGCCTCGTTTATATCACAATCTAAAAACTTTATTTGAAAATTTATTCCAAAAGTTAATCAGTTCAGGCAGGCAGGAGATAGATTGAACTAATTGTGTTTCTGAAATTATGTACCTTTAAGATCTATGCAGTAAAATACAAAATGTCAATGACCTTGAAAAATACGGATGCAAAGTTTATCTACGATGCAGTTGATGTATTTCATAAGTCCCAATGGAAAGAATTTTCTAGATTGAAACTAGGTTTGAACGACAGAGAAATCAAAAAACTACAAGCTGATCATGAAGGGGATTCTAAAGAGCTCAAGTATGAAACAGTTAAACATTGGAAGAGCACAACTGGAGAAAATCTGGACAAATTGACCGCTCTAAAACAGGAATATTTTTTCAGCAAATCAGAAACGAATTTCTCAAAACTGGTAGAGGCACAAGATGATCTTGATGGCGGAAAGAGACGAGATGAGTTCAGTTATCCATTAAAAAACGGAAAAGGTATTGCACTCATTATAAGCAATTCTTTTGCTGGCACTGAATATTCCAGAGAACCTGGATGTAGTAGAGATTT
Source organism: Styela clava (assembly GCF_013122585.1). Lineage (NCBI taxonomy): Eukaryota > Metazoa > Chordata > Ascidiacea > Stolidobranchia > Styelidae > Styela > Styela clava. Next base: position 18,996,740 of record NW_024102830.1, read on the forward strand.
GGAAAACATGGAAAAATTGTGGCGCAAAACCTTGGGATGTAAACTAGTGGACAGGGAAGCTCATCGCGATAAAACGGCTGATGAAATGAGAAAATTGTTGGAAAAAGTCGCGAAAGCAAAAAAATTCGATTATGCCGTTGTCATTATAAGTACGCATGGAGGATACGTCCCAATGGAAGAACAGAGAAATGATAAATATCAAGAAACAAAGCTAATAAAATATGAAGAAATCCTATATGGAGAAGACTTGGGCAAATTAAGAGCTAATGAACTTCAAAAAATCTTGGGCAATAAAGAAGCTCAACACTTGAGAGATATACCGAAATTGCTAATTCTCCAATACTGCAGGGGAGAAAAGATTGATAAAGGAGTTCCTAAAGTTAGTACTGATGCAATTGGATTTTCAGATCACCAAAAAACTGAAGAGCTTTATCCTGTGGATCCTCTTATGCCCGAGATGAGTGATATCATTACTGTATATGCAACTCATCAAGACTTCGCTGCTCTCAGGCATGATGAAGGTTCCTGGATGATCGAGGATATTGCTGATGTGTTCGGAAAGTACTACAAGACAAAGCATGTCACTGATATGCTTACAATCGTGAATAACCGGATGAAAAACAGGAGGGGAAGCACGAAAGGAGGGGGGGATTGTAAGGCAATGAGCATCTATGAGTCCAGTCTCACCAAAGATTTCTATTTGGTTCAATAAACCAGCTTTAAAAAAATGTAAAGAAAAAAGTAGAGCAGCATAATAATTAAGACTTGATTTATCCTTGTAAATATTACATGATTCATGGTTTCCTTAAGACTCAATACTACATGACCTTGTCCTGGCAGAAATAGTCAATGGAGACTTTAGAACAGTGATTCTCCAACTTTCATGATCAGTGGCTCCCTTTAAGAGATTCTCAACAGTGCACGGCCTGTCCCATGCTGGAAAAATTTGTCATTGGAAAATATGACTATTGGTTCTCAAACATTCATGATTCAAAACTGCATTCTGAAGACTCTCAACACTACATTGCCCTGGTCTGGCAGAAATTGTCGATGGAGACTATCACCCATTGGTTCTCAAATTTTCATGACTCGTTGGTCTGTTCAAAAATTCTCAACAATACATGGCCCGCCCGATGCTGGAATTGTCATCGCTAAATCTAGGCATTGATTCTCCTACTTTCAAGATCCATGCTTCTCTATCAAAGACTCTCAACAATGCTTGGCCCGCTCCATGCTGAAAGAAATTGTCATTGGAAAATCTAACTCTCAAACTTTCATGATTTGTAGCTGCATTCTATAGATCTCAACACTTCATAGCCCCGTACTGTCAGAAATTGTCATGGGAAACTCTAACCATTGATTCTCCTACTTTAAAGATCCGTACCTCCCTAACAAAGACTCTCAACAATGCATGGCCCTCCACAAGCTAGAACAAATTGTCATTGGGAAATCTAACTGTGGGTTCTCTAGTTTTCATGATTCATAGCTCCATTCTAAAGACTCTCAACACTTCGTAACCCTGTTCTGGAAAAAATTGTCGATGAAGACTATCAGCCATTGATTTTCAAACTATCATGGCTTGTGGCTCCCTTTTAAGAGACACTTCATAGCACATGGAAAAATTGTCATTGGAGACTCTAACCAGTGCATTTTAAACCTCTAGGATCCATAGCTGCCTTCTGAGACTCTCAACACAGCATGCCCCATGCTCTTCGATCAAAAAGACCTAATTTTTGCTTTTTGCAGTTTCTAAACCGTTATTTGCAAATCAATTTTGAATTAATGTAGTGATCAATGATAGCTAGTGGGGACTATTGTCTGTGGGAGTGGCCCACAAAGAATCTATCTGTTGCCCCCAAGGGGCCCGAGGTCCCATCTTGCTGTTTTAAGTGTTCCTATTGGTGCTGTTATGAGCATTCCCATTGGTGTTTTCATCCTGGTCATGGAGTCATAAAAATTACCAGCCAACTTTAAATTCCGATATATTTAAAAGTACTCCCCAGAATGAGAGAAATTTTTGCCTGACCATCGAATTCAAGAACATCATATTTTAATCAAAAATACTCTTGTTCATGGAAGCTTTGATTTATTGTCTGTTCAGATATCTTATTTTATGGACCATAGGGGCGCACTCCAAATCTATTTTTTTTTTCAATTAATAATGTGCCTTATAAGCACGTGGGCCAAATGCGGCCCACATGGATAAATTGTGTGGCTCGGTGGCCCGCGGAGAAGTGCCAATTTTTCTTAACAGTTATTCGTTAAGTCATTTTAATTCATTGTAGTGACCAATGATACCCTAGTAAAGGCTATTGCCTTTGGGTCCCAAAGAATTTATCTATTGCCCCCTAGTGGCACGAAGTCCCATCTTGCTGTTCTAAGTGTTCCCATTGGTGCTGTTTTAAGAGTTCCCATTGGTGTTTTCTTCATGGTCATGGGAACGTCAAAAATTACCACCGGACTTTAAATTTCATAATATTTTAAAAGCACACTCCATATTGAGAGAAATTTTTACCCCGACCCCCGAATTAAAAAACATCATATTTCAAGCAAAAAAACTTTTATTTTTAGTATGGAAGCTTTAATTTATAGTCTGTAAAAGTTAAATAAACCTAATACAATATTTTATGGACCATAAGGCGCCCTCTAAATACTTCTTCTCTTAAAAATTGATTGTGTGCCTTATAAGCCAGTGCCATCAACCTTGGCACTCATTGTATGGATTGGATAATGCTTTATTTTCCACGCTCAAAACAAGTACCAGCGTGCCTTATGTATGAATTAAAACCCAATCTGAGAAATTTATTGACGATGCGTCTTATGGATCGTAAAATACGGTAGTTTCCACCAGGAATTATTCTTAGATCAGTGGTGAGCAAATTACGACCTGCGAAATGTCCACTGAAATGTTTCATCTGGCCCACTTGTGCCTGCTGAAATTTTGATTATAGCTTTTATGGATGTACATTTCTCATGTAACAAATGAATATTGTATTACATTAGTGCATCGAGTAGGCTTGCAAATGTTATATGCTCTAGATTTTTGTAAATAAATTGTTTTCCATAGTCGAGTTTATTTTTTCCATTCTATAGAAAAATAACATACGGAAAAGTAAAATAAAATTAAACACACCTTTTCACTGGGGAAGGGAAGTCGCAGGGAACCAAGTTTCGATATAAATATTTCATTTTCAATTTCATATTGAGTTTTGAAACCTCCGGCCCAGTAACAAAGTCTATTATCTGTAAGGGGCCCACTTGAGAAAGTAATTGCCCTGCCTTAGATTAACCACTACTAGATTTCGGAAATTGTGGCTCAGACTTCAAAAAGTGTTAAAATATAACTCTGACTCCAGTTACATAATTGCATCCCCGCACACTTTTTTAGTATGTTTTATTAGCATCTTATCTAATCAGATAATGCAATCTATATGAATCAAACTATTTGAGAAGTTTTCAATAATAATAATAATAAATGAAACTGCAATAACTTTGTTGTTCTTGTTTTATACTAGCAGTTTTATTTGGGTTTCCTAGAAAGTGTTTTAGGAGTCTGTAGGGAAACTAGAAGTTATATAAAGTCAAGTAATCATTTTCGTGTTTCGTCACATACATTCTGATTTGAGTCTATATCGCTATACACACAAACGAGTAATTGGCACTTTATCAACTGTCCTTATTACGTTTAGCATACAGCTTGATGAAAACAATAATGTTTCTTAGTGCAGTCGACAATTTAGTCTTGCATATTTCGTGGTACTCCCGTAATACGTGCACCAGGTTAGGGTTAGGCCATAATTTTATTCTGATTTTTCTTATTTTAGTTCTATTACGAGTTTGGGTACTGTCTCTGTTAGCCATGTGAATATACACCCTTCGAATCCTACGAGTGCTAGTGAAGTGTTCAAAATGGGAAACGTATATTTCGAAAGCAAGAAAACATAAGGATCGATTTGTACATATGGGGATACATTCTAGGCCTGTGGCCTATTGAGGGGCTGCAGAGCATTTGGAGGGTTGCTGCCATGCCAGGCGCGCAATTGATTTTTCTTTCCCCTTTTCCTAGCCACCGTGTCAGGCGTAAAACTGATTTTACTTTTTACTCCCTTCACTAGAAAACTCCCCATTTCTTCCTAGTTTCATTGCTTGCTAAGGTTATTTCACAGAATGTTTCCCCTAAAAAAGCTTGAGAAGCTTGATCTAATAGAAATAAGCAATAAACCAAGTTGAGATATTTTTAACTTTTTTTTTTCAATTCGCCTAAAGCAAAGTCACACAAAGAAATAAAAGATATCGATCTTTGAGCAGAGTAACTGGCGACCAAGCAATTATTCATTTGAATGGTCTCCTTCAGACAGCAGTTTAGAAATAGAGATGGATATAGGGTCCCAATGAAATGATTAGATGTCATGGCTGTGTTCTCATATACCAAATATACCTTGCATGACTACTAGGGCTGTCCAAGCGAACCGAATATTTGAAAAAACAATGAACCAACATAAAATATTTACAGTATATGTTTTTTACAACACACATTTGAAAAAATTGTATTAATTGACGCATCAAACTTTAAAGTTAGCAATATAGCAGAAACTTCTGAACCAAAAATTTTACTATAGAAAGTACGCACAATGGCTTACTGGTTCGGGTGTTGCACTTAACTATATTGCAATTGCATGTAAGGTGGAGAATTGCGGCTAAAAATACTTTTACCAAGTCGAATGAATAACCATCGAAAATAATTTTTTAAAGTTGCAAATTGGCTTTCAGTTTTGGATTGGACATATTTCAACCATGAAAACACGGTTTACTAGACGAAATTGACCAGCTATTCTCAGAATATACTTTTGTAAGTGTGGGACAGGGATGGCAGAGTGGGATAAAAGTGCTAAAAAGGCACTAGGGTAAAATAAGTGAGACACAACGTAATTACAGCCAAAGTTATGATTACTGACAGAATATATTTGTGTAAATTTACAAATAGGCCCATTCGGATTGAACAATTTTAGCCAAAATCAGACAAAAATTACCAGTTAATTTTAAAATGCCATTTCATAATAGTGGGACCAGTGTGGCAATGGTGCTGAAAAAGTGGGCACACCATTTTTGAGACAACACACTGTATGTAATGCTGGAGATTTCGACCAAAAATTAATTCAATCTCACATTTAATTACTGAATATAATTTTGTAAAGTTATAAATTGGGTTGGATTGAACACTTTAAGTATTGGAAAAAATAATATGACACTTGATCTAATTTCATTTTAAAAAAAGTGAAAGTAATATTTTGCTATGAAATCGTCAAAGAGTGTATGAAAAGCGCTGTATAATATAATTTTTGACACAAAATTGACTTTTTGTACCTGACTACCATGGACTTGAATAGTGATGGTCTGACACTTCATGTTTCTGCATTTTCATTAATCAAAGAGTCCAGGCATGTGCAATCATCCACTGACACATAAAGAACCAAATTTTGAAAAAAAAAACGATATTTTTCCGGTTAATCACTGCATAGGTTAATCACTGCATTGAATTGTAATTCAATTCATTACAACCCTGGGTGTGTTGGGGGCTTCTTTGAGGCTTTGTTGCTTTTTCTATCAAATTAGTCATGGTTTTGCTCTTTTAGGAGAATTTGTTCTTCAGTGAAGATTGTCCGTATATTTGTGCTTTGATTTTATTAATGAAGAAGATAAACCACATAGCTATGATTTATTGTATGGTGTTCAATAGATACTGGTTAGTCTTTAACAATAATAGCAATATAATGATAGAGAAAGTAAAATTACATCTTTAAAAGGGACTTGTTGAGAAGCCATCGGGTCATGACATTTTGTTGGAGCTGCAGTCAAGCTTACCATAATAGATAGAGCCAGAGGTACCAAAAATATCTGTGGCTTCAGCTCTGAACCATCAATTTTACTATTTTTCAACTTTTATAATTTTCTAATACTATATACAAATAATAAATTCTATCGTTCTAACCTTATATTTCCATTTCAAATATTAAGTTAGGTTTCGTTGTTGAAAATTAAAGTTATGTCCATAGGATGAGAGTTTCATATTTATACAACGTGAGATGACCAATGCGTCGTGATGTAGATTTTGGAAATCACTGCTATTGTTGAATCTTGTCTTTTTATTTATTGGATCTCCAGCACATCCAAGCTATTATGGCAAACGCTGCCACATCTACGACCGACAGTATCGCTATAATACAAATGTAGGCAGTAACATTAGAGGCTTGGAGTTTGCACACTGTGTCAATTTCCTTTGTAGAAGACGTTTCATTATTCTTGATTTTGTTTTTTTCTCTAAATTTGGGGGTTTTGATGCCATGATTAACTCCAATAGGGGTCGTTGTTTGTTTATTTGATGGGGATAGAATGCTCTTCGTCGGCTCGTACATAGTTGGTGTTGCCGTTAAATTAGAAACATTACGATTTTCCTCTTTATTAGGTTTTTGTTCTTCAGTGATTTTCTTTCTGTTTGGTGGTGATCGTATGGACGGTTTCGTTTTGATCCTAAAAATAATAATTTATATTCAGTGTTCAAGAACGTCAAAGTGGATAAAAGCATGACCATCATGTTCAAGAGATGTTGGTTCTAATCCCACTGGAGATTTTCTTATACAAGAAGAGCATTAATGGACTTTTTCCTGTAGGTATGTACACCCTATTATTTCATAATATTACTAGTGAATTGTATAATCCGACTTCTTACATGGCCCCCAGATTCCACACCTCACCCAGGGTGTTATAAATTGTGTAGGTAAAGGCAAACTGGAAAAATGCCAGCCCTTCCAAATAAGAGTACTTCTTACATATTGTGAGATATCAGTAGCTGATATCATGGAGTCCAGAGTGAAATGAGTGAATAACCGCCCACACCCCTAGCGGGGACTAGGTCCCAGTTCGACAAACCCCGGCATGGTCATGGATTTAGTTATGAAAATACCTTAAACAGGTGAAGGGGTCCAGTAATCTAATCAATTCGATGCATCTGAAACAAATAACTGGCTAACTAATGTTATACCTGATATGAACTGGTAACCGACAAGAGGCCACTGTTCATCATATGGTTAAGATTTTTCATCAAATTCTTCCCCGGGATGAATATGAATCCTAATTAAATTACTAAAAGTCTAGAAAGTTACCATCGTAATAATCGGTTAAATTTTCAACTTACTCCGTGCATGTATTGCTATATTCTGGATTATCATTTTGGTATCCATGCCTGCATTTCTTGCAGTACCTTTCTCCCAACCAGCCTTTAGCATATTCAAAGTAGTCTTTCTGGCAATGTTCTCCATCTTTCAAAGGTCCATATACATGCCTTCGAATCTCCTTGGTAGATGAAATTTGTGATAGAAGTATGATTATTGTCACAAGCAAAATTGCTGGTAGTTTCATGCCTAGTTTATATTATGATATTCTGATAATAATTTCATGAAGTTAGGATTCAGTCAGTAATCTTTTGATGACGTTTGGCCGGTAGTCTTTGAAGCAGGGTTGGCGAGCTGGAGTCAGAGCTTGGAGTCATGGAGCTGTGACATTTTGGTGGAGCTGGAGCCAAGCTTACCGTATTGAATGGAGCCAGAGCTAACAGACATTTTAGTTGCTCCAGCTCCGAACCATCTAATAATTTTTTAACATTCATAATTTCCTAATACTTCATACAAATGATAAAATCTATCCTTCATCATGTTAATATAAAATCTCAAGTGGAATTCATATATTTATAACTTCAATTTCAAAATTTGAAATCCTTACATCAGGGGCCGGCAAGTCGCTCACAGTCCGGAATTAAGGGATGTAAGTCATTGGCGGGCCGCATTTTTTTTAGGAAGTATCAGCGCCATTAAACCCTTTGCACTTAGCATCAACTTTTCTGCGTTTTGTTGCAATTTGTCTAATTGTAATTCTTTTATGAGTCTCATTAAAAAAGTAATTGTAAATTTTATACTTGTTAGATTTTAATATAATTTAGTTTACACGTGTCTCACAATAAATTTTGTTACATTAGGAATATAATCGTCAAAACAGCTGTTTCGTTACTTTATATTAGTCCCGGGGGCCGTAGGTTGCCGACCCCTGCCTTACATCATACTTTTGTGTCCCGCTTCCACGAAACTGCATGGTCGGATATTTCATGATAGTGGTCACATTTAAACATGGCGCTTGAGCCCAGCCCTGACAGAAAAAAAAATGAAGCTCTGAGCTGGAGACACTGTGATTTCGAACCAGCGCTCCAGCCCTGCTTTGAAGTAAAAACTAATATAAAAAATTTTGACTTTTTTATATGAAAAACTTCGGGTTTGCGGGTTGCAAGCTTATAAGTAATGATTAGAGTTAGATTTATGGAACAACAAGCTCGACTTCGACTACTCAATTTATTAAACACTACTTTAATGTAAATAGACTTTGTGATAGTTTGGTGGTATTTTGGCGCGATGGCCAAGGGGTTGAAGCATTAAACTTGGCGCTCCTGTAGTATGTGAACCAAGATGGCAGACACCGGAACGTAGTAGGTGTACCAGGTTAGGCCATAATTTTATTCCAATTTGCCTTATTTTAGTTCTATTACAAGTTCGGGGACTAGCCAAGTGACTCCCGTAGTATTTGTACCTGAAATTATGGCCTAACCCCAAGCTGGTACACATACTACGTTCCAGTGTCTGCCATCTTTGTTCAAATACTACAGGAGTACCTTAAACTTCTTAACTGTGCTGGCATCTTTACCTATTTTGGGTTCAAATGCCACGTCTCTACCTGAACCAGATTGTAATGAATTATGTAAGTAATGGCGAACAGGAAAGATTCGGTCATTCCACATAATAATTAATATTAGATATCAGTGACTACTTATTTAGGGCCTTATTTAAGGTGCTCCTAAAGAATGTGAACCAAGATGGCGGATACCAGAACGTAGTATGTGTACCAGGTTAGGGTTAGGCCATAATTTTATTCCAATTTTCCTTATTTTAGTTCTATTACGAGTTCGGGACTAGCCAAATGACTCCCGTGGTATTTGTACCTCAAATTATTACCTAACCCTAACCTTGTGGAAACAGCCCTCTAAATTTCAAATTATAAAAAGCTTGCAATTGTAAACAATTGCTTAACGTATTTGTTTTTAGTGTTCACCTTATTTATTGTGTTTAGTGTTCACCTTATTTATTGTTCATCCAATAATAACAGTGGTACTTCGGGTGTCGCTGCTCGATAACCATTTTTGGTTCCCCGCGACTTCCCTTCCCCAGAAAAACTGTGTACTTTATTATTTTCTTGTAATTTGTTTTACTGGTTGAAAAAAATAATATAAAGTTGATGGTACATATACTACTTCCAGGTTCCACCATCTTGGTTCACATGCATACTTATTCTGAGCACAAGGTGTGAATAAACTAGGGGCAGGAATTTTTAAGGGGTAGTTTTCGAATTCCTAATTGGCGAATTACAAGCTGGTCCGGTCACAGGCCGGAAGCGTTGGTTTTCAAGAGTCTTCAAAGTCTAAAAAACGTTTCAAGCTAGAATAATTGCTATGTATGACACAAAAACAATTTATTTTTTTACATTTTGAAGGGGGTCCCAACCAGGGATGGCCAATTCGAATAAAGTATTCGAATATCTCGTCATTCGAATATCGGAATTCACGTTCATAAGAATATCGGATATTTGTGTGACGTCACACATTTTCGACGCCGCTTTCAAGACGTTTCCGTTGAATGAAAACATTCTCGATAGAAACTTGCGCGTGATTGTTTTCATCACTCATCAGCGTAACGTGTTATTTAGGCCCGCAAACGCCTTTACGATTGTGTTATTTTCTCTAAAACGAGAATTTTCCACAAATTTGTTCCACGATAACGATAACATTTATTTTATTTTTGTACGCGCACGGAATTGTGAATCTGGTAAATACGTTCATCGGCGGCGAGTTTCTAAAGACAACGCAACTTTTTGATTGAAAAGCGGCAATTTAAAATACTGAAAATAAAACCGTAAACAACATAAGTTTTATTGAGGCCCGCGAAAATTTAAAAAACGCTTTTCCAGGCAGTGAAAATCGCAAAATTTCGTGTGCACACATTATGTTTGGTCGCCGTTTAGAAACATATCGTCACTAATTGAGGGCGGGATTTGCCTGATTATCCATTACTTTAATATGCTGTCAAATATTTTCGGGTTAACACGATACAAGGTTTGAAACGCGACTTTTTCCCTGGGTGTGAGGATGTATATAATATAATTAATCTAAAGTATATTCAATCAATTTTATTGTGATGAAATAAATTTTACTCTTAGCATTTCGATCGAGCGGAGTCACTGTTAACAAGTACATCTAAATATTTGCCGAATTCGCAAAATACGGATAAAAACAATATTTAATCGGACAGTTTACCTCACGTTTTTATTTTTATGGCCGCGGATTGCAATGGTATATAAGAGTGGTGAGAATATTATTTTGTCGACGCAACCGCAGGTTAAATTGAAGACCATTAAATTAATAAGAGAAAGATATTTTAAATATGCCCGTGTCGGTCACGAATTCATCACTTTGCACAACAGAAAAATATATATTCGTTGTTATATTATTTGTTGTAAAAGTCGACTCTTTTAACAGGTGGCATAATCGCGGCGATGAATATGTTCTTTTAATTTACTGCTAAACTTTATATGTATATTCATTGTATGAAATTAATTATTCTCTACACTAGATTTTTCTAACGGCGATAACGAGTTGGCAAGATTGCAAAAATACATATTAAAATTAAATACATCAAGCAGTTTATCTTGTAATTTTAGGTCACAGATTGCCGTGGACCGAATAGAAATGTTTTTTTTTTACTAAGAAGAAGCAACCGCGAAAGATATTTTAGAAACTTGTATTTGTCATGGATTGAATATTTTACGTAACAGAATGATCATTATACGCTGACAAGACGGCCCTTTCAACGAGCGCGGAATCGCGGTGGGTGTTACAGGCGGCAATGAGAATTTCCGATTTCGAAAATCCTGGCTGCGCGCTGGCAGTGGTGGTCATCTATTCTCTACTAATTTATTTCTAACTCCAAACACAACAATATGTTACACATAATAACAATATGGTTCACATAAATTTATATACAAATATACTGGTAGGTAGTAGAATACTCTAGGCTTAAATATTAGAATTTTTAAAGGTAATTATCTGAATACAAGTAGTATTTTTGTCAATAGACTATTATCGTAATATCATGGTACCAATGATAGAAAGCGTCAGACAACTCCTTGGCTATCTTTTCATATGGTCATTTGTACAAAGTGAATAAATTTAATAAACTGACTGTGTCACAAGTTGCTATTATTTTTTATTAATAGCTATAAACTATCAATTACTTTGTGTACATATACTGCTGGTCTGTGGCTTCATTCTGATATTTCTATTGAAGCTTATTTCCTAATTTACTGGGTTTTAATCAACTAAACAAAAATGTGTTATTTTTGATTTTAGAATGTATTCGGAATTCCAGATTCGAAAACATTATTTTAGAATGTATTCGGAATAGTTTAGTATTCGGAAATGGCCATCCCTGGTCCCAACCCTCAACCGCCCTTAGCTTCGCCCATGAAATAAACATTCAGTCACCTTACATCCTTTTTCACTGTCTTTTTTTTATCTATTGACAATCAGGACTGCATCGAATTGTCTATTTACTTCACCCCTATTGAACTTCATCAAGCACCCCATAGCATTCCTTTCTGCCAGCTGATCCATTGTTTATTTGAGAGCTATACTCACAATGAAACCTTTTGTATTTAGGTTAATGAATAACTAACCACTAGACTAGCATTTTTTTTCTTCAGTTCCTTCCTTCTTCAGTTTCTTTGTTTTATCATATTCACTGTCAAGGCTGAATCAGATCATCTTCATTACTTCACCCCTATTTACCTTTGCCAGGAACCAAACAGCACTCCTTTCCAGTCAGCTGATACATTGTTTATTTGTGAGGTATACTCACAATGAAACCTTTTGTGGTTAGGTTAATAAATAACTAACCAGTAGACTAGTTTTTTTCATTATACTATTTGGAAAGCCTACTTTCTCAATGAAGTTCACTACTTCTCATTCTATTCATACTCAGGGGTGAATCGTCACATTTCTCCCCTATTGCTTTTAAGTAAATAGATATGCCAGGGTCAATAGGGGGGAATCCTTACTTTTATTTCACCCTTATTGACCCGGCCGTATCTATTTACTTTCGTCAGCTGATCCATTCATTATCCTAAATAGTACTTTGTTATTTGGTTAGTAAATAGCAACTAGTTAAATACTATGTCAGCTCTAGTCAGACGCGCCTCGCTGAAACGTCTGGAATGTTTACCTGTCTGATTGACCCACGTGATATGCCGGTATTCACTTCACCACCTAGTGGAGCCAGTTGAATATTTGTATGCTTTGCTACAGCTCAAATATCTGACGTAAAATATTGCAATTAAGTCCCCATTGCTTGCAAAATATTTTTTATATATATTATTTTATGCCTAATACCTAAATGATCTGTGATCTATGTATTTCTAGTTGAAATTTTATGGGACAGTGAACTGTGTTGAATTGCACCATGTTGCGTAATCACTCACATGATTCTCGTGGATTTGGGCGTATCATGTAATGACAGAGCTATAGGGTGTCCGTAGCAGACTAACAGCAGTCAATTTGTTTTCGATTAGTTTTTGATTCAGAAAAGTTAGGATAGACGGTGATTTAAATTGTTATCTATATTTCATCAAATATTTCAGATAATCCTATACTAAAGACTTTTTTTTCTCATACTAGGATATGATTTAGGATTTACATATTTATCTTAGAGGAGAGGAAAGACAATTAGACAGCTTAATCATATGGCAAACCATGGCGTCTAAGCCGGTTACCAGTCCAGGTCGGGTATGGGATTAGTTAGCCAGTTATTTGTTTTCGGAAGTATTGACTTGAGAGTGGAGGAAGCCGCAACCGAATAGCAGTTACGTGAACCACCATATTCCACCATATGTTTTTGACATATTTGCGTTAAGAGCATGGTGCCGCTTTTCATGTGACCCATGGTGAACAGAAATAGTCATGGGTTTGAAAACAATATGCTGACTATTTGTTCCTTGTTGAAATCATAATTAGTTGTAATCTCATATTCTTGATTACGAAATAAGTTCGAGCATTGGTTCTCAAACTATTTAAGCGGTGCCCGCTTTTTAGAATTTGTCAAATCTCGCACATCATCTCAAAATAACTCGCTAACAATAAGCTACAAATAATAGATAGTGAGTCGAAAGCAGTCGCGTAGCCAGAATTTTCAAAAGGGGGGCTTCAAAATCGAAAGTTCCATTCTTGTCTGAAGCAGCAACGCAATTACGCGCTCGTTGAAAAAGCTGCTTTTTTCAGAACATAATGATCATTCTGTCGAGTAAAATAACCAATCCATGACAACTACGAGAATTTACTGTCCTTTTATATTAATTTAATTGTGTCTAACGTGACTCGCGTATAAAACATACTTTCGCCTTATTATCTGTTATTTTAGGCTTATTGTTAGCTAGTAATTTCTGAGGTGGGCCGCAAAACTTGACAAATTCTAAAAGGGGCAGGGCTTGAAAAGTTTGAAGTCCACTGCATTAGAGCATGGTGAATGCGTTCCTACGCAACTAGCATCTGATTCAGTTTCAGGCCAATTCTGTCCTCTTTAAACTACATTCAAACTATATGTATGATGATTCTTGATACGACTGCATTTTTTGTTTCTGGTTTTGATAATACCTGTTTGTCATTTGAAAAGAAGAAAGCACAAATTAAAAATTTGGCACAAATTTTAAATTCATACATGTATACTAAATTAGGGCGTCTAGTTGAGGTAATCATAGGTTTCAAGGCAAAAAGGTGAATGTTAAAATTTGGAACAAAGTTTCATTTAAAAAACATGACAAAAAAATAAGATAAAAAAATAATGCTCTTTAAGTTTGAAGCAATATTTACGAAACTATTTTGATAAAAAGTTTTTATTTGGAGATAAAATTGTTTATATGTTTTCCACTAGGGTATCGAGGCAGTTCTCATCTCTGGGGGCCGCGGGCAAAGATATTTCTTAGGTTCAATTTACAATAACTGCTTTGACTTTGATTTTAATTGTTTGATTCAATTATTATTCTCTTGCTTTCGTTTGTTGGCTTTCTATTATTAGACATAGCAAGCATTATTAATAGGCATAGCTGAGGCAAAACTAGATTTTTTTATGAAGAGCAGGAGGTCGCAAGTATTGGTCTTTAGATTGTGCCATTGATCAGAATAGGTTGAGAACTATTGTCCAAGTATCTCATTACTATCTTCTCGTTTTCTGGCTCTTGGATAAATAAATGTGCCTTATTGAAACAAACATAAAACATTGTTGAGGAAAAAAAGCATTTTATTTTAAAAATTTTGTCCGATAGAGCAATATTATTTTGATTATTTCATAGCAATAGTCTAAATCTCAACTAAATTCCACAAAAAGTTTATGGTGATAGCAAATTCCATGCTCAAAAAAGTATGCAATATTCTAAAATGGGAGGATATTATCAAAAATTGTCATTATAAATAATAAGGTTTTAAGTAAGAAACAGTAACATTAACTGGGTGTTCTTAAAGTCTTGTTGCAATTTCGTTACAAAGTCAGTTTTCAATATAATCTCAATATTGATATCTATAAGTTCGTTTTATTTTAATCAGTGTTTACTCAAATGTTTTTACTTCCTGCAATACACTTGTAAATTGTCAATATAGTAAGGTAATTACCGTAAGTAGAAAATAGTAGCATACACGAGAGTGTATAATAGGCAGCAACACACCTATCGACACTTGCTTAGAAACTTAAAGTATCGAACACTTTATAATTTATTGTCACCACTATAACTACCCTATACCCTATTTTGTAATTCAGGGGTCGGCAACCTACGGCCCCCAAACGCTCCACCAAATTATAGTAACAATACTGCTGTTTTGACAATTATATTCTTTACGTAACAGAATTTATTATGATACACGTGTGGACTAAATTATAATATAACCTAATTAGTATATAACTCACAATTGCTCGTTTGATAAGCCTATAATTTAATTATAATTAGACAAATGTCAACAAAACGCATAAAAGTTGATGATAAGTGCGAATGGTTTAAGAGCGCAGAAAATAATCGAATGGAATTTTTTTAGATGCAATGCAATGAGGAAATAAATCTATATTCTATTCGAGAGGTGTATCACTGCTTGATATTTATTATAAGAAGAATAATTTTTCAGTTTTCAACTTTCTAAAATTATGTTGGGCTTGCCAATGACTTGCAACCCTTGATTTTGGACCACGAGCGACAAAAGGTTGCCGACCCCTGTTGTAATTCATCATTGCAGAGAAAATATTATCAATTTGAGGGTGTGGGCATGGCCCATTTCCCCGCCTCAAATACATTAGTAAAATTGGTGATTTACAGCTTTGGATCCTTATAAGTTATATAATTTGTATGAAAAAACATTAGTTCATCAATGATCTATGTTAAACTCCCACTTACATGCACCCACTAACAGTATAATTTTAAGTTGGTTTCGAAATGAAACATGATCAAGATATCATAAAAAAAAACTAAATTTAAAAATAGATCTCACTGCATGAAAGGATGGCCGAACTGCGCTAGAACAAAATCAGCTTATGTCTCGTTTTCAGGCTTGGCACGGAGGTTGGTGCATCATGATAAGTGTTTAGAAATATGCTTGCTATATCACCTCTGATTACCCTGTGTGGATTCGCAGGTTAAAATCCTGTGGGTTAGTTATGTATGAGAGGAATGCTGGACTCCTCATGCTGTAGAGTGGTTCACGTAACCAATGGTCAGTTGTGGGTTCCTCCACCACCAAGTCCATACATCTGAAACAAATAAATGGCTAACTATTGCCAAGACTAGACAAGAGATCGCGGTTCGCCATATGATTTAGTCATGTTGTCAGCTTTTCTCTCCCTGGGATAAATATAAAATACTAAGATATTGGTAGGGAGAAAGAAATATATTTCATCCAACTGTAAACGACAAGTAATTTGGTATGACTTTTGAAAAAGAACAATTAAAATGAAGGTTTCAAATTTGCTGAAATTGAGAAAAACAAGCGCAAAATCGAATAAAAAAATGAATATGATAGTGCAAGTACTTTAATATGCAATATACTTTTCTACCCTATAACAATTTATTTCATTTTTAATTTTGAAATTTATTTCTATATATCTGTAATTTAGTTTTATGTATATTTTTTTCTTTGCTCTTGCATTTCATTTTGTAACGACATAACTAGCTAGTACTGAACAAATGAGCCTAAATATATTAATTTCAAGTACAATTTATCTGCTCAAGTTTTCAGAGAAGCTATAAAACGGCTAAAAAAAAGGTAAACATTGTTGTAAAAAACACAAAAGTTTGAAGCAAGAGAAAAATTGTACATGCGTAACCAGTAGTTTATATTACCCTGCTGAAAATACGCACTAGAGTCTAGTGGTTCCCAAACTTTTAGTATCGTTACCCCTAAATGGAATTACCAAAAGCTCAATTACCCCTTTCATAAAAGTACAACAGTCATATTCGTTATCACTTTTTCTTTGTCCAAAAATGGCGATAATACCAACACTTATTGCATGTGCCAATCCAACTCAAGATTCTAACATTGCGCTAGCTCGGCATTTTAGCTTACAATATGCACAGCGAAGTTTTGCTATTATGTCCCCACTAACCGTGTGACTAGACGACTAGGCTCGCTGACTAAATGCAAGCATTGCTTGTCCAGCTTTTCAGAAGACTAGTCAAAAATACAGGAATTACGAAATAAATTATGGAAACAGTGAACGCTTGAATTATCCCCTAAAAATTGCCAAATTATACTTTGGGCATAATTACTCCCAGTTCAGGAACCATTGCTAGACATGCAAATCACAATAAAATTTAAAAAATCGCATTTCAGGAAGACAAAATTTCAGAGCAAGTGGAAATTTGTAAAAAATTGTTAATTGTAAATATACAGGATGTCCATAAAGTAAAAAAAATTCACAATTTTCAAAGGGAATTATCAATATCATATGTGGTTAGTTGGCCTCATGTATTATAAAAATAAAAATACCTAACAATTACAGATAACTGAAATCTGGAGATATATTGAGAACTGACTTCATAACAAAATTGAATTTGTAAAAGAAATTTATGGACACCCTGTATCATATCTCGTTCTCTAATAGGAGTCAAATATAAAATACGAGAATATCGGTCAGAGACCGAAGACTTATCGATCGAAAGTTGGGGGATCCCCAAAACAGCGCTTTCACTCTATAGTGACACCTTGTGTCCCATCACTAATTAATTAGAATCAATAGGCTACTGGTACGAGATATGATGAATGTACATGCAAAATCTGCAGCAGTTCCAATCTCACTTCGTGAGATATCGCGTGCATCTAACAGACAAACAGACAGACAGATAAACAGACAAATACCTATCAACATACTTACCGATTAAAATCGATAAGTAATAAAAAAGATCTGAATATATCTATCAATATAAAGCATAGATCAGTGGTATAAGAGCAAGCATAGTAGAAGTAAAGGGTAGTAGTAGAACAAATCAGCCATTTTCATATTTTGAGAATTTTAATTTCATTTTTTATATGAAATTTCACTATTTCGAAAACTAATTTTTAAAAAAATGTATATTTGGGTAAGATTGCCTAGTTGTTAAAGCAATGGTTTTTACTACGTTGACCTTGTTAGTTAAACATATTGGGTACAAATCCTATGCCTACCACCTCACTCAACTACCCAACTGAAAAAAATTGCGGTCCTTTTCTAAATACAATGTCTGAATGTATATAAATAGGTTGTATAAAATATTTCACAAGAAACGCTAAAATGAGCCTAAAACGACACAATGTGACTTTTTGGAACAGCGGTTTTAAAGCAGTTTACAGAGGAAGGGGGGGCTTGATGCAATTTTGTTTGTATATTTTTTCCTTATTAGGGAAATTGCCGATAGTTTTATTGTGGGAAAAGTTAGAGACATCATTAGGCACTATAACTTTCTAATGCCTAAGATACGGGAATAAAACTAGAGTATTTTAGAGCCTTGAGTGATAGAATCCTACGGAAAAAGGGTGTCATAGGCCGTAAAATGTTGAAACCAGTGTTCTAGAACATTTTAATTTCATGCGAATTTGTTTTAATTTGTTGCGAATTTGGTGCTAGTGTTTCTGTCATGCTGTCATTTGCTTTTGTATATCCCAAAGTTGCGGGAGAAATAAAGAGAGCTATGCTTTCTACGTCTTCATGGGGTAATTCAGGCATTGGGACATCATCTGTTACAGCAGGGTCTTGATTTGAGGGTGGTGATTGATCGCCATTTGTTCCATTAGCTGCTGATGTTAATAATAATGAAACCTTTTTTATATACTTATATTTTTTTTTGTATTTGCTGTATTTACAGAAAAAATACAACACAGCTAGGACTGCAAATATCACACCGATAATCACACTGACAATCCATGCAATGGTTGCGGCATCCATTTTTGTATCTGTAACCAGTGGTATACCGGTATCAATTTCGCCTCCCGTAGTGTTAGCTTGTTCTGTGGTGATTTCTTCTAGAAATGGAACTGCTGTGGTTGTAGGATCTGAAAAATATTGTAATGTCAAATATCATGGGTTTTTTAGTTACAGTAGTGCTTGCCATTTTAGTGCTTGCTTGTAACTTTTCTACTGTGATGCAAACATAGTAAAATTTGTCATTCTTACTGCTGGGCCAATGCACGACTTACTTGCATAAATGGCTGTCAAAACATAATCATAAATTTGACTGCTTTAACAGGGATCCTCAAATATTTTTTTTGAAGATTTGTATGCAAAACTACTGTGGTCTGCTCTTTTCTGAATATTTAAATTCCACAGTAATCCTAAATCCTTCTCATTGGTCGTTTGATGTGTACCATGTCAGTGTTATCAGGTTGTGCGTCATCTTGGTACACATACTACGGGAGCACCAAACTTTTTTCATCAGGCATTTTAGGGTTTATAGGAATTCTGGAACGAGTTACCGGTAAATATTGACAAAAGTTGGAATTTATATAAAATGGATAACAGCTTTACATAAATACTGTTGAAAAATTAAAATCAACCGTCGGAGCTGCGTTACATTGTATTGAAACCTAATAATACCAGAATTGAAAACAGTATAATAAAATTGGCAAGATATTTCATGAGACCGATGTGCTTGGCTATCTAGCACAAAAGATTAAATCTTAGTTCAGTAATGGTGGGTCTCCTGGGTCCAAATCTTTCAAATTCGATCATATTTTGTTTTAACGCGGCGGTGTGGCTCAACGGGCTAAGCGTTAGGAATACGCTCGCCACCGCACCTCTAATCACTCTGCGTGGGTTCGCAGGTTCGAATCCCATGCAGGGATGGTTATGTGCGAGAGGCTTGCTGGACTCCTCGCCGTCGTTGGGTGGTTCACGTAACCGCTGGTCGGTTACGGCTTCCTCCACCACCAAGTCCATGCTTCCGAAAACAAACAATACAGTAAAAAACTAATCCCATACCCGACTTGGAATGGTAACCGGACGAGAGGCCGTGGTTCGCCATATGGATAAGCCGTCTTATCGGCTTTCCTCTCCCCCGGGATAAATATGTAAATCCTATCCTATCCTATCCATAATTTAGTGTTGAAAAAGATTTTTTGCGATCCCTATTGAGCCTCTTTGTGACCCACTGGGGGGTCGGAACCCCAAGTTTGTATAACCCTGATTTAGAAGCATTGTAATCTTTCTGGTTTGGCATTGCCCACTGAATAGTAATTGCCTCTATTGCCTCTTGAGTGAGGCGATGGGCATTTCAGCCCGAAATGTTTAACTTGAAATACCAACATAGTTAGGTCTAACTCGGAAACCAGGCTTTAATAGGTAAAAGGGTTTGTGCTAATTCAGTAACCTTAGGACCTAATGCAGTCCAAGTTGACTCATTGCACATGGGTTTCTCAAGCTTTGAGAATGTTTCATTAGTGTGTCACTCCACCAAAGGTTGAATACAGCTGACATAATTTGAAGTGTAAAGCACAACCGGTGTACCCGGTATACCTGGTAATCATGCGCTAATTTGAAATGTTTTATTCTGTTTGCAATCCTATGGGGTTTCTCTCTTTTATTCCACCCCTGTGTTTACAGTAATGATGTATTTACTTAATATTGATTTAATCTTAAGATCGATAAGTATGTTGATAGGTATTTGTCTGTTTGTTTGTTTGTTTGTCTGTCTGTTAGATACACGCAATATATCTCACGAAAGCGAGGTTGAATCTGTGGACACTCGGTGTCACTATGGAGTAAGAGCGGATGAATCGAAACCGCAGTTTCTGTTTCGGGGAATTCCCTTACTTTCGATCGATAAGTCTTCGGTCTCCGACTGATATTCTCGTTTATTCAGTCAGCCGATTAAAAGTTTATACAACACAAACAATTAAATTTTTATAAATATGGGTTTTGAATTTTTTTTTTATTCATTTCATTTATTTCACCCCTATTGATGCTTACAGAAACAATGCTATATCTGTTTACTTAGAATGATCCCCTTTTTCAATTGATCCATTTTTTGAATAAAGTTCTATTTGAGGGCAAGGCCTTTCTTGATTGATTAACAAACATTTTGCCAACCATTTTATGCAATAAGATTTATGAAAGACTAAAATAAATTGAATATTCAAATATCTAAATTCAAATTTATTTTTAGAGAAGATTCCCATTTAGATGGTAAATATAGGGTTAACCCCTAATTAACCAAGCAAGCTCTCTGGTACATAGAGGAATGAACTTAAAAATATTATTTTATTCAAAGAATTGTGATAAAAATTTTAGGGACTTACCCAGAGGATGTTTATGGTGAAATGTATTACTTGAATATGCTTTAGTGGGCAGCGATGGCCTAGTTCGGGGATGGTGAACTGTTTTAATAAATGAGCCAAAAATTATAATTTTATTTTGAAAAGATATGACTGTGGGTCATATATGTTTAATTAATGTGAAACTTGCTGTTGTATTTTTCTTTCAAGTTTCATGGAAGAGAGAGAGAGATTTATTATTTTGTTAAACAGAGAACAAGCATTGCTATAATAGAAAATATACAAAATAGGCAAAGCTATTCGGTATAGTCTGGGGGAAGAGCTTCAACCGTTCGACCATACAGCCATCAAAATCAGCTCCGCCCATAACCCTGGATTGGTATATTTTAGTTTGGAGCTTCTCACATGAAGATCTTCCATCAAAACTAAGGCGATTTCTGTTACTCGATTTTATGAAATTTATATGCAAAAACATGGATTTGCATGCGAATTATTTGCCGAAAAACATTCATAATGCTATGGCAATCTTTTTCAATTATGTATGGAGTCATAACCATATTGTCTATTCAAGCAATCCTTCTCAAAAATATTATGTCTCGTATATCTCACACTTGTTCCAATTATATAAATTACAAATATGTTGTGTGTGATACGCAAGTGTGATAGTGTTATAAGTGACTCCTCACATGTCAGTGGCGTTGGTACATAGCTTTCTTCTGAGTTGAGTACATTGAACAGCCATTAAAGATTTTCATGGTATGGTGTTGGTACAGAGCCTTCTTCTGAGTTAAGTACATTTAAAAAGCCGTTAAAAAATTTCTGGTATGTAGACACGACCCAGACATTAGTTACACATAAGATACTATAAATAAAGACAGGTTGGCTAACCAAATAATTCGAAGAATTTTTTCTATGTGACGAATGATCGGGTGACGTCAAACCGTTTATTTGCTTTGCTGTCATAAATTCCAGTTAGGTTTTTGCGTCAATCTTTCCAAAATAATAATTTTCACGATCACACAGTAATTCAAAAATATGTACTGGGTATGATAGAAATGTGAATAGCTCCTGACATACTATTTGAGGTTGGTGCCCCCTATCTGAGTAAGATATGTGTAGAACGTTGAATAAAATAATCTTGAACTTTTTCCTGTTATATCACTTGGATAAAATTTGAAACGGCTTTATCAAGTCAACACCCATGTTTGGTCGCGTGTTCCCCTTGCATGCGTTTAGGGGTTATTTGTTTACAATGTAAACAAAGGCAGACAGACGTTTTGTCACGGATGGTGAGCCGTGAATGACTCAGCAATAAATTTTCTCGTTGAGTGGTGAAAGAATAGTCAGGTAACATTATACCATGTGACCTTTAGAAGTACTCGTTTTTATCACACTGGTCTTTTACAGTAAGAGTAATGCTGAATGGAACTGAAGCATTTTAGTGAATCCTTTAGTCCAGATTGGAGCTTCATGCTCCATCTTTTTAAGTAACCAGACATGAATTTGTTTTAAATTGTTTAGGACCTAAATGAGGGGTTTTAAAAAAATAGTCTTGTTATAGTCCTTATATGTTGCTGAGAAATAAAGTGAAGCAGTATATTGAAAGGTGGATGGCAGATTTTATATTTACCCTGGGGGATAGAAAAGCTGATTAGATAGGTTTTAATTTTCATACAGAGAGATGAAAGTTAATGAAATGACTTAATCGTATGGCAAACAACAGCCTCTCGACAGCTTACCAGTCTATGTCAGGTATGGAATTAGTTAGCCAGTTTTTATGTTTCAGGCATATGAACTTGATGGTGGAAGAAGCCATAACCAACCGGCAGTTTCGTTGAACTCTGCTTCCTTAATAGTCCTCAATCGTTGGAAATGACCATTGCGGTGTAGCCAGAAATTTTTGGTAAAGCCAAAGTAAAGGCTTATAACTGAATTCCCTATTAGGTGGGCACCTGTGGCTTCACTTTGGTTAAATTTTATAAAAAATAGGATCTTTTGTACAAATTTTTGCTGAAGAAAACTGCGCTCCCGAAGTGTGTGTACCAAAATGAAGGTAACTAATTTTTTTCGGCCTATTTTACATCAGATTGTATAAAGGGACTGAAACCTATTGGCAGGGCTATATTCACTTACGGTACCTAAAACAGATAATCCATGAACTCGTAATAGAACTAAGATAAGGAATATCGGAATAAAATATTGGCCTAACCCTAACATGGTACATACACTACAGGAGTATCAAAAAACTACCCGACCAATGCTCAAAATAAGAAAATTAGTAATTATTCAGTAAGGGTTAAGAATGCAAATTTTAAAATATTTTTCAACCTTAATCAATTAATCACTAATTATTTATTAGAAAACGGGGGCAGGGGCGCTTCGAATCTCACATTTAGTAGCAGAGGCTTTGTATTGGTTCAAAGTACAGATACCAAAGAATGTTTGTACTAGTCATAAAAACTTTCATTATGGGAAAATAGTCAGAATTTTGAATTTTCCAAGGCAAAGGTTCCCGATTTTATTTATCCCTTTAATTTACCTCTTCAAAAATTTCAAAATAAAATTTACCCTTCGATTTTTCATATTCGAACTTTTAAAAATACGCATATTGATTTGAAGAATGAAAATGCCTTTGAATGAAAATAAATATAAAATTATCTTGTAAATTCTCAAAATCGATTGTGTTCAGTTCATATAACTACAATTAAAGTGCACTTAGGGATGGCCAATACCAAAAATTCACTAATTAAGAATACATTCTAAGTGAATTTTTTGCTTATGAAATATTGAATATATTTTAAAATAAGTAATACTAATAGAAGCTTTTCTTAATGCAAAAAGGAATTTACGTACAATAAACAGTACTCCTGAAGTATGCATACCAAGATGGTGGAACATAGTATGTGCACCAGGTTAGGGTTAGGTCATAATTTTAGGTACAAATACTACATGAGTCACTTGGCTATTCCCCGAACTGGTGATAGAACTAAAATAAAGAAAATTGGAATGAAATTGTGGCCTAACCCTAACCTGGTACACATACTACGTTCTGGTGTCCGCCATCTTGGTATGCATTACCTCAGGAGCACCCCAATAAACAATAGAATAACTGTTGCCACCAACCAGGCTATCAAAATTCAACAGTTATTTTTTTAATTTGTTTATTACCGGTTGTATGATTTACATACAAGAATGTGTTTGTTTCTATTGCAAGCATGTTACGAAAAATTCTCATCAGACAAAAAACAACCTAAATTTTCCATTATGAGCACCATGACATATGAAAACGATATTTTAAAATTTATAAATTGAAGATTATTGAGCGTTCAGTACACATAAGTACAGTTAAAGCACATATCACATGTGGCCAAGAACTGTTTTAAATTTTGCCACAATCGTTATTTACTAACACGCAATGCTATAGTATAGTAATTCAGATGCAAATATTTATTTCGTCGTGCATGAAATATTGTAACGACACAATTAAACAATACGCAAGACATTGCAATTGACGAGGGCAAGAAAGATCATTTTCATTAATGATTCCTAGTATAGTTCTTGGCATTTTAGGGGTTTGCGTAACTTTTCTCAGAGACAAATCTCTTCCTATATTTTTGAGGGAGTGTGTGACCTTACTCCGTGCAAATCTCTCAGGTAAAATATTCCTATTTTTACCCCCTCATTGAAACCCCTGGTCTAATAG
Source organism: Styela clava (assembly GCF_013122585.1). Taxonomy (NCBI): domain Eukaryota; kingdom Metazoa; phylum Chordata; class Ascidiacea; order Stolidobranchia; family Styelidae; genus Styela; species Styela clava. The sequence continues at coordinate 19,021,363 of NW_024102830.1, forward strand.
GAGCTGTACTTTAGCAAGTAAACTTAATAGGCGTTTTGAAATAAATCGGATTGAATCAGACTTGTTGGCATGTTCTGGGATGGACTAGATATGGGCCAATAGTTGGATTAGGTGCAGGTTCGGCTTATGGGCACTGCCAACCTGTGACCATACTGGGCCTTCTATTTTACATACTTATTCTGTGTGTAGATTTTAAAAATTAATTAATAAAATTATTTTACTTGTTATATTGTACTTTAAAAGATACTGGAAAATTTTCATATTTGTTGAATATTATTATCTCTACCCAGATTGAGACCCAAGCATTCTTTATCCGCGGAAAAATGAACATAGGCTATCAATTATTGCAACAGTATTGCATCAGCTTTGTAAATAATCCTGGACACTTTGTACACAAAATGAGTCACCATTGGATATCACGCAGCAAATACTGTAATTTGAAATGTAATGAAATTTAATTTACTGGGTGCGATGGCAATGAAGCAGCTCCCTACATAGCATTGGTGGTTGGCGCAGAGCCCTTCCGAGTAAAATATGTGTAAATTTAGTAATAAAATGATCTTAATTTTTTTTCCTGCTTTATCACTTAGGTAAAAGTCTTTATTGTGAGATTTTGTGTGCATTTGGGGGTGGGTATTTGTTTACAGTGTGAACAATAGTCAGACAGGCGTACTCTACTGTAAGTTATTTATAGATGAGCGGCGAAAGATTATTTGATTTTACAATTGATTGGTCATGACACATGGCTCATGTCAATTTGAACCAGTTTAGTCACGCATTAGCCACGAGTAATGCTGAAGCCATTTGATCAGTGCCTTAGTAGGGTCTGCAGTCTAGATTTTAGTTGAGATGAATCTTCTATATGTAACCAGATGTCACTTTGGTTTGAGTTGTATAAAACCTATAGGTGAGTTTTAAAAAAAATGGTTTTTTCTAATACCTCGTTACAATTTTAAAATTTTATTATGAGGTCTGTTCTCAATGTATTTTAACCAAATTTTTTTTTATTCAAGTTTTTTTAGTTCATTCGATACACCAGTTCATGTTGGATATGGGTTAGTTTTTATTTATTTCAGATGTATGAACTTGATCCGTCATTGAACCAGTGCGATTATTTGAATCATCCTTTCAGAATAGTTCTCAACAACTGGAAATATCATATGATATAACAGCTACTATCATCAGCTCAGTTTTTCTCTTGACTATTTTGGCCACACAATATTCTTAGCCCCAACTAGATACTCACTAATTTGTTATTTATACCTAGTTAATAAAATAGATATTATCGGTTGGTTTATATAGTTAGTTAGTGCCACATTGGTGTAGTGAAGAGACAAGGTAAATACTGAAATATTCAAATCCTATCCTAATCACTGTTTTATGTCTTAAACCTGGACTTTCTGATTGATTGTAATATTCAGTTTCAAAGTAAGATAGAGTTTACATATATACAGTACCCCCAGGGGAAAGGAAAGTGGCTAAGACATCATTATTATCCAGCAAACCAACTGCTCTTGTCCAGTTACCAGTTCATGTCGGGTATGGGATTAGATAGCCAGTCATTTGTTTCAGATGCATGGAGTCGATGTGGTAGGAAGACGTAACTGAACAGCAGTTACGCAAACCACCCTACGGGGACGGGTTATCCAGCAATCCAAAGCAAAGGCAATAGTGGTTTTAAAAACTTTTATTAGGGAAAAGAAGTGTATAAAACAACACAGAATTTTCCAAGGCAGAGGTTTTCAAATTTTTTAATTCTCTCATTTACCTCTTTATTAATTTCAAGATTAAAATTTACCCCTCAGTTTTTTATATTTAGACTTTTACAAATACCCATAAGGACTGAAACGTGAAATAGCCTTTGAGTGTAAATAATTATAAAATTATCTTGTACATCTAAAATTGATTTTGTTCAGTTCATATAACTACAATTAAAGCACACCCTTTAGAACGCTCAAAAGTAAAATTTTCCTTTTTTTTTATTTTTACTTCTAAGAATAGATATCATGGCTCTCAAGTTGAGAAAGGCTTAGGGAAAGGGAATTGTTGAGCCATGAAAGTGATTGCTTTCAGTACACATAAGTATAGTTAAAGCACATATCATGTGTTGCACAATCGGTGTTTACTAACACACAATGTTATAGTGTAGCGGCCTGTGGTCCCCCTCATGGTTTTTTCTTGGAACATTCTTTTAGACATTCCTAAAATGGAACGAATATTGATAAATGTGAATTGATTAATCAGTAACTTATTTGGCAATTTCACAAGATGTCAAACTCATTGTTCACCATACATGTAATAAATCACATAGTCTCACAATTGACTGTTCTCGCCACGCCACTGTCATGAGATTATTTTTATTGTTGAGTTCTTTGTTCAGCAGAAGTGGCTTTCAAGTTAAGTTATTATTGAGTTAATTATGGTTAATTATGTTTATAATATAGAACCCTTGATTAGTTGTTATTGGTTTTAGAGCAAAAACCCAAATAGTGTTGAAAAGTTTTATATAGCAAAGGTTGTGTATCACATAGTGCACAGTTTTTTGAATAAGGGTATGTCTAAGGGGAGCTTTCGAGAAAAAATTGAATAGCTGTTGAGGCATAGCCTCCATAAATAATTTGTAAGTTATATTCGGATTATATTTTTTTTTGAGGGGAGTCAAGCTTTTGTGAAACAACATAACAGTTGCTGAGAAATAATCTTTGAAATAAATTACTGTAATGGCATATTTTGTACATAATTTTTTTCAAAGGGGCATGTCTGATTGGAGCAAAACTTTTGAAAAAAAAAAAAACCGTTGTCGAGAGATAGTCTTTGTAAATAATTTGGATTATGATTTTTTTTAATGAGGGTGTGTTTGAGGAAAGCCAAGCTTTTGTGAAAAAACTTAACAGCTGCTGAGTAATAGTCCTTTTGAATAATTTGAAAAGCATGTTCTGATTATGATTCCAAGCTGTTGAAGCTTTACCGCAGTGGTTGTCAAAAGGTGGGGTGCCCCCTATAAAGTACAATTTATGGAGGGGCCGCAAAGCAAATAAAAATATTTGCTAAATAAGTTTCTTTATTTTGTGTTTGTCTGGTTTAGGATTTACATATTTATTCCGAGGAGAGAGACAGGATGGCTTAGTCATATGGCGAACCACGGCCTCTCGTCTGGTTACCGGTCCATATCAGGTATCGGATTAGTTAGTTATTTGTTTTCTCAGGCATATACGTGATGGTGGAGGAAGTCGTAACCAACCAGAGCTTACATGAATTACCCTACAGCGGCAAGGAGTCCAGCAATCCTCTCGCACATAACTATTCCCACATGAGATTCGAACCTGCGAACCCATGCAAGGTAATCAGACGTGCGATGACAAGCGTATTCCTAGCGCTTAGCATGATGCGCCACATCCCAATGCATACATATGCATTCATATACAGAAGTATTCTCTTGTGTGAAATGCTGAATACTAATTGTTTTGTCACATAAACATTCATTTATAGATATAAATATATATATACATATAGAGTGTCTGTGATTACGTATTCCATCAATACTGTTGCTGGGGTGAGCCTGGACATCGGATTCTTGTTTTTGAAGAAATTTTTGGAAAATAAAAACCTAATATTTGATTATTGGTGTTCATAACAAATCCACAAATATTTGTAGAACACCGAGGATAATCACACGAGCAAAAATCATGGTTGAGCGACGCTTGGCAATAGTTGGAATTATGGCAGCACTGTGCATACAACTGGCCAACGGAAAACCTGTAGCAGAATATGGGCCAGTCTATGAAAAGGACACATGTAAGGCCGACTACATCAAAACAACCGATTGTAACACGATTGAACTCGACATCTTTAACGATGAATATTGTTGCAAGAAATGCCCTAATCTACAACAGAATCTGGACCCAGAACACAGCAATAGTTGTTCTTAGTGAGTATTATTTAGTTGAACGAAAAATACATTGTGTTCATAAGGTTCTGTATCAAATTAGGTAAAAGAACTTTGTCCAACTAATCGTGGTCATAAAAGTGAGTTTTTTAAAAGAATAAAAATAAAAAGGAGAATATCGGTCGGAGACCCAAGACTTATCGATCATAACTGCGGTTTCGATTCATGACTCTATAGTGACACCGCGTGTCCCATCTCTAATTAATTAATAACTCGCTAATTATACGACATAATTCATCATATAGGCTTCTGGTCCTAGATATGATGAATGCACATGCAAAATTTGGAGCTGATTCAACTCCGCCTTTGTGAGATACCGCGTTCATCTAACAGACAAACAGACAGACAAATACCTATCAACATACTTACCGATCTTAAGATCGATAAGTAACAAATTAAATATTAAAAAAAACTGTTTGAGATATATTGAGAACTGATTTCATAACAAAATTTAATAAATAAATTAGTAGAACAATTTACCTCTGACTAAAAAGTAAACAATTCTGCCTGTCATCCTTCACTGCTCACACATCAGATTTGGCTTGGCAGTGTGGCAGATTGTGCTCAGTGTAAAAGTTACGCTTGTCTGCGCACCTCTCATTACCCTGTGTTGATTTGCAGGTTTGAATCCCATGGAGGATAATTATATGATAGTACAGGCCTTTTCGGCGCCGTTCATGTAATAGCTTTTCGGTTGTGGATCTCTTGATTCCTCCCTACTATACAACATTAATGTTACTCATCGATCTCGATAAGTATGTTGTTAGGTATTTGTCTGTCTGCCTGTTAGTCACTTTCGTATGTTGCGCAATATCTCACGAAAGCGGAGTTCAATCTGCTCCAAATTTTATATGTGCATTCATCATATCTTGGACCAGAAGCCTATTGATTTTGGATGAATCATGTCGTATAATCAGCAAGTTATTGATTAATTAAGTAATTTTTATTTTTTATAATTAGCGGGTTATTAATAAATTAATTAATTTTTTTTTTTGCGGAAGATCGATAAGTCGGCGGCCTCGGATCGCTAGTCTGTTAGACACTTTCGAATCGCGATATCTCACGAAAACGAGGTTGAATCTGCTCCAAATTTTGCACGATAAAACATTTATAATAAAATAATAAATAAATGCCTAATATTTAATCATATTTTAGTTATGTTTATCAAAATTCTGCTAATTTTCACGGCTCACTTAGCAACTCGGCGCACCGTTTAGGAACCGCTGGGTTAAGTAATAACAGAATAAAATTCTAATCAATAGTACTCTGCCAAGATATATCATGTTTATTCAATTTTTTATCACAGCATTAAAGAGCAACCGACGACCGAGTTAGAAAACACAACTCCCGAACCTTTTACTACTGCTATTATAGAAACAACGACTGCAGCTGGGACAACAGCTTCGGATCTACCAGATGGTAAGTCAATCGATAAAACTATCATTTAATACAGAGGTGGACAATTACTTTCCTGAGCCAGTTGCAAATAAAAGACTAATAATAAGAAGCGCAATGTAACAGTTGACATGATTTTCAACAATATTTTCAACAAAAATTTATATTCATAAAAACTATAGTCTTAATTCCAGTAGGCACAAGTGAGTCGGATAAAACACTTCGGTGGGCTGGGTACTGCTCGCTGGCTGTAATTTGCCCATCCCTGATTAAATACAAATGAGTTACGAGTGCAACGATTTTCACATAGAATTGCAGTAAGTACAGTGCAGGAGTTTGAAAAGTTTCCATCCAAATTCGATTACAGTAGGTTTGCTTGTTTGGTAAACTTGCTACACTTAAAAGATCATTTTGTTTTGCGCCTTCGTCAGTATTAGGTTTGCTTACATATAAGTTTATAGTTTATACCAGATATTTTCAAAGGGGGGTTTCTGAAGTTTCTAATTGCCAAGTTGAAATTTTGGGTGCCAAATTTCAGTACTTTTTGGGTGTTCAATTTTAACCACATATTCTTTATTTTGAATTAATGGCTTTATTAACTTTGGATGTGGGAAGATCACCATATAGAATATAACTTATTACTTATCGATTTTAATCGGTAAGTATGTTGATAGGTATTTGTTTGTCTGTCTGTCTGATAGATGCACGCGATATCTCTCACGAAAGCGAGGTTGAATCTGCTCCAAATTTTGCATGTGCATTCATCATAGCTCGGATCAGAAGCTTATTGATTTTCGATGAATTATGTCGTATAATTAGCGAGTTATTAATTAATTAGTGATAGGACACACGGTGTCACTATGGAGTAAGAGCGCTGTTTTGGGGGATCCCCTAACCTTCGATCGATAAATCTTCGGTTTAATAACTCTTGTATTTATAATTCTGGAGGTTTTTCGTCATTTACTCATATTCGCACTTTATTAAAAGAATATTGAAATCGTAATGGACAACAGAATAGCACTGTTTCGATAAACAAATAATCACTAGCTGGGGGGGCTATGTTTAGAATTCTGTTTCGTTAGTCTTCCACAAAACATTTTTTTGTCAACTCTCGAATCTCAAAGTTGGAGGCACTGGAATTTACATATTTATCCTGGGGAAAGGAAAGTCAATAAGATGGCTTAGTAATGATAGATGGCTAATCTTTGATAAAAATATTTGAGTAGCCCTGCCACAGTAGCCATTTTTATCATTAAAAACTATGTTTTGACAACCAGTCATGCAAGAAAATGATGGATGTGATGGCCTGGGATCCCAAGCTTTTTTCAGGACGACCCTAAATACAACTTTCAAGTGGCCAGTGCGACCCCAGGTCAATGTATATATTTTTCATGAAACCTCAGAGATTCTTTCACTGGACTTTTGAGTTTAGTCATGTGGTGGTATTGGTAAAATAAGCTAAAACCATACAGTGATGTCACAATAAGCACCTGCATTTTCTATAGCATAAGCATAGAGCGAGCATAGTACAAACTGCTAAATTTATCATGGTTTGTTGAATCCTAGATGTTCTGTACATCCATCCTCTACCATACCTCAGCGACCCCATGAACTGTTTGCGACCTTACCTACTTATCACTCCGACCCAATTTGGGGGCACGACCCCTGGTTTGGGAACTTCTGGCCTAGAGCAGGGGTGGGCAAGATTTTTGAACCAGGGGCCAAAAATTTTGCCTACCTAGACTGGCGGGCCATGTAAGTGTGATGAAAAAGGTTGCATTTCATGAACAATATTTGCACTGTTACAAAAGCAAAGATGGAAAACAATAAGCCTTGAGATGAAACCAAATTTAATCCCAGGCTCAACAAAATCCTTGAGTTATTTTTAGTTGCTTGACATCAAAATTTGGTTTTAGTGGTTGTAGCAGCATCAGGTGGGCTAGATTGAACTACTCAATGGACCAGATTTGGCTCGCGAGCCATAGATTGCACATGGGTGCTCTAGAGAATGGGTGGGCAATTTCTTCTCCCGGTGGGCGAGTTTCAAGTAATACATTTGGTTACTTAGCTGGAGGCTCAAAACTCAATATGAAAAACTATGAATGAAAACCTGTTCATTTACAAGAATTAGTTTAACAGTCAGATTAACATTTATTATAATAATAAGACACACAATGTAACAATCAGGGCCAATTTGACTCTATTTTCATTGATATTTTCGATGGGAATTTGTATTCATAAGAACTATAGACATGATTTCTAAATAAAGTATAGTCATCAAATGGAACACTTTGATGGCCAGGATCCGGGCCATAATTGCCCACCCCTGGATTAAAGATTTAAGTGACAGATTTCAGCATGTTTGTGCCACAGTTGCAAACTATGAGCGACCACTAAAATCGCAAGACATACTGTAACTAAAAACCTACAATATTCAATAAAATATTCAACATTGCAATTTCTTTCAGATCCCGAAACTACGGGAGTTTCATTTCCAGAAGAAATCACTTCTGAACAAGCTAACACTATGAGGGATGAAATTGATCCACCGGTTACAGCTACAAATTTGCCTGGCGCAACCATTGCAGCGATTGTTGTCAGTGTGATTATTATTGGTGTGATAATAGCAGCCCTAGGAGTGTATTACTACCGCAGAAAAAATGCTGGCTATTGCAGAAAATTGCTGAAAATTTGCAGAAAAAAGGATGCTGCATCAAAAGCTCCTTCACTCGTAGAAGAGTCTTCACTCGTAGAAGAGCTTTCACCCGTAGATCAAGAAACTGCTAGTGTTAGTGATCCCCTGGTGTCCGATACACAGCAGGCAGATGATTAACAGTGAGAATTGTCGAACTTACTCATATTTTCCAAAGTCTCGTTGTTTGTTTTAGAACATTTACAGAACAATTCAAGTTATTATTCAAACATTTATTCTTATTTTGATGAACAAAATCAATAAACTCGCTCTGTATGAAGTTGAGCGGAGATGGAGTCCGATTTAAACTTTATTTATTATAGAAATATTTCTTTCAGTGATCTTTTATAGTTTACAAATAATCAAGCTCTAAGAGTATCCGAATAATTCTAATTTTTGTCAAACAAAGCCCTATTGAAATTTACTCGTGTTAGAATGGAACTAGTCCCTTGAATCATTAGTTTTAAATTTTTTACTTTTAACTTTGCCTATAAAGGTATTTTATAATGGTACTCAACGAAAATATTGTATAATAGTGGTTATGTATGCTCATACACTATGTGTCTAAGTCAGGGGTTCCCAACTTTCATTCTAATTTTTATCCTTAAGTAAATTTCATCCCCATACTGCCTAGAATGTCTCATATTAGCTGGAGATAACAAAAAAGAAATGAAAAATGCTATGCGGGCACACTTGGTCATGTACTTTCTGGCTTTTGGAATTTACCCCCAATGAAGATCAAATTTCCCAAGCAACTCACCCTACTCCCTTCCTCACGAAGCCCCCCCACGGGCTAAATTTTCCCCTGACTGAGAACCCCTGGCCTGAGGAGTTTAATATAGATCATTAACATATCATTGCATTTTGGTAATCAGTATTAAAGATGGGTTACTTACACAAAAAAGATAGTCGTATCACATAAGCAAAAGCTAATATTCATTCATTTTAAAAAAAAAGACTCATTCATATTTATCTTGTGAGAGAGGAAAGGTGGGAAAACAGCCTGGATTCCATAATATTTTTTGTTAAAAATGGCTTCTGTAAAAATCCTTCTGTAAAAATTGCTATTTTATTATTTATTCACAGTGTTTGCTTACCTACTATATTATTTACTAGTATTTGTTGCTAAGAATTTTTTTGTGGGAAAATTTTCTTTTAACGTGATTATTTGGCACCAATTCTTTCAAAAATACTAATTGAGGAAACTTTGAGCAAAATTTGTACATGCTATCTTTGTTTCTGTATAGTTTTGACAGAAATTGTATAAATTTTTTGCTGGAAACTTTTGCCACCACTGATTGCTCGCCAATTTATTATCCTTATTTTTGAGCTGCTAGGACCAATGCCTTTGTTTTACTCAATCCGACCAAATATCAATCCATTTTTTTACTTAAAACATTTTTACTTCAACAAAAACAGATAGGTTACACAGAATAATTGTTCAAATTCCACAAAAATGTAAAAATTGTTCTTGCTTGATTTGTGTCTTGTGCTCGTTTCTTGTATTGCTGTGTGGCACCATACTATATACTATAATTTATACAAAGCTTTCACAAGAATAGTCATTCTCAATTTGGGTTCTGAGGCATCCTTGGGTTCCCCAGGGGTTCCGAATTTCACATTCAAATTCGGAATTTAACGTTATTGCATTATACGAAATGGGATTTTTTCTTGTACATATACCTGATACTATTGCACAGGGGTTCCCAGAGCCACTGGAATGTTTCATTAGGGGTACTAATCCACCAAAACGGTTTTAAACCAATGCAATAGGATTTATTGTAGCTTAATGAGGTATAGAACTTAGCTTGTCTAGTTTCTGATTCCATTGAATGTGATTTTCCCTTTTTTTCTTGTAGTAGAAATGTTGCTTTAATTGTTTTACTTACAAGTTACTCAACTTTTAAGACCACTAATCCGAAAAATGTGCTTTATATATTCTTCTAAAAAAATGCACTGTATATGATCCCTACTTTACCATTTGTAGCTGTGATTAGATTAAAAGTAGTACTATATTATTCATTTCACTGATGTACTATTGGGCCATGACCAACACCCACCTTAAATTGTATTACGACATTCTGGTGCTCTGATAGAATTTTTTGTTTATTCGTTAATCTGACTGAAAATTTGCATGACTTATTAGCTCAATGCCAAGCATGTTTTATCACAAGTTTGAGTATTCGGTGCTCCAGAAGTGTGTGTACCAATATGGAGGTAACTAATTTTGTTCACCTACTTACATCAAGTTGTGTAAGAGACGGAAACCTATGGGCAGGGGGTATATTCACTTGACTAACACAGACAGTCCCTGAACTCGTAAAAGAACTAAAATAGAGAAAATCAAATTAAAATTATGCCCTAACCTGGTACACACACTACGGTACCGTATTTACATAATATTTAATGTGGATTGACCATATAAAGTATTTTTTAGACTACCGTATACGGCACACTTTAAATTCTTTTTTTTTTAAAAATCGATAAGCCACCGACATTGTGCCTTATTGTTCTTAAAATACGGTAGTTCTTTTATTTCTCATGTTTTAAACTTTATTTGAAGTTTGGTGATTTTGTCCAGTGTTTTAGGATTTTAATGTGTGATGACAGAGTTAAAAGATTTATCTTACTTTATTCCTTTTTGCAAGCAATTAGTTACTTTATCGCAGAGAATTTACTGATCTATAAGCTTTGTTTCGTCTGTGTAATATTTGCCTGTATACTTGCTTTCAGTTTTTGAGTTACACCATTCATATTTTCTATTAGTTGCCAACTTCTTTTCAAGAACAAGACAGACTGCTTTATAAACTATATACATCAGTGGTTCTCAAACTTTTTACGCCCCCTTTCACCCCCTTCTCGCGCCCCACCTCAAATACCCAGCTAACAACAATCTACAAATAACAGATAGTGAAGTGAAAGTATGTTTTATTCAAAAAACATGTTGAAAATACGTGGATGGAACGTAAATATTCAAAATAAGACGGGCAAGATCGAATCTAACAAATATTTTTATTTTTGATTAGTTTCCCCTCAAATAATTGTCTATGCTCCGTCTTGTGGGACACGCCCCACCATTTGAGAACCACTGTTGCACAAGTTTATATGTCGGCAACACAAATTGGTGCTATTTATCTGAGTTTGTTAAAAAAAGTTAGAGAATATTTGACCGCTTGTAATAATCATTGTTTACTGTAAATTGCGAACCTGGGGGGAGCTGACTTTGAATACTGCATGTTGTATTGTATCATTCCCGCCCATGTACAATGGGAAGATATTTTTTTTGTTGTTTTTTTTTCATTATTTTTTGGCTGTTTTATTTTTATTCTGGTTGGTTAACAAATATCCAAACCCTCTCTCTCTGATCATTTGCTGCCTATAGTCTCACTCGTGCTAACTTTACTACATTACATGACATGAATTGCTGACGCTGTTTCCCTCTATTACATATATTAGTCGTATGAGCATGAAACGATTTTTTTGTTGTTGAGAATTTCGCACCATTCAGTACAATTTTGATTATTGTGGGAACCATTTCTTCATGTTATGTCTCTTGGTAATAAATTTCATCATTTTCGTCATTGTTTTGGGGTTGGAAGAGATATATGATAGGATTTCCATTATTATCTTGGGGGAGAGGAAAGCCGATAGGACGGATCAATTATATGAATAACTAACTGGCTATCCTTCAAACTTTTATGATGCGTATGTATCCATTTTGCTGCGAACATGGCTCTGTACATTCATTAACGGCTAGGTGTGGAAGGTGACGAATTCTCCCAATTACCAATCCACGTCGGGCTGTTCATGAACCACTCTACGAGCACGGCGGGGAGGAGTCTAGTAATCCTCTCGCACATAATTATCCCAGTGAAATACGAACCTGTAAACTTACATAGGGTAATTAGAGATGTTATGGCTCAGCACAAAGCTTCGAGCCTGGGGAGAGGGAAGTTAATATGACGGATTGGTTATACTTTAATTTTTTTTACGTATATGTTCACCTTTTGTTGTGAACAAGGCTCTTTACATTCATTCACTGCTAGACAGCAGGTACAGGGAGATAGGGTAGGATTTACATATTTATCCCGGGAAGAGGAAAGTCGATAAGACGGCTTAACCATATGCCAAACCACGGCCTCTCGTCCTGTTACCATTCCATGTCGGGTATGGGATTAGTTTTAGTTATTTGTTTTTCGGAAGCATGGACTTGATGGTGGCGGAAGCCGTAACCGACCAGCGGTTACGTGAACCACCATACGACGGCGAGGAGTTCAGCAATCCTCTCACACATAACTACCCCGCATGGGATTCGAACCTGTGTGGCGGGACTGGAATTGTCCTATTTTTTATTGTTTTGTATTTTATTTGTATTTAGTGTCTAGTTGTTGCATATGCATTGGTGTGTGGAGTCTGAGCCCTAATTCGCCCGATAGTTGGTTTCAGTTGCTCGACTCCAACCACCACTGCATATGTGAACTGCGCTGCGGATTCGCAGTGTCAACCTCTTCTTGCTTCTGCTGTCTCTGGATATGAACCGTATTTTGTTGCTCTTGTCTTATCTGCTTTAAGCGTGGATTTTACACTATTCTAACTCTTTGAACTCTGAGCGAAGTTACTCGCTCACCCTGAAGGTTCGCAACGCCGTATTGGTAGAACAATAAAATAAGTCTAAATACTGGCTATTTGGCACGCTTATAATTTTTTTTAATTTTGGGAAGCACGTTGTGTGACATTTCAATCGAAAGAAAATTTTACTGCCAATAATTGATGTTCATAAAGAGTTCTTTATTATAAGCTTTTTGTTGATATTTGAATTATTATTGTGGCTGTCATATAACCAATTTTATATTTAAATATCCAATTGTGTATCATTGTGCCGGGTGAACAACTTCGATAAGCGGCCATGACGCACTGATTACGCAGCTACGCAAAAGTTGATCACGTGACTAACGACATGAAGATGTTGATACATATGTTCGAAACGTATTGCGTGGCAAAACGCGCAAGATAACTTTTACGACGACGTTCTCAGCGGGACATCGGTCGCCGAGTTTCGATAAGATATCAACCCTGTATGGATTGAAGCACCGACGAAACACACGTTCGGAGATATGAGCCAGCGCAACGCGAGAGAGTGGAAATAACATGCCCAGCAGCAGTGAAAGCTTACAATTCATTCATGGGAGGGACTGATAAAAACGACCAGTTGACACGCCTACAAAAGTGCAGGAGGCATTATGAATGGCCAAGACATTTAGTCATGAAGTTTTTCATGTGGGCGACGTACAATTCCTACGTCCTAATGAACTTTGTCAAACCTCACAATATGAGAGGAAAAAGAGTATTCACAATCCAAAATTTTCTAAAACAACTATTTGAATATCTCGCTGAAAAAAAAAAAGATGTTGACGAAAAAATGCAAGATTGTGCAACCACAAGAAGATTTAACAGATATTAAAAGAATGCAACTAAACGTACGACACGACATATATAAACCGCAAAACGCCTCTTCCAATAATAGATGCGTCGTCTGCAGCAAAATTTACAGTATTGCCAAAAAAGCCAATCCAGCTGCTAAAGACAAAGACTTGCCGAACGATGCAAGACAGTATATAAGTGCAAATACTGTAAAGAGTACCTATGCATAAGTAACGAAACCAACAACCATTGGTATGACTGGCACAACAAAGTGCAATATTGGATTTAGAATGTGTCTTTTATCTGCATAATAATTCTCATGTTCTTCATTGTTCCGAGCACAACAAAGTGCAATATTCAATTCAAAAAATTTAGCAAGCAGTCTTTTATGTGCATACATAAAATATACATACAAATAAATCATACATACATTGCATTTCCGTAATGAACGTAAAGTTGTGCGTGACGAGACGTAGCCTCGCTTCAAGAGAACGTCATTTTGACGCAGCGTCGCTGTTAAATCTACAGAAAATCAAACATATGTGGCCATGAACTTTGAATGGCTAATCGTAAAATCGTTTTGGATACGTCTTTAAAAAGGTATTTAAATTCTCTAAATATATTGTCGATTGTATATTAGGCTATTTAGGCAAAAAATAGTCAATTTTTGATATTTAATTTTTGTTTTCATCAAATAATTTTACACACTCTTTTTTTTTGCCAATTATCCTCAGATAATTGGAAAATATAGCAGCAATATTTAAAGTGTAGATAGTTCTAATGACCAGCTTTCATACAGTATAAAACTTACTTAAATATCTATTGAGGTTCTTGAAATATGAGGGAATAAAGTTGATTGATTTTCACGCGATAAACTGGCCGGTAAACCAGCAGGGTTCAAGAAGTTAATAAAGTCTTTTCGTTTGTATCGTGAACTTCGAACCTATTTGTGTGTCTTTGCAGCACACGGGATCTTCTGAACTAATTACTACGGTATTACTAGACTGTATTAGTGGCGAGCACCTACCGGTATTCCGTTAAGTCGTACTGTTGCAAATTGGCGAGCACGCCAGGATCAGAAAATCAAACGATTTTTTGATAAAAAGTTCATGATGTCACACCGAAGAAAGAATTGCGACCGTGAACGCACTAAAATATGGGATAAAATTGTCGAGATGGAAACCGAAAACAAAGAAATTAAAAACATGAATAAAGACATACTAGTGGCAAATAAAGAAATTGAAGATAAGAATAAAGTACTAGAAGCTGAAAATAAAGAACTGGCTAGACAACTGGAAATAGTCTAGGCTAGTGTTTCACAACTTGAAGAAAGATATGTTAACATGAAGGTAGTACTCGAACGGGTATTGTGCCGTCTGGAGAGCATTGACGAGGCCATGGCTGAGGGTGAGGTGCCATCATTCATTCCTAAACCTATTTTGAAAACCCCTGAGGTGCCCAAGAGTGTTGATAGGAATGGTGAACCAGACTGCCCTGATAATGAATGTTTGATGAATGATACCGGTACTATTAAAAAATTGAATTTTGCTGATGAGTGTGTGGTGACCAGACTACACCTATGCATGCAAGTGTGAATGGTAACGTTATTGATTGCAAGGCAGTTCCTCTTGGTATGAATAATAGTATGAGAGTGGATATCCAGCCTGATACTTTTGATGGGGATGGTATGTCTTTGGATGATTATTTGTGTCATTTTTCATCCATTACTACCTGTAATGGATGGACTGATGAAATTACCGGTGTTCATTTTGCTGCATGTATGCGTGGGAAGGCTTTGTCCTTGTTTAATGAATTATCCCTTCCCGATAGGCACAGTTTGAGTGTTGCAGTGAGTCACTTGAAAAAGCGTTATTATCCAGAGGGTAAGGAATCCCACTTTGCTACACTGTTTAATAACCGGAAAAGTTGGCCACTGAAACGCCAACGGAATATGCTACAGCTCTTCGTGCATTGTCAAGGAAGGCTTATCCTTCTTTGGATGTTATTGCTCGTGAGAATCTGATTAAGCAGCGTTTCATTTCAGGTTTTCCTGATTTCGAGATGTGTAAGACTTTGACCATCAGGCAGACTCATAGTTTGGATGAATTAATTACTGTGGCTGATGTATGTCATTCCATTGATGCTACGCACTGTGCTTATGGTTGTAATCGTGCTAGTAAGCCCATGGTAGCTGTTGTGATGATGGTGGGTGTGAATCTGAATTTAGTATGCTGAGGAATGATTTTAAAGAGATACTTGACCAATTTCGTGCTATGTTAGACGAGGGTCACCGACCCCGATTTTCCCGCCAGAAGGGTGGTCGTAGGAATGAAGGTATTAATTGCTATGGTTGTGGTGCCAAGGGTCATATACGTAGGAATTGCCCTGAGAACCAGTGCCAGAGATGTCATGGCAGAGGTCATATAGCTTCTCAGTGTGATCGATATTATGTTCCACAGAATTCGCAGCCTTCTGCTTATTCGGCCCATTTTTCTCAAGGGAATAGCTCCAATTCTGTCTGGGGTGGGAATGGCCAAACTCGTGATGGTGGTAATATTCCCCAGTTTCACCCTGCTCCCAAGAATAATGATATGCCTTTAAACAGAAATCAGTAGCACGGGGGTCCTCAGCTGCTACTGGAAAAATGACGAATTTGTGCATGGACCAAGACTTTGATAATTTGATTTGTTCTTTGAGATTACCCACTAGCTGGTATGCTATGGTTGATGTGAATGGCATTACTGTACGTTTTCTTATTGATTCTGGTAGTGCTGCTACGCTTATAGATTATGCAGTTTTTTTGTTCTATTGGTGGATAGGAGTGTGATTTGTCTCCTTGTGATGTTTGTTTTCAAACTGCTAATGGAACTTCTCTGAAAGCTCGTGGTATGAATGATTTAAAAATTTGTATTGATTCTGTGTGTGCTGTTCAGAGAGTGATTGTTGCTGATCTTGGTGCCCCCTATGGTTTGCTTGGTATGGATTATTTCCAAGAGCATGACTGTGTTTTGCATATGTCAGTGGGTCAAATGGAAGTTGATGGTAAAACTGTTTCCCTGACTAAGCCTGTTTCGTCTGTTCCTAGTTGTAGATAAATGTGTGACTGTTCCCCGAGAGAGTGAGATGGTGATTTATGGTCGTTTGAATTGCCCGTGGACACCCAATAGTGACGTCATAGCTGTGGCAGAGGCTGCGTGTGTGTTTGAGAGCGAGTATGGCCATCGTGGTTTATTTTTATTTCCCGGAGTGGTGGACGCCTCATGCTCTCTAGTGCCTCTCATGGTGGTCAATGTTAGCAAGGAAGCGGTAGAAATACCTGCGGTTTTGCTGATCGGTTTACTATGCCCAAGAGAAAACCTGACTGTCTCTTCTCAGGAACAAGTGGTGCCTGGTGATGTCATGGACATCAGGGAACTACCAGAACATTCAAAGAAGCTCGTCGACGATCCAGAAGATTTAACGGATGAACAGCGTCAAAGTGTTCATGATTTCCTCGTCGAATTTCGGGGTGTTTTTGCTGGTCCTGATGGAAAACTGGGACGAACTTCTGTAGTCAAACATAAGATTAAAACGTCAACATCTGAACCAATTAAAGTTCCACCACGACGTATGGGATGGGCGAAGAGAGTAATTGCAGAGAAACAAGTACAGAGCATGCTTGATCAAGGTGTAATAGAACTGAGTGAAAGTCCCTACAATTCACCCATTGTTCTCGTTCCTAAGAAAGACGGAAGTTCTCGATTTTGTATAGACTTTAGACATTTGAATATTGTAACAATCAAAGACGCCTAGAGTTTGCCAAGAATTAATGATATTTTGGATGCATTGGGTAAAGCAAAGTGGTTTTCATCGTTGGACTTGGCGAGTGGTTACTGGCAAGTTGAACTCGACCCAGAAGATCGGGAAAAAACAGCATTCAGCTTGCCAGGAAATAATCATTTTCAATTTCGTGTTCTCGCTTTCGGATTAGCCAATGCGCCATCTTGCTTCCAGCGTTTAATAGACAAAGTTTTAGCTGGAATTTTATGAAAAATATGTCTTGCATTTTTAGATGATATTTTGTCTTATGGCGAAAACTTTGATCTGGCCATGAGCAGTTTACGTGAAGTTTTCGTAAGAATTCGTGCTGCTGGACTGAAATTCAAGCCAGAGAAGTGTAAACTTTTTCGTCATAAAGTGGAATATTTGGGACATGTAATATCTGAATATGGTGTAAGCTGTAGCGATGAAAAAATTGCTGCTGTTCGTGATTGGCCCAAGCCTACCAATGTCAAGGAATCGCAGTCATTCCTTGGTTTTTGTAATTATTACAGACAATTTGTTGAAGATATCTCTACCATCGCACATCCTCTTGTTCATCTGACGAAGAAGAAAGTAGAATTTGCTTGGACAAAGCAGCATGTTGCTTTTCTTCGCTTGAAAGAATTTTTTGTTCGTGCTCCTGTGTTATCATTCCCACAGGAAGATGGAGACGAATTCATATTAGATACTGATTGTTCTGATTTTTAAGTCAAATTCAGAATGGAGAAGAAAAAGTCATTGCATTTGCCAGCGTTACCCTGAATAGGGCGCAGAAGAGATATTGTGCAACGTATCGAGAACTTTTTGCTTTGCAATGGGGAGTCAAATATTTTCGTCATTTCCTGTGGGGTCGACATTTCAAGCTACGAACTGATCATGCCTCATTACTTTGGCTTTTGAATTTTAAAGATCCTGAAGGTATTGTAGCTCGTTGGATATCAGTTCTGGACACTTACGATTTTACAGTTGAACATCGTGCTGGTTCCAAGCATGGCAATGCTGATGGTTTGAGTTGTATCCGTCGTCGATGTAAGCGTGAATCCTGCTCTAGTTGTGGGAATGGTGATCAGCCGTGTGAATTGGAAACTGTCAAAGTTGCTGCTTTGCAACCGAGTCATGGTAATTCTATGGAATAGCTTGCTTCGTATTCATCAACCGATATGCGTGAGATGCAGATGGTGGACTATAACATCTCTAAAGTACTGACAATGAAGGAAACGTTGGATCAACCACCTCCAGCTGCAGAACTCTTGTTTTTCTCCAGAGAAGTTCGAATTTTGTGCAGCCAGTGGAAATTATTGAAGGTCATCGATGGAGTGCTTCATCGCGAGTTTTTGCCATCCGCGCCTGTAGGGAAATTCATTTTTCAAATTGTGTTGCCTTTAGTTTTGCGTCGCAAAATGTACCGACAACTCCATGAGTTTTTTTTTTTTTTGGAGTAAAAAGTAAATTAATAATAAAAACATCACTTTTTATCAACACGATATACCACATAAACACAGTTGCACTTTAAAAAATGAGTTCATGATAACTTTCCACTTCTTAATGTGGTTCAACAGTTTACATTTTCTAGTTGCAATAATTTTTTCACAGGTAAATATACTTTTTATCATATATAAAAATTGATCAAATTGAGGCCTTTCATTACGTAGTTCACATTTATAGATGTAATATCTTGCACTCAATAAAACACAGTTTATACCTTGGTTTTGCTCTACCCCCATTAAAATTTCTCTATATGTCAGATTAAGATTTAAACCATATTCAACAGTTAGCCATGCATTAACTATTTCCCAAAATTGTTGCACAAATTCACAGAAATAGAATAAATGTATCACGGTTTCAACATTCCTTTCACAAAATGTACATTTCGGACTTGATGTCTTATTTATCCTAAATAATAGGTCATTTGTAGGTACTGCTCGCAAAGCAAATTTAACATGGAAAGATCGAAGTCTCGATTCAATAGTGCAATAAAAAACTTTTTCATACTGCGTCAACCAATTATCCAAGTTCCTGCACAGTTCATTTGACCAATTTTATTTTCTCCTTAGGCATCAAGATTTTTACATTACGAAGCTTATCATATATGTATCTAGAAATTTTATCGATGCTTCTAATATCTTCCAATAGACTAAGATGTGGATTGGCTTGAGGGGTTTTTACTAAATTGTTTTTCCATGTTGGGGGTATACATGATAAAACTTTTAAATATGATTGCATGTCATTATAAAAATCAGAAAAGCAATACTGGTGAAAAATGATTGGAAACATTGCAATTTAGTGTTTAGAATCACAGATATCTTCAACAAAACAAATACTTTTTCTATTCCAATCTTCAATATATAACACTTTCCCTTTACTTGATATCTTTTTATTGAACCACAGTGGTTCATGCAAGTGACTTACATCAGTAACAACTTTAGATTTAAAAATATGCCAATAGTATAGAGTATCTCCTAAACATCTCGACTTAATGTTTTTAATAAATATTCCAAATGGATATACATTTCCATAGAACAAATTCATTTCCACGAAGCATCAAATTCATCATTTACTAAAAATTTAATCCATCTTAATTTAAGACCCCCCCCCCATTCCCCTATAGGTGCAATTAACGTATTACGTTTTATTCTCTCCCATTTTGAACCCCACAAAAATTCATAGCATATTTGATTAGCTTCCTTTATAAAACTATTGGGAAGTCTCATTGGTAAGGTGGATAAAACATATACTAGTCTACTCAACATTAGGGATTTGATTACCATAATTTTTCCAAGAAAATCAAGATTTCTTTTTGACCATAATTGTGCAATCATTTTCATTTTCTGGAGTTTTGGCAAAATATTCACAGTATAAAGATCAGCATCATTTTCATATATAAAAATACCCAACAATTTAAAATCTTTTGGGTTCCACTCAAGTCCTCGATCTTTCATAGGACAATTTTGGCAATTATTCCCCCCGTACAAAGCTTGGCATTTGCTCATGTTAATTTTGCATCCAGACATGGAATAGAAAATATCGGTTTCATAAAATATTGTTTTGATGCTTTTTTCTGAGCCATCAGAATACACTGTTGCATCATCTGCAACCAAGAAAATTTTAATTTCTGTGTTTCCAAGACAAATTCCTTTTATGTCATGGTTTTGTCGAATTTTACATGCTAATATCTCTATTATTAATAAAAAAATATATGGTGAGAGACTACAACCTTGCCTCAAACCTTTTTTAACTTGAAACATATTTGACAAATAGTTCATATTGATAACAGTACTTGGACTTTGGTAATACAATGTTTTGACCCACTTAATAAACATATGATCAAAATTAAAAAATTTCAACCCTTCAAAAAGATAATCCCATGAAACAGAATCATAAGCTTTTTCTATATCTAAGTTTAGTGCAGTTCCAGAGAGACCCCTATATTTCAATTCATCTCTGATATTAAAAAATAGTCTCACATTTCCACCAATATACCTTCCTTTGATAAAACCTTTTTTATCATGGTGAATCAATTTTTGTATTACATTTTTCAGTCTATTAGCTATGCTTTGGGATGCAATTTTATAGTCCACATTCAATAATGTAATAGGTCTGTAGTTTTCAATGTATTTCAGATTTTTTCCTTGTTTCGGAAGAAGCTTTATAACTCCTCTCGATTGTGATTTGCTCATTTTCCCGGTTTCTACAGAATAATTGTATGAATTGAGTAGCACTTCTTTAAGATGCTCCCAGAATTCTTCGTAAAATTCCACTGTATAACTATCCTCCCCCGGGCTGGTATTTGTTCTCATTTCTTTCAGTGCGTTTTCGCATTCCCTCAAAGTTAATAGGCCTTCACTTTGTTGTTTTCTTCCTCTGTAAGTTTTGTTGTCTGCACAGTACTTAAGTATGCTCTTATATCTTCTGTTTTTGAAATAGTTTTTGGAGTTAATAAATCTTTATAATACTCAGAGGCTATATTTGCTATCTTTTGTGGATCTTTGATTTGCTCTCCATTGTAATGTAATAAATTGATACCATTTTTGTTCACATTGTACTTTCCTTTTTTTTTAAAATATGCATTACATTTGCCTCTATACTCGGCTTGCTTGATTCTGCTTCGAACCATAGCTCCCTGGGCATCTTGGGCAATAAGGCTTTCAAATTTCTCTTTATTCATGTTCAATCTGCCTATTTCTTCACTAGTTTTTGTTGGCATATCCTCCAGCTTTTTAATGTCGATTTCAAGATTTTCTCGCTTTTCATGGTTTTCTCTTTTCTTTCTTGAAGCATATTGAATCGTGTACCCTCTGATAATACATTTCATTGTATCCCACATTGTTGTTGGTTCAACATATGTATGAGCGTGATCTTTTATAGTTTGTTCCATTATCTGGTGTATCAATTCTTTATAATTTTCATCCATTAATAAACAGTTGTTAAATTTCCAGTATCCTGGACCACGATTATCTTTTTTCCAATCTATTGAAAAACTAGCCATCCGATAATCCGATTGAATACTTGCTTCATGCTTACTATCTATTGTATATGTAAGGAGTGAAGCAGATATAAGAAAAAAATCTAATCTGGAAGCAACTATTGGATTATATTGTTCTCTGGTATATTCTTTCAATCCAGGGTTCAGTTCTCTAAATATATCAATTAATCCAATTTCTTCAGCAATACAGTTAATCAAGTTTTGAACATTTTTGTTTTTATGTACTGCTTGTCCACCTCTTTTATCTAGTTTATTATTCATCACTGTGTTAAAATCTCCCCCAAGTATTAATTCAGAAATATCTCTCACTTCTATTTTTTGCAATAATTCGAGAAAAAACTCTGTATCATCTTTGCTTGGACCATATAAGTTAACAAGCATTGTTTTTTTCTTCAATTTCCATTTGAAGAATTTTATACCGGCCTTTTGGATCACAGTATAGATACACTTTCTTGTATGATAGTCTTGTTGATATTAATATTGCAACCCCCGCACTTTGTGATGTATAATTAGCTGCAATTATTTCATACCCTTTGAATGTGTTTATTTCTATCTTCATATCATTTTTCCAGTGTGTTTCTTGCAGAAAAATGATTCCAAGCTTTCGCAAATTGAATAATCGAGAGGCGTTTCTTCTTTTCATACTATCTCGTAAACCCCTACAGTTGAATGTGGTAATTTTCAATGCCATTTAGTTTATTTATTTTTTGTTACTTCAGTACATCTGTATATTGTAGCACAATTTGTGCATACATGATTTTCCTCACAATATACATTTAGACATTTGGAGATCTGTCCTATGCCTGGTGAGTCATTTGGCATGCACATATCGAGTGACCTTTTCCACATCTGCCGCATTCAATATATTCTTCTACCAATTTCATACTTTCCAAGTAATTGCAACAGGACAGATGGACTATTCTCTGTTCACAATCACAACATACCATGTTGTTTCCATTTTCTATGATTAGTTTTTTCTTATAAGTGACGTATTTATTGCTGCAGCACTTTTTCGTTACAAAATATTCTGTGTTACAGTTGGGACACGAGAATTCTTTTCTATTCTTGGGTATTTTATCAACAAATTTACAATCTCCACATTCTTCTGAAAAACTTGAGTTCTTTGATACTTTGATTGTTGATTCTATTTTATCTGAATATTCCTCATCCCGATTTCTTTTACTTGAAAGAATGTCTATTTGCATATCGCTTGAATCTTCTATATCATTTTTTTCTTTGAATGCAACATCTTCCCATCTGAACAAATTTTCTGTATTCATGTATTCTTCACAAAGTTCCCTAAATTCCTTTGCTTCGTTTTCTGTTTGTATTTCTACTTGTATATTTTCTTTTGGTGTTGGTGTTTGTATGTTCTCAGTACCGGTACCGGTATTGCTTTTTGTGTGTTCTGTTACTTCAATGTTTTCTAACTGAACATTCCTTTCGTGTGTATGCATTTCCTCAGCAACTGCTGTTTGTGGTAAGCTCTTTCTTTTTGGACAATTTGTAACAAAGTGTTCGGTGCTATCACATGCACGGCAAGTTTGCTTTTGTCCATCATATTTGACAAAAATTTGCCTGCCATCGATTTCTACATAACTTGGTAGATCAAACATATTCATATACTTGGTTTCTACCATAAAATCCCAGTTCCCTGTACGAAGAGAAGGAGTTACCTGATCTTTTACCTCCCAGATTTTCAGAATACCCTCTGGATTGATATTGGTAAGTGCTATAATAATATTTTTTATATCAGGTTCTCTGTATATGCCGGGTACCCCACGTAGAATAACTTTTGAAGAATTTGACAAAAGAAGTCTTCCTTGAACTTTCTTCATTCCTCCTGACATAATATACGAATCTAATTTCAAAATATCTCCTCTACAGTTTGCAGTTACTTCAAATACATTCGACCTTCTTTCCACAAGTGCCTCCAATTCTTCCAATATCAAGCATTGTAAAATTGCATGCTTCACTACTTTTCTATTATCAATATCATATGGTTTACCAAATCCCGCAACATACTTTATTTCCATGCAACATGGTCTTTCTTTTTTATTTAATGTTGTTGAGAATATTCTCTTTCTTGATTTCGCAAAATTCAATCCTATAGACGTTACTGCAGCGTAATTCCCAGCCGGGAACTTGTTCGCACCTCCGCTCGCCATCGTTGCGAGTTGCTCCATGAGTTGCGTACTGGTGGACATTTGAGTAAAGAACGAACTTATAAAAAATTGAGGGAACGATTTTATTGGCCTAGAATGCACAGCCAAGTAAGTATCTTCTTGGTGTCGCTATTGTAAAGCTTGCACTGTTACCAAAACACCTCATGGGAAACGATGTGCAGAAATGTGTAAAATGATTTGCACTGAGCCACTTCTCAGAATTAGTCTTGATTTTGTGGGTCCTTTACCTAAAACTGAACGGGGCAATGAACATCTTTTAGTAGTCACAGACTATTTCACTAAATGGGTTGAGGCTTATCCTTTGCCTAATTTAAAGGCCAGTACAACAGCCGATGTACTTGTAACGGAATTTCTTAGTGGATTTGGTACTCCTAGAATTATTCATTGTGACCAAGGGGTTAATTTTGAATCTCATTTGTTTAAGCATATGTGTTCCTTATTTGAAATTGATAAAACCCGTACGACTCCATATCATCCTAGGTCGGATGGTCTATGTGAAAGAATGAATAAGACGTTGCAGCAAATGCTTAAAGCGTTTGTGGATTCTACTCGTACAGACTGGGATGAGCACATTCCTTGTTTTTTAATAGCTTATAGATCTACTGTACATGAAAGTACAGGTTTTACTCCAAATCGTTTAATGTTGGGACGTGAAATTTCATTGCCGACTGATTTACTTTTTGGTAAACCTCCTGATCATAATGTCCCTAAGTGTTATGATGAATTTGTTGAATGGTTTGATAATGCTACATCTGCAGCGTAATTTTAATGCAACTGTTAAGCCTTTATCTTTTAATGTTGGTGATCTTGTGTGGTATTTTTATCCTCCTAAGAGTAGAAAACATTCGACTGGTTGGATAGGTTCTTTTGAAGTTTTAGATTGTTCTTCACATTTTGTTTAGCGTATTAAGAATGTAAACACTAGTAATTGTAGAACAGCTCATGTTTATCACCTCCGTTTATATTTGATAGAAGATTGTGACAGTTTGCCTGATATTAATGCTGATTTGCCTGACAATATTGCTATTTCCAATGATGATGTACAGGATGTTGTTATTCCTGTTGGAGTTGAACCAGAAGTAAACTTCAATCCTGATTTGCCTGTTAGAGATTCTGATCATCAGACTGTTACTCGTTCTGGTAGGACGAGGCGTAGACCTGCCTCCTTGGATGATTTTCATACTTAATTTATGGCTTTGTAACATTTTTAAATATTAAAACATTTTTTTTAAATATTAAAACACTTTTTGCAGTATACGCTTTGATCAAGATAAAAATAGTTCCACTCCAAAATGCCAGAAACACCTAGAATGCTTGGACTAGTCGTTTTATGCACGAACGTTGTGATTATTCACATTTTATGCCGGTAAATTTGCTCAGAAGTGAGCATATTCTTTAGTTTGAGTAAGTTCAAATTACCTTGCTTTACTCCATTAACTAATCATAAGTCGATTAAATCTCCTTCCAATATTAGATTGGAATTTAATATTCTATTTCTTACTAGCAAAATTCTTTAGGTAAGTAAAACAACACAAACCTAACCAAACGTTATTAATACCGCCCCAGTTATAAAATGGTTCAATTTAATGACAATAAAACTAACCTTTTGGGCAGTGGTTCCCAAAGTTGATTGACCGTAGTGGAAGCGGAGTGATATTTGCGAGCCAGGTGAGGAGAACGCCCACAAGGGGCCAATGTCGATACCAGAACGTATAATTAAGATATCGATGTAATTGAATATACACGTGCTTAAACTGTGATAATGGCGTAACAATTCGCGGTATCTGGAACCTAAAAAGGTAATAACGTTACCTTTTTAAATTAAATCGTGTCGCGAGACGTAATTGGCCCACAGGTCGCGCTATGGGAACTACTGCGTTACGGTAGATAAATATCGCTGTATTTTGGCAGTAAATATAACGAACTCTTTTAAACGTGTATGTTCAGGCAATGACATTAAACAACATGATGCGCAACTCCGGCATTTTTGGCCGAAGATCGTATCCGATAGCACGCTCCAATGCACATACTTGACGAGACGAAAACGAGCGAATGTGTGCTGCTTTCAAGGCATAGCACGAATGGTGTTCGTGCCTGCTTTGACAGTTGTTGTCGATTTTAATGATATATTGGAAAATTGAAGGTAAAAAGAAATCGGAAAAAAGTAAGGTAAATACTATTGTTGTATATCACACTCGGGCATCGCACTGTTAAGTACATGTGGGAAAGCCAGCTTTTGTCAAATACTACGAAGTTATTAAATCAGTACGGTACGTAGTTGCCCATTTGCCGAAATTGCTATTTACTTACCCCTTATGGTTTCAAATAGTTCATACACCTCCATTTCGATTTTTTTAATCAGTGAGGATATATACTCATTGCTGTAACATACTATTGCTCATTCACTTTTATTTGCGTATTGAATCAAAGGGTTAACAAGTTCACCTAACATTTCACTCATACCGGTCTATATTGTATAGTCTGATCTCTCAAGTATTTGGAGCCACCGATGCTTGTAATTTTCTGACTAAACCCCTTCATTAGTTGGTTTATATACCAAATTCAGTAAAACATTTTTTACATAAAACATGAGATATTGGATTTATTAGCTTTTCCAATCTAAATCATATAGACTGCTTTATTTATTCTTAACGAAAATTATTGAATCTCCTCTCTTTCTTCAGATGTGAAAGTTTTGGAAAAACCTGTCTAAGCATTGTGGGACTCCTACAGCACAAGAGGCAATAGCAAAAATAGTAAGTATATCAATCAAGAAATTAAGCCGACATAAAGCAAAACTTTTAACTATTCGTCCAACCTCAATTTCCTAATATTTTATCACAGGACAACTGTAGCAGAAGGGGATATTTCAGAAATCTGGCGACATATCAGTGACAGTGTGGTTCCAAGAAATACAATCAGAATACTCCATAAATGTTTGCAATAGAAGAACAACCTATGGAGGCATGCTAAGACATTTGAACCTCCGGTAGAGTTGTGTATGGCCTCTACATCCCGCAGGGCTTGAGGAAAATAACTAAAAATTCCGAAGCGTAAGATTGCATAAGCGGTCTTCTTTGTAAAAAGGCACAAAACATGCCAGACATACTTAAAACAGCTCTGGAAAATGAGGATTATGGGTCACTCACTACACCTGTGTTATATTTGATTCATCAACTTTTGGTAGTACTAAAGAAGAAATTCAGGAAAGGGTATAATCATGATTCATGATAAAATACTGTTATATATTTTGGACAACTTCAATCTAGACCAGGGATATCAAACTCGCGGCCTCAGAGAACTTCCAGTGAGGCCCTCGAACGCTTAACAATAATTGTAATAGTATTTTCGAGTTTTTTTTTTATCTAAGTGTAATAGATTTTTCAACCTTCTTAAAGTGAAATTGAATATTCACACAGAACGCAATTTACTGAAAGTAGTTTTGGAAAATTAATTTTTTTTGTTCACATTTTGACCCAATTAAGAATACACATCAAGCTAGCAAAAGAATACGTGAATAAAACACTTGAGTGAATAAATTAAACGCAAAGTACATGAAGAAGGTGGCATTTTCGAAGAAAATGGGAGTTGCAATATTTCTGCATTTCACAAAATTTTGAAGCACATTGTTTAATTTGTCATATTTCCATCAGTACTTCGAAACAGACCAACTTCGAACAGAAAATTTCCATGTGTTTGTATATTAATATAAATATACAACGACTTAGTTACTAAAAATCAATAATAATTCAAGCAATCCTATGCTATGCAATGTGGCGCGAAATGTCTTGTCGAAAATATCTGTCATTTGTTTTTCTACTGATCTATTCATGAAATGATAAAAGTAACTTTTTTGCATTACTGGAATTAATTAAACATTCGCAAAGTTCCAGATTAACCCATGATCATGTGACCTCGTTAGTTAGAGTTGGTACCATAAAATCATTTCAGCCTGGCCTTAGTATGCTGGTGACACAAAGAGATGCCAAACGTCAGGACAAATGTAATTAAAAAAACATTGAGTTTATACTGTAGTATTTTTGTTAATTTTAAGTCCATATATTTAGATTAAGTCATTTTTAGTGTATGTATTATTCTTTCCTTATCCAAAGCTTGTTCAAAAATGATTTTGATGGTTGTATAAAGAATTTTATGATTTTTTGTAATAAATACAGTAACTTGCAATAATAGTGGAATGCAAATATTAATATGTAATTGCATTTGAAATTGAAGAAAATATTAAAACTAAATCAACTGTTTAGTTGCATCACAATATATGTCACAAACTAAAACTTTCTGAAAAACATATCTTTCAAGTATACATTATCAAAAAGTGTTTTCGGCCCTTTTTACAATTTCCAAAATGCAATGCGACTCTCGAAAACCCATGCGTTTGACACCACTGATCTATTCTAGACAATTCAAGCATTGCTTTGGGAAATAATATCACTTCAATTAAATTGAAAAAAATCTCGCTACATAAATACAAAATCGTTGCTATCATAAAGGTAAACCAATTCAGCCACTCGGAATATATTGGCCTTCACAAAGCAATGGAGGCAAAATTGAGAGTTCGTGAGCTATGAACTTTTGTTCTTTTCTTTGTCTTGAACTTTTCATACTCCACAGCCCCTATTAATATTTCTTTTAATTTTAATTACCATGTGATGGTCATACATATCTTTAACTTGTATTTTCTGTCATGATGTATTATCTCAATGTGTCAAACCGTAGTAGTATATATTTACGGTCAAACTTTTAATTAGTGTGCATATTTTGCTTCCAGAAGACATAAATGTACAGTATTGTCTTGTTTATTACCTCAGCTTGGAGTATTGACAAGAAAAAGGTGCCCGTAAAACTCTTTGTTAGGCAAAACATATAGGTAGTTTCCATTCATACAAGTCTTTCAAGAAGACTTACTCGAGCCAAACTAAATGAGCATCGTCAGATGATCGGTAAGGCTGCAAGTTGAATCAGCCCTGCAACCTCCCGCATAGAAGATATTAATTAGTGGGCTATGAACTAAATTCCTACATTTAGACACATACCTATCTACGAGGCATTATGTACCAGCAATGTTACCTACGGTTAACTAAATATGTAATTATGTCTAATAAATTAACCTACTAAAGCAAGTTCGATAGGTGCAAACTAGTGTTATGGAATTGTATCACAGCACCGTTAAGAGAAGTAAAAACAGTTTTGCTGTTTTGTATGACACTCTCTTTAAATGAAATTTCAATGTTTAAGCGCAAACATTAAAATTACTAACTTTGAACTTTGTCATTATCTGCAAAATGTTCCACAAAATCTTTACGCTATCGCGTTTGTAATCTTCTCTGATAAAAAAAAAACGTCTATGATGTCCAGAATTACTCTTTACAGCTTGTCTGCCATTCCAGCTTTCCAAGTGAGCAAAACTTCTTAGATATAGAGATTATTTTCTTTCGTTACAGGCGCAAAAAGGCACGCACTACACGTAAAGAAGACGCCGGGTAGCAAAAGCGAGCGGAAAACGGTCGCGAAAGGCGACGAGAAATATGTGCATTGGAGCGTATCATGAAATACAATCTTTCGCATGTAGTCTTATGGAGTGACGTCAGAGTTGCCTATCATGTTGTTTAATGTCATTGGTTCAGGCCAAGATGGTGAGCCTAAAAAGATTGCAAGCGTACTAATAGAGCTGGTACGGCTAAGCCCCCACTGAACAACCATGGGTAATCTTTCCCCTGAGAAAATATTACACTGCGCAATTGTTTGTAACGAGTGAGCATGAATATTTTTAGGCTGAGCAGAGTTCTAAATGATTTACAAACTTTGTGAAATATTGAAACAACAATAGGTTATCACAATGCGAACAAAGTACGTACACATGTAACTCAAAAAGCTTTTCCTTGTTTATACACTTTGTCCATGTTTTAACTAGTCCGCGGGCACCGGCCCGCGATAGCATAGTGGCATCGTAAGCTTGACTCAAAATGGGTATTTCCAGATGATTCAGGAAAAATCCAAGTAATTGGACGTATCAGACACGTGAAACAATAAACGGGCATGATAGCGGGGTGTTACAAGGTATGGCAAGTCACGCTCTGAAAACGTAATGTTACAGGTTCGCTAGAATGAGATTTTAATGCGCAAATGGTTTTGTGGTACTGCGCAATGGCGCAGTTGCGCTCCTCAGGGGAAGTTTGCCCCTGGGGTTTTCAATCCGGCCCGCTAGATGTTGCGATACATTTCTGGTCTGCCTGTGCCGAGCCTTATTTGGGCAAAAAGTAAATTCAATGAGGTATTTCGACCCGATAACTCAAAAGTAACTCCCGAATAATAATGGATGCTTAAACAGAGAGTTGAGCCTGATACAGAATAAAGGCGAGACGCCTCCAACAAGAATAATATAATTAGGTCAGTGGTGGATTTCAAATTTTTTCTCAGCCGGTTTCATCACATACGTCCTATTTTTCAGCCGGTTTTGTTACAAAAAGTCATTGACAGTAACCAGTAATGCTGACCGGTTCGCTGATCTCATAAAATTCCGTGAGACGGTTCTATAGAACCGGTGCGAACCGACTGAATCCCACCACTGAATTAGGCTATAAAGCAGACATGGCCCGCGGGCCAGAGCTGTAACTGCTTGTGCAGAGCCCGATTCAAATCGGAGGTGCGAAATCCCACAAAAAAAGCATTTCACTTACACATCAAAAACCTGAATCTGAATATTAAATGTCATCATAATTATTTACAGGAAGTGTGCTATTGCTGCGTCCTATAGACCCATTGTTAAGTCATACACCAAAGGCATTGCTATAGCTAGGTATTTAGGCTGGGCCAGAGTTGATCGTGAACTAATATTGCATATATGGAAATTCCAATGTCATTTTACTTTTTAGCATTATACAAGACTCATTAATATTATTCAGAACAGGTATACAATATGCGGGAAGAAAAGCGTTATATTTAGACGCGTTTCATGATTTATAGCCATGTAATATATAAAGATTTTGTAAATTAGTTTAGGTGCAATCTTTTAGACGGCCAACTGAATTTGAGTATTGTGATTACACATCTGGCCTTTTATGTCCCAAAAGTAATTGCTATATAATTTGGTGCGCAGTCATCCCAAATTATTAATATTCTGTTTTCCTTGAGGATGGGGGAGCAACAGTTGAGTACTAATTAGATATAGTTTGGCCCAGAGATGGCAGTGTTACTAATATCACATACATGGGAATTCCAAGTTACCATAGTTAGATAATAAGAGGCGTTTTAGTCATACGTGTTTTAGAATTTAGTGACCATGTAAAAATTTTGATAAGTAGTTATGCCGTCCCAAAGTAGGTCTTATGATTTGGTGGTACTGAAGTACAAGGTTATAATTGCGAGGGGTCGCTACCAGGCTTACCCATACTTAGCATACACAACTGATGAGTATCATACGAAATAGTTTAGCCGACGTTGGACATGGTATATAGCACAGGTAGACAACCTTCAGCATTGAAAGAGTCATTTGGTTTTCTTTCCGTCAAACTCAAACCTACTCGGAGCCGCAACAGCCAGTTTACGACGAAATGAAAAGAAAAAGTTTGTTTTGACAGATTTGAATCATTTTAATGCGACCTATTTTTACCGCTCTCGACTTATACGTGCTGCGATGTGTTATTAGTGAGTAGTAATCAACTTTATGCCCCTGAATTTCATCGACTGCTTCTAACAAAAAACTGCTGTAGACATTTACGGTTTTTCATATTCAATCGCCGCCATTGTCTTTTTTATTTGGACGCCAAAAATCGAGGTGAATTTCCCAATGACTTTCTTTCTAGTAAGTTATTGACGAAACATGTTTCTCATTATGTGTGAACGCTCAGTAATTTGTCTTGGGGATGGCCATGCGCTTTCCAGACTGACACGAGACATGTCCGCCTGTTTAGATAGCATGGCCCGCTTGTTTGTTGCCAGTTGGTAGACACATTCACGACCAAAGTTGCAAAAGTGCGACAGAGATCGCCATGGCGACCAATTTAGTCGCAATTTTGATCCCTGTTCCACGGAACGCTCCGAAGAAACTCGCTGAACAGCAGTGTTCCGCGGAACGCACTTTGAGTAAAAGTGCTCTATAATATTGTTTTCCACGTGTCCGTTTATGCTGTACCATACCACAAATCTAATATTCTCAATTAACTTTTCCTTATCCCACACCAGTGCTGTAGAAATAGAATCTAAGTAGATAAAACTTTAACGAAGGTTGTTGATGATCAAGAAAGATAAAATGTCCAACTTCATTTATCAACTATTACTGATAGCATGTAAGTACAATGTAAAGCAATGTTTCTGAAACTTTCTAAGCCGCGCCCCTTTTTTAGAGTTTGTCAAGTTTCGTGCCCCACCTCAAAAATAACTAGCTAACAATGAGTTACAACAATTACAAATAACAGATAGTAAGGCGAAAGTACGTTTTAATTCAAAAATACGTGGATGGAATCGCAATCTCTGAACAAAAAAGAAATCTAAATATCCAAAACATGGCGGACAAGACCCAATCTAACAAAGATTTTTATTTTCCATCAGCTCCACGCCCTCTCAAAAAATTGTCTACGCTCCCCTTGTGGAGCGCGCCGCACTGTTTGAAATCCACTGAATTGTATAGTTATGGTGTATATAAATTCAACCGAATACGGTTTCTTTACACAAAGTGTGTCGTTAAAGCAGAATTGTTTGTTGTTGATATCTTTGAGGTTATTTTTGTTGTAAAAAAGCACTTTTTTTACAAGTAATGCGGCAATTGAATTATAAGTACTTAAGATGGTTAAAGCCACGACAAAACGACTACTTTCATTTTTTTGTTTGAATATTCTCCGAGTCCTACCGGTCCGATGTTTTACCCTAAATTTTGCTGCACTTATTATTTCACGGGCCCTCTTTTTTATGGTATCCGCTGTCGTTTTTTATTATACGGCTAGAATTTTGCTGATATAACAGTGACCATGTTAGTCATTTGGTATTCGTGATTTTAATCGCATTGTGGAGGTTTAATTAATGCGCATGGCGGCCCTAAAGAGGGGTTGCTTATCTAATAACAATTGTAATTCAAATAACGTTTCGGGCATCCTGTATACAAGGGTAGCGGAAGTCGACTTAGTTTATTTATTTTCGCTGAATTGTTGCCAGATTTGCCGATTTTCTCTTTTGATTGTTTTAGCAATATTCGTATATCCGAAGCATTTAGTGCTATATAGTTTTAACCTGAAAGTTCAAATATTCCAAATTAAAGAGGAAATTAAAGGTGAAAAGCAAGCAAATTTTATTTCATGAAATATGACATTGAATATAATTTCACTACGACGTTAAATCTTACAAAATAAAAACGTAAAACTAGATTTCGGGCGAGAGTGATATCATATTGTCTGGACCTATATCAACAACCTGATAAAACTCTATATCGATATGAAAATAATAATAAATTGAATTTTTTGCAAGTGTCGTTTGCCCCAATCTTTGCGTGAGGTGTAACCGATATAGTTTGGAAGACCAACGTAGGAATGGCTCCATAGAATCTCTGAATTATCCAAAGGAATATGGAGAGAAAGGTTCTTGTAAATGGGATTTTCCGCCACATATCAACTATTCGCTAGTTTTGAAATTTGTTGGGTTGCGTCTCTACTTCGCAAGACGGAACTTTACCGCTAAAGGTAACGCAACAAGATATTGTCCGCATGCTTACAACTTGACAATCAATGGAGGTAAGAAAAATATTAACAACTAACAATTCCATGAATATGTTTTGCAACCGAAATTATGATTTTGTTCGATACGGCAAAATTTATATCCGACTCTAAACTTCGAATAATTTTGAAAAAACGACTACGCGTCCACGATGAGACAATTTTCTACAACTCTGAAACTCAACTCTCAACTCTGAAAAAGCCAATTTTCTACAACAAAAATTTTGGCATATCTAAGCCTAAGTATTTTTAATTGGAGATGTATTACTAATCAGCAATGAGTTATTGCAGCATTCATATTCTGTTTTCAGAAGCCATAGACTGCACGAGATTGGTTTCCAACAATACAAAGACGTTTTGCAAAGCATATTATAAAGATAAACTGTGCAGCAACCAGCAATGGACACAGCAATGCGAGAGTAACGATCTGATACAAGAAGATAGGACTACGGTCCAGTACAGCGCGAGTGGCTTGAAAAGCGATAAAAAAATTGGACCAGTTTTTGGCTTTAAAATCGAATATCGATACATTAGGTGCAAGCCAGGTAATTGCTTTGAATATTAGCTATGTAATGTTATTTACCGCCAAATTGTATACGTATCGGATGTTGGATGCGTACTTTGCGGTTGCACGTGAAGTAATATTACAAATGGCAGCGTTATAGTAAAAGAAAGTTCACACGATTACGATGTCATATTACAATACGTGACGTCAGAATACGAAATATAACGCATTTAGACGGCTCTCAGTGACGTCATATAAGGTTAGAAATGACGTCATATAAAGGCACACGGTCATACTATAGAACAGGGGTGGCCAACACGTCGATCGCCACGTCTCGAATGGTCGATCGCGTCGGAAGTTGGGTGAATTTAATAACATACCCCAAAAATATTCCTCAAACCAGTTTCATGCATCGCGTGTCGTGTGTATAAAACGGGAAGAATATAGTAGCCTAACTGTGCATGGGCAAAATACAATATACATACATAGTATTCGAGTCAGGGCAAGCCGATAGAACCTATTATTACGTAACAAATGCAAATTTCGCCGCTGCCAAGGTTTAAACATAAACTTGCCGAATATTGAGTGAATTGACTGACAAACGACCCTACAATAATTGCTGGTTATTGTCTCACTGCATGAGCAGTATGAAAAATTTCATTCGTAATGGTAGCAGTGGCATCAGGAATGCCCAATTTTTTCTAAATCCAAGCGAGCGAAGACTCGCGCTTGGAGGAAATGGTAAATTAGATACTGAATTTTGAGTAGTCAGGTAACATTTATGGGTTGAGAATATTTGTTTTTTGCATTAAGATATTAAACGGATACTTGGCAGACTTTTGGCGGAAATTTTCAACACTTACGACCAAAAATTAGGCAAACCTTATATCTGAATTGTAGGATTTGAATAAATCCTAAATAAATATTGAAACATTCACTTCGGGTACAATTAAATATTTAAATTACTAACTTAAATGGAACATAAAAAATACAAGTTTTGTGTCCATTTCATTAAATGATTGCCAACAAAGCTGAGATTGTTGGCGGGAGGGGAATATCTTGTATGCTTGTGTGCAGTTATCTGCTTATTCAGTAACCATTTGTTTTCATGTCGATTGCAAACTATTCTGAAGATTTTAGTCGATCGAGCCGAAATCAGGTTGGCCACCCCTGCCATAGAAAATACGTAAGCACGCGGGATATTGAAAGTCAAATTTTTTATACTTTCTGACATCATCACGGAAATAACCAACAAAAGACCCCCTGAATTAAAACTCTAATATGGGGTCATTTTAGTGACTATGACGTAATTTTTGTTCATTTTTTTGAATTAACCCCGCTTTCAATATGATACTAAACACACATTTAAATATTATTAAATAAATATTTACGGAAACTGCGATTGTTGCCGAGACCACTGACAGCCAAACAACTTCTTCAATGAGCGTTGAGACAACAAGCAACAAACGACTTCAATCTACTTATCTACCTAGTTTAGGCGGAATCTTCTCTACTATAAGAAGTAAGTATCTTCAATCTGAATAAGGCTTTGGAGAGACGACACAATTATGTAGAAAGCTTTAGTTTTTGGTAGACTTGAAAATTTTCTAAATTCCAGGAGTTTTTCATAAGTGTTTACAAACCGAACAGGTCCCTAGACAATCAGCGACTGATATGCAACAAGCTATATTTTTGGAAGGGTTGGATCTTTCCGATTTGGCACTGGCTCCCAAATTTATTACACACTGCGCTGGTGCGCTCAATTAGTCGAAATTCAAACATTTTCCATAAATAGTAAACTACTTTTATAAGGCCTAATTTTAGTTTATAAAAACACGTGCCGGTGTAGCGGTTGACCAATTGTTTCAAATACGCTAGCCATCGAATCGTTCATCATCGCACATGGTGGGTTAGCAAGTTTAAATCTGCATCTGAAACAAATAACTGCTTAAGAATTGTCTATAACCGACATGGGTTGGGGAACAGACTAGAAATTGGGTTTCTGAATAACCGTTTTATCAACTTTCCTCTCTTGCGAAGTAAACACTGAAAAAAAAATTGAAACAAATTACTGGTTGAAAATTCTTTATATTTGACACGGCCTAGTAAACAAACGAGAGATGGGATTTGTCTTATGACCAAACCGTCTTATCAGCTTTAACAATATGTAAATGAATAAACATTAGAATACATGAAAGTTCGTTATACAGTACTACGTTCCTTTTTGTATTATGTCGTCACATTTATATAATAGATTCATATTCTTTTTATGACGTCACGATTTTGTACCCGATATGGACTGGTAGCCGAACTACAAATGGATTTGCCTCATGACTAAACCGTTTTTTCAGCTCTCCTCTAGCAAGATAAACACACAAAAAAATCCTATTTTAACATGCTTTTGCCTCTCGCAGACGAACCTGAAGAAACAACTATGTTGTATACCACCGATGTAGCCAATGACAACTCATCAATGTTGGTCAACGTTCTCGTCCCAATAAGTATTGTCCTTTTACTGGTCGCACTGGCAATTCTAATTGTTGTTCTAAAAAGGTTGGTATATAATCTTAGAACTTACTTTTATTGGGAATTTTTTATTTGAGGTCGAGTTGCGGTTTCTATAAAATATACCGTGCTCTGTAAAGCATTTCCTGATACTCCACTCAAAATAAGATCCCACACACCCACTCAGAAGTAAAAGAGTCTTGTCGCTGAGCACGCGGCTTAATGTCGGAAAGAAACCATGGCCTAATGGTTAAAGCCATAGACTTTATGTGTATTGACACTGTAGGTAACACATCTCGGGGTCAAATCCCATCACGATACCCAGGGTGTAGTAGATTAAGTAGGCAACGCAGAATTGGAACGATTTTAGCCCTTTTAGGTGTAGTAGCTCTAAACATTTGTAATTGTTGAAACGCGAGACTACTGGGCGCACCAGGTCGCTTTGACGTATTATTATTTTTTTTTCCAATAGTCAATATAGTTTTCTTTTATACGACTTTTCATTGTTATTTTCTTGTTAGACTTTCTTACCGGTGCCGCTGCTCTATAACCTAATTTAATTTTCCGCGACCCTGGAATACTTTTTCATAATTTATTTTAATTTGTATATCTAGTGTGTTTTCAGGATGGTGAAAAAATAAACTACTGACTACATATAGTTAAATATAAGTGGGGGCTTGCACATGGTCTTGTTCGGAGCGAAATTCCACGATATACCAATATAGTTTACCGGTTATCATGCGTTCATTTCATCGTTAATTTACCAATTACAATATTTCATATTCAGGAAAAAACAAAAACAAAGCGGAAATCCAGCAAAGAGCGACCAATCAAACGCTGTAGCTTCTTCTTCCAACCAATCAGGAGGTGGCATTTATTCAGCGGCAGAAGATATCAATGTACAAATGAGCGTAGCCAGTTCAAGTTGCCAATCACAGCAAGGACAAAGCAATCACGTTTCCAGTTTTAACCAATCAGATGTCGCATATTCCACAGTGGAAAATATTCAAGGAACAAAGCAAACAGTGGAATATCACAAAACAATGGTGGATAATGTACTATATGGGGAAACAGGGGGAGGAAGCGTTGATGCTCAGAAAAAAACACCAGGTGCCCCACCTAGTGACAAGGCCGAAACAGTGGTAAATGTTCTATATGGAGCCACAACATAGAGAGTTTCATCCATATTCAGCTGACCTCAAAAGTACACACACTTTTCCATCGACGAAATATGGCGTCGTTGTCGATATTGGACACGAAATGGACGTATTGATCGTTTTGTTATTTTGCATTTCATTCATTCATGTTGTAAAAAATCGCTTTTCTCTTTAACTACAGGATCAATTGCTTTGAAATTTTCAGTGGTTAAAGATTGTTAATCTCGTTGGAAGGCTATTACTTTCATTTATTTCAAACATTTTGTGGATCATATGGGATTTGTTTTCACTTCCGCATTTCAGCGCTCTCGGCGATTTACCGGTACTGAGTGATTTGATGCTACTTCGTTTTAGTTTTCGTGTCCATATAATTGAGCATTGCTCTCTTTTTTTACAGATATTATATAAATATACATAAATTGTAATATATATTTTACAACTAACAGTCACTTAGTTAGTAGGACTCAGTGATTTAATCGACGCAATCCGCGGTAATAAGAACCCGGCCAGTTCCAATTTTTTTTTCTGAGGAGGGGGGTCAAATATTTTTTTTTGTATAATGACGTAATACGATGCCTTCTCGTGCCTTCAATCAAAGTCAGCCACTGATATTTAACATTATCTTAAAGAGTCTAGCTACAGACTTACTTCGCAGTAAAAGTTATCCAAGGGATATAAGTGCGCATTTTCATCTAACTTGGTTTAAGGCCAGGCCTATGTCTATGGATGACCATTGGTTCAATTCACAAAAACAGAACGTTGTGCACACTTTAGTACGCAGGTAGACGTGCACAAAATTGTGACTTCATAATACTGAAGTGACGTAATAATAAGAATGTGATATTATAATATGACGTCATAATACAAATATGATATTCTCTCCCGCTTTGTATTTATTGTTTGCTGAATTTTAAATTTTTTTCTCTTTGCATATTGTTAATTTCATAACCAAGGATGTTATTTTTTCTATTTACTGTATATGTTTTCTTGCCCATGCCATCTATGCATTAAACGATCATGCTGTAAAATCCAGATTTATATTATTTATATATTCCAACCGTGGGATTCGATAATATTGGTGGTAAATCATACCAAACCTAATTTTACGAAATAAGTGTTTTATAGGATGTTTTCACTATAAACAATGTTCTAGTCAGTGGTTCTCAAGCCTCTAAGAATGGCCATTTTAGTAATTTGACCTCCGTAGTTGAGCAGTTGAGTTCTTGTTGTATGCTTTAAATCGGGTTTATGGGATTTCATCTACTAACCTAATCATTGAACTATTCGATTGAGTCAACTTGGGCAGAAAAAGTATACACATACGTGATAATTTAAAAGTAATATGTAAAGTAAACATTAATGGTGCGTTCGGATTTAAAGTGAAAATTCGGTATTCCCGTAGTGTGTGTACCAGGTTGGGGTTAGAGCAAAATTTTATACCGAATTTCCTCTCTGTGTTATAATTATTATAATAATTAATTATGTTATAATTACTTTCTGTGCTAGCCAACTGAATATACCCTTGTCCGCTGTCCATAGGTTTCAGTCCCTTTACACAACTTCATATAAAGTAGGCGAACACAATTAGTTACCTCCATATTGGTACACACACTTCTTGAGCGCCAAAAGTGAGACATAAGACATAACATGAGACATAAAATGAATCTGAAATACTTCTAAAACACGGCTTTGAAAAATGAATTCCTGGCCCGGAGTGGCCGTTGATCGTTTTCTAAATTGTTGTTGTCCGTTCTATGGGAACAAAACATCAGACTGAGCTATTTTAAATTTTTTTGGCCAGACAGAAATGGCGGTGCCTACTAATAAGACATTATTTTCATATTTAATCTTATTTTTCAAAATCGTTTTTACGTAGGCACGACTTTAGGGTTCCAAATAGCGACTGTCAATAGAGCGACCACACGGCAGCGATTAGTTTAAAGCAGCGACTGTCAATAGAGCGACTACACGACAGCGATTCATTTAAAACAGCGACAAACCCTAACCCCAACAACCTTAAAATTAATGTGACACGATATATATAGCGTTACCTTCCAACGACCAACCAGGAAATTCGACTCAGTGAACACGAGTTAAGTCGATATCATAACAGTCGCTGTTTTAATGCGGTTGGCATTTATACAATCGCTGTTTGGAATGTCGCTCACTTGATTACGTCGCTATTATGAAGTCGCCATTATGACAGTCGCTGTTTTTACAGTCGCTATCCGGCCTGAATACCGCCTTTAGGTATACCCCCTTTTCCAAGTCCCGGATAAGAACATGTTGATTTCAAAATACAAGAAATTAAATTATAATAACAAAAACTTTGATAATCAAAATTTGAGTTTTCCAAACCTAGGGACAAAATTTTTGTTAACTCGAAGTCGATTGTGGATCTTAGCATAGGAGAGAGATATGGAAAATAGTGAATCGAAGCTCCGGTTACAAATAAAACATTCTTCCTACCTTGGAAAATACCGTCTGTCCATCGCTGTCGTCAATAATATCATCCGCCGGTAGGCTACTTCTTTCCATATAATTTTCCGTTTAACCAAGTCTATTGTATGTACTAGGCATACAGCATTCATTGGTGGCCAGGCAGTTCAGCACAGCTCTTGCCCGGTATTGCGTCTCGTCTTCTTCTGTAAGCTGCATGGTTTTGCGAACTGCCCTTTTTTTCTTTTGAGACATGCATAATAAATGGGTTGCAGATCGGCTCCAGCACCTGTCGTTTCGTTCGTAGTCTGATAAACCATAAAATAATTCAGATCCCCCTTTAACCTCAAATGAGTACGACAGACAGACCAATCGGAACTCCAAGTGTGACAAGACATTTTTAACGTAAAAATTCAATTTTTACGTCATAATAGGTATTCACACTGTTCAGGGATTGGCTTGCCTAAAAAAATGCAAATAATCTCAACGCAGCCTCAGTAGGGAAAAAAGCGAGTACGCCGGGTGTAATATTATAATATGGGACATACGGTGACCCTGGAATTATTTTAAAAAATGTTACCGGGCGCGTAAATAATTTTTCCGTTCTTGTTGTCCACGATATGAAGACAAAAACCAGACTAATCGATTTCAGAATTTACTGGTTAAAGCGCCACTATTTTTAAATTGCTTCGAAAAGTTTTAGGCAGACTGCCTTTGTCGTACATTTTGGAATCACAATTGAAATTTCTATGATTCATGTCCCGGTACATTCGATTATTCGGATTCGAAAATATATCTTGTACTATATTCGCAAATAAGGAATATTTGGTTTCTTCCATTTTTACCAGCAATGTATAATCAAATATTTCTCGCTGCTACAAATAATTGTTCTCTGATTTTCAGTCCATGTATCATGAAATAAAGCAATAATGTACAAGTACAAAATTCGATATAACATTAACACATAAAACGTTGAAGTCAAAAAGTGACTGAGATTATGCTTTGAAAATGCGCGCTGCTATATAGCTCAGCAGAGTGGCGCATCGCATTAGGTTGCGTATACACTGGATGCAACGCGACGCGGCAGCGCTCGTGGTCGCGCGTCACAGGTGTTCACTTTGCGCGCGTCATTTTTTTATCGTTCGATGGCGCCAGGGGCGGTTGCTTAAAGGCGCTAAACATAGACGCGCGAAATTCAGTTAGGAATTTGCACGAGTTCACAGATACTGCCGCTCACATGTACTTGTAACTAATTTTAGCCTAGTTGGGGCAGCATTTCTGTGATCAATTTTTTATTATTGCGACTAAACTACCGCTCTTCGCAAGACATAATAATAATCAAGTTGTTTGATTTACAACCACTTTTGTGAAACGCAGCTAAAAACTAACAAATAACGCGAAAAACGAGACAATGTTTATAATCATTTTTAAATATCTGACTAAGCGAGGGAAGTATCCGTGCGGCTCCACAAATAGCAATTGTTACAATATTGTTGATTAACCATTGTTACAGAACAAAATAAGAAAATCGATGCTTTGGGAAACATTCATTGGTAGTGAGTAGTGACTACTGAGTTCGATACAAAAGATGGGGACTTCTGGTAAGACCAACAAAGTAACAATCGTTACTGCTTGTACAGTGATTTTTTTGGAAGAAGACGTCAAAACGCATCATTAGGATTAAGAAGAATGACCGGGCCCGTTGATTCAATGGTGTAATATATAGGACTACCAACCGT
Organism: Styela clava; assembly: GCF_013122585.1. Classification (NCBI taxonomy): domain Eukaryota; kingdom Metazoa; phylum Chordata; class Ascidiacea; order Stolidobranchia; family Styelidae; genus Styela; species Styela clava. The sequence goes on from NW_024102830.1 coordinate 19,063,351, forward strand.
CCCGAAATGGCCGAGACAGTCCCCGAATTGACGTCTAGCGTCTCGTGAACCGGGCTGGGCAACGGTTGTCCCGGAATTTAACGACAACCATGGCGTTCTAAAATGGAAGGCCATTGTAAGCGTGTCGGCTTCGTTTAAAACTGGAAACGGATGTAATTCACGCAAATATATTTTTAATAAAAACGATTACATCTGTATGGTTCATTCAAATAGAAGTGAGTTAAAATTTGTAGATAAGACATGTTTGGTAAACCGTAACCTACTGATGAGATAACACTAAAACGAGAATATCGGTCGGAGACCGAACCCTTAACGAGCGAAACTGCGGTTTCGATTCGTGACTCTATAGTGACACCGCGTGTCCAATCACTAATTAGTCAATAACTCGCTAATCATACGTAATAATATCATATATAATTCATCCAAAATCAATAGGGCATCTGGTCCGAGATATGATGAATGCACATGCAAAATCTGGAGCAGATTCAACCTCGCCATCGTGAGATATCGCGTTCATTTAACAGACAACAAACAGACATACAGACAGACAGATAAATACCTATCAACATACTTACCGATCTTAAGATCGATAAGTAATAGGTTGAAACAATTTCAAAATGGGTGATAACATTATATACAGCAATCACTTCAATTTGAGGGAATCAAAAACTTGATCCAGTGAGATTTATTGAAAAATTAGTCAATAAAGTTGCGGCGTGTAACAATATTTTTTGTTTCTTGTTTTTAGTTAATAATGCACTGTTAGTGTGAGGCTATTTTATGAGCAGAATTTCATTATTCAGTCAGTTTCAGGCTCGCATAGTCGTTTGTTTTTGGACGCCTTGTTGACATCTCTTGTCTTAGCGAGAGTTCATTAATTAATCATATTTCGTAAGGATTACTAGTTTTAACATAAACTTTATGAAAACTAACAAAGATCTTTTTGAAGCTGCAAAATCACAATAAAAATACAAATTTAAATACCAGACTGATTTCTTGTGTTTTTTGTTAAATAATCAAATATACTTAGCATAAATTGTACATTTCCCTGACATTAGACATTAAGGTGTCCCGGAATGGTTTAACACAAAGTTGGCAACCCCAGCCCCTATATATCCCTACGTGCTTAAGGCTTGGGCTCATTTGAAGTGGAGAAGCCAAAACCTTGAAAAAAATAAATACAGTTTGAATTCGGTGCGTAGCTGTGATTGCTTGTACAAAGCCTTTTACGGGGCGAAAGCGCGAAATACCAAAGATTAAGCATTTTACTTGCATATGCTACCCAAACCTAAATATAAAGAGAGGAAGTGAGCTATGGCTGCGTCATAAAGATCATTGTAAGGCCATATACCAAAAAAACTGCTCAAGTCATGTATAGCATACATGGGATTCCAAGTTACAAGTTTATAGCATTATACAACGACGCATTGATATTATTAAGTTATATCGACAGAACAGGTATACAGTATGTGGAAAGGGACGCGATATAGTGAGACGCGTTTTATGATTTAATAGCCTTGTAATATATAACGATTTTGGGAATTATTCTAAGTGCAGACCAACTGAATTTGAGTATCTGACTTTCCATACCGACAATTTTGCTTTTTTGTATTCGAAAATGCATTTGCGGAAAGATACAAAGGCTTCTCAAAAGTAGTGGCTAATACATTTGGTGCGTAGACATCACAATTGGTATTTTTCGTGTAACAGTTAAGTACAGTTAATATAGTTTATCCACATTTGATAGTGGTATCAATATCGCATACCGTATATGGAAATTATTCTGAGTTGCTATAGTTTTGATCCATTATACAACGAGTTTGTTGATATTGAGGTTAATCGTCCGAAGAAGGTATATGCGAAACGAGAAGCGTAGTAGTCAGACGCGTTTTAGAATTTAATGGCCATGTATATATAAGATTTTGAAAGTTAGTCTAGGTGCAATCTTTTTAGGAGGCCAACTGAATTTGAGTATTGTGATCACACATCTTGATAAAACGATATTATAGCTTTACAAAAGCGCGTTTACGAAAAGATATAAAGATGTTCTAAAAGTAGGTCGTTAATTTTATGGTTCTGAAGTATAAGGGCATTGAATAGCGAGAGGGTTGATACCAAGCCTTATGTACACTAAGCATGTGCATGGACCAATGAAACGCTAAAGTTTATTTAACGTTGTGAAGTTTTTCTACACAGATATTCGAAGCGACGCCTAAATTATTTTGTATCCTTTGGTGATTAGTGTGGGCCAATTTTTGCCCTCTTCCGAAGACTGACAACAATCGTGGCTCCTGGTCGTCCTCAAAAATTTCAGTTTTAACGGATTACGCAAATCAGAAATTGGCCATAGCTATCCTCTCTAGCAGGGATGGGCAAAGTTTTTCGACCAGGGGCCAAAAATTAGACTGGCGTGCTGTGAAGGTGTGACGTGAAAAGTTAAAAGAATAAGTCAAAACTACATTTGATCGCAATATCAACAAATTCTTCAAACAAAGTTATTTTTAAGTTAAAACATCGAAATTTGGGTTTTGTTTGGTTGTGGCAGTATCCAGCGGGCCAGATTGAATTATCCAACGGGCCGGATTTGGCCCGCGGGAGGTGGTTTGCCCATGTCAGCTCCACAGTCTATACCAGCGTTCCTCAAACTTTTCAGCCCCGGAACGATTTTCATCTCGCCTCGCGTAACACCAACAAAATTATAAGATAATATGGATGGTTGGTTTCAAAAATATTAAGCCTATGGTAAAATTGAAAAGTTTGCTGTAAACTTAATAATTAAAAATTATTAGACTGAGAGATAACGATATTGAATGGTTGAATGAAAGTCCATTGTTTTCCAGACTGGCACGAGGCCTGTCTGCCTGTTTAGATAGCAATGCCTCTTCGCCTGTTTGTCACCAGTTGGAAGACTCATAGAAGTACGACAGTGATCGCCTTGGCGACCAGTTTAGTCGCAATTTCGATCCCTGTTCCACGGAATGCTTTAAAGAAACTCGGAACAGAATTGTTCCTTGGAACGCAAATTGCGAATGAAACGCTACTCTATAAATATCAGACGATTTACATTCGCCCCGTTCCTGCTGTACGATACCACGAATTTAATATGCCTGTTCAATATCTCTTTATTCCACACCAGTGCTGTAGAAGTAGAATCTAAGTAGATAAAACTTGAACGAAGGTTGTTGATGATTGACTTGATCAAGGCAGATAAAATGTCCAATTTGATTTACCAACTATTACTGATAGCATGTAAGTACAATGTGGAAAGCCGCGCCCATTTTGAGAATTTGTCAAGTCCCCCCCTGCGATTGTATTCCTTTATCCCTGTATACAAGATTAGCGGAATCAGACCTAATTTATTTATTTTCGCTGATAAAGATGGTTTAAATTGGTATTTGAAATATGTTCCGGCAATATTCGAATCAAAATCGTTTAGTGCTATAGTACATAGTTCTACGCTGAAATTGATTTAAGTTCGAATATTCTAAATAAAAGATGAAATTCATGGTGTAAACCAAACAAATTTTATTCCATGATGTGACATCAAATATAGTTTTTACTGCGACATCAAATTTTACATAAAAAATGTAAAACTAGTTGCCTCCCGGGTAAGAAAGATTTAAAAAATCAAAACTCTTGATCATTTTCTTTTTTACCACGTTTTTTTCTCGACATGAATATAGGAATAATAATAAATTATACTTTTTGCAGGTGTTGTTAGCCCCAATCTTTCCATGGGATGTACGCAAGATGACCAAATTTTCAAACTTGCTAGTGGATTTATACAATCTCCGAATTATCCGGACGAATATGGACATAAAGGTTTTTGGAAATGGGATTTTGGGCCACATATCAACTATGCGCTAGTTTTGAAATTTGTTGGGTTGCGTCTCTACTTCACAAGACGGAACTACCGCTAAAGATAAGTAACAAGATATTGTCCCGCATGCTTACAAACTTGACCATTAATGGAGGTATGAAAAATATTAGGAAACTAATGATTTCACGAGTATGTTTTTATCAACTAAAAATGGAATATTGTTCAATAAGGCAATTTTGTTTCAACTTTCAATAATGAAAAAAAAAAATAACCCGACTCCGACCAAAATACCGACAACCTTTGCCTCCGACTCTCGACTCAAAAAAAAATTTCTAGCACAAAAAACTTTAGCATTTCTGAGCGTCATTTGCTTCACACATCACGGATACAGGCGAAGAAATATTACTGATGAGCAATGAGTTACTGCAGCATTCATATTCTGTTTTCAGAAGCCATAAACTGCACGAGATTGGTTTCCAACAACACAACGAGTTTTTGCAAAGCATATTATATAAATGAGCGACTATGCAGCAACCAGAAAGAGATACAGCAATGCGAGAGTAAGGAACAAACAGATAAAAGGACTGTCCAATACAGAGCGAATGGATTCAAAAGAGATGAAAAAATTGGACAAGTTTTTGGATTCAAAATCGACTATCGACACATTGAGTGCAAGCCAGGTAATTGCTTAAATTGTTTACTATTTTATTAATCACTAAATTGTCTTGGCATCGCAGATCAGATGCGTAATTCACGGTGATATTACAAATGGCGGCGTTATAGTGAAAAAAGTTCACACGATTACAATGTCATATTAAAATATGTGATGTCATAATACGAAATAAAACGCATTTCACGCGGTTCAAAGTAACGTCATATAGGGTTAGAAATGACGTCATATTAAAGCACACAGTCATACTATGAAAAATACGTAAGCGGGATATTGGAACTGAAATTTTTTTATACTTACTGATTTTATCACGGGAATAACCAACAATAGGTCGACCCTTCAAATCAAAACAGTAATATGGGTCATTTAGTGACTGTGGCGAAAGTTCTTTTATTTTTTAAATTATTAACCACCTCTCAATATGATATTAAACATTTGTATTACTATAAAATATTTACAGAAACTGCGATTATTGCTGAGACAACAAGCCATGAACGTCCTCAGCCTACTTATCTACCAAGTTTAGGCGGAATTCTTTCTACTATAAGAGGTAAGCATTTAGCGCTGACATGGGCAAATTATGGCACACGGGCCAAATCCGATTCGTTGGGTAATTCAATCTGATGCCTGATGCTGTCACAACCCAGCTAAAACCAAATTTTGTTTTACCTTAAAATAGCGCAAGGATTTGTTGAGATTGCAATTTAATTTGCTTTTGGCACGGGGCTTATTATTTTCCACTTTTGCTACTGTAACACTGAATATTGTTAATAAAATTTTCACGTCACGGTTACATGGCTCGACAGTCTAGATGGGCAAAGCTTTGGCCCCAGCTTCAAAACTTTGCCCATCCCAGACTTAGGGCATTTTTAGTTCCTGAAGCCTTTGTACTAGCAGACACTGATATATAACAAGCTTCTATTTTGGCGGGAATTTGGGTTCTGAATTGTCTCCTATTTTTTTATGATGGAGCGAACTAACCTCCAGAGAAAACAGCAACTGACATGCAACAAGCTACTTATTTTGAAGGTCTAATGGGTTTGGCAGTGTCTTCCCAATTTTAAGTGAATATGATAGGATTTTCATATTTTTTCCTGGAGAGAGGAAAGTCGATAAGACGGGTTAATCATATAGCAAATCACGGATTTTCGCCCGGTCGCTAGTCCATGCCGGGTATGGGATTAGTTATTCAGTTTTTTGTTTTGAATAATAACGTTGGATAAAAACGTATGAGGGTATGCTGGACTTTGCACAGTCATCACTGGTCTGATGCGGCCTTCTAGAACACAAGTCAATACATAAGAAACGGATAATAAACTGGTTACCCTGGTTAACTATTCTTATGAAAGAAATTTTTATGACTATGATTCCTTTATGATTAAGCAGTCGATATCGTCTTTCTTCTCCCTTAAAATAAATATGAAAATCTTATTCTAATCTCAAACACACAACAGGTTGAAAATTCTCTAAACCCGACGTGGAAAGCTAATAGGACTAGAAATGAGATAGCCTTATGACTAAACTATCTTATCAGCTTCCCTCACTCGCGAAACAAACATAAAAAATCACATCCTATTCGTTTTGCAGACGGACATGATGAAACAACCACTTCGTATTTCACCGGTGTGACCGAAGCCAATTCATCAATGTTGGTCAACGTTGTTGTGCCAATAAGTGTTGTCCTCTTACTGGTCGCACTGGCAATTCTAATCGTTATTATAAAAAGGTTGGTTCAAGAATTTACTTTTATTAAAACACTTATTTGAGGAGTTGGAAGTTTTTATGAAATAGGCCGTGCTCTGTAAAGCTTTTTCCTGATACTCCACTCGATGCGACCGAGTTTGCGCGGTATAGCCTGACGGTTAAAGCGATAGACTTAACTGTGTTGACATCGTAGATTACTCATCTCGGGATCAAATCCCATCACCCAGGGTGTGGTAAAGAAATTAGATGGTGGGTCATAATACTAAACTGGAAAGTTTCCGCTTATATAAATTCATCCCTCTACATATGTTGTTGTTAAAGCGCGCGATTGCCGGGTTTACCAGGTCGCTTTGGTGCGTTTATTGTTTTTTCCAAATAACATATATAGTTCGACTTTTTGTTATATTTTTTTGTTAGACTTTGGTATTGGTGTCACTGCTCGATAAGCCTAATTTGGTTTCCCGCGGCTCCCCTCACCTTGAAATGCTCTTTCATAATTTATTCGTATATCTAGTGTGCTTTCAGAATAGGAAAAAAAAATAAACCAAGATTATTTATTAGATATCTTTAGATGTCAGTAGATAATTGCACAGTGTCTTGTTCGGAGCGAAAGCGAATTCCCATATTCCAATGTAGTTTACCGGTTCATGCGTTCATATTACCGTTAATTGAGATTTTAATTTTCAATTGCAAATTACAATATTTCATATTTAGAAGAAAAAGGCAACAGAGCGGAAATCCATCCAAGAGCGACCAGTCAAAAGCTCAAGCTTCGTCTTTCAACCAATCAGGAGGGGGCATTTACTCAGTAGCAGAAGATATCAATCAATCAAGTCCCCAACGAATGAGCGGGGCCGGTTCAAGCAACCAATCAGGGCAAGGACAAAGCAATCACGTGTCCATAATTAACCAATCAGATGTCGCATATTCCACAGTGGAAAAGATTCGAGGTACAAAGCAAACAGTGGAATATCACAAAACAATGGTGGATAATGTGCTATATGGGGAAACAGGGGGAGGAAACGGCGATGCCCAAAAAAATCCACCAGATGCTCCACCTAGTGACGAGGCCAAAACAGTCGTAAATGTACTATATGGGGAAACAGGGGGAGGAAACGGCGATGCCCAAAAAAATCCACCTGATGCTCCATCTAGTGACGAGGCCAAAACAGTCGTAAATGTACTATATGGGGAAACAGGGGGAGGAAACGGCGATGCCCAAAAAAATCCACCAGATGCTCCACCTAGTGACGAGGCCAAAACAGTCGTAAATGTACTATATGGGGAAACAGGGGGAGGAAACGGCGATACCCAAAAAAATACACCATGTGCCCCATCTAGTAACGAAGCCGAAACAGTCGTAAATGTTCTATATGGGGAAACGACGTAGAGAGTTTTATCCATATTCAGTTGCCCTCCGAACTGCAAACTCTTTTTCACTGACGAAATGTGCTTATTGGACACGAAAGGGACCTATTGATCGTTTCGGTATTTTGCATTTTATTTATTCTTGTTGTGAAAAAAATCGTCTTTCTCTTTAACTACTGGACCAATTGCTTTGACTTTTTCAGTGGTTAAAGATTGCTGTTCTCACAGAAGGCTATTACTTTTATATCTTTTTTTAAATATTTCTGGACTATATGGAATTTGTTTTTCACTTTAAATTAATGTGTGTGGGCGTCATCAAAATTAACAAAAAAGCGCAACATGTCGTGGTTACCAGACTGTATATTCTTTTCTGTAAAAAATTTGATGCTACTCTGTTTTGGCCTTTGTGTCCATATTAATAATCGATTTGATTCACAAAAACGAAACGTTGCGCATTAATGGTGACGCCATAGTATTAGAGTGACGTGATAATAAGTATGTAACAATATATTATAATGTCACGTCATACTATGAATGTGACGTCATAATACAAAAAATGGCATCATATGTAATGCTTCTCTCCCATTTTGTATTGTTTGCTGAATTTTGATTTTTTTTCACTTTGCATATTATTAATTTCATAACCAAGGATGCCATTTTATTTCTATTTACTGTATGAGTATTCTCGCACATGTCCTCTATACATTAAACGATTATGCTGTAAAATCCAAATTGATATTGTTTTTGTATTTAATCCGTGGGAGAGGAGAGTAAATAAAATAAGTGGTAAAATACTCCGATGGTAACTTTATGAACAAAGTGTTTTCATAGGATGTTTTCACTATAAACAATGTTATAGCCAGTGCCTCTAAGAATGGCCATTTTAGTAATTTGACCTTCGCGGTAAATAGTTGAGCATTTTTTTCTTGTTGTATGTTTCAAATCGGGATCTAGACTTTTCACCCACTAACCTAATCATTAAACCATTCGATTGAGTCAACTTGGGCATAAAAAGTATACACATGCGGTGATAATTTAAAATTTATACGAAGAGTAAACATTATTGGTACCAGGTTGAGGTTAGTGCATTATTTCATTCCGATTTTCTATACTTTAGTTATAAAGTTTCATGCACTGTCTGTGTCAGCCAAGTGAATATACTCCCCTGTCCATAAGTTTAAATTCCTTCACACAACTTGATGTAAAGTAGGCGAACAAAATTAGTTACCTCCATATTGGGGTACTCCTGAAGTATGCGTACCAAGATGGCGGACACCGGAACGTAGTATGTGTACCAGGTTACGGTTAGACCATAATTTTATTCCAATTCTTCTTAATTTAGTTATATTGCGAGTGCGGGGACTAGGTAAGTGACTCCGTAGTATTTGTACCTATAATAGCCTAACCCTAACCTGGTACACATAATACGTTCCGGTGTCTTTCATCTTGGTGCAAACACTTCTTGAGCGCAAAAAGTTCAATATAACATAAGGGACATAAAAAAACTGAAATACTTCTAACAACTCTTAACTACTCGCGGTTTCCGCGATTGTCAAGAATACCCCCGACGGGTGCTAACTGACTTCGCATAAAGCTCCCCTTGAACGTAATCAGGTATCATAGTTCTTCACAAAAAGAGATTGCTTTCAAGTATCCTTTGTTTCTGTAGAAACCTGAGGTCCGAATTCTTAGAAATTACGTTTTTCTCCCTAAAGGACGATTCTTTTTATTTATTATCATATTTATTGTGAATAACGGAGGATTGCTTTACCCTGAAATCTGAGAACTTACATTTTTTTCTCGATCACATAGATTTTCTTTCTTCCATCGCCTAAACCACTGGTTCTCAACCAGTCCCAACAAGGTATTGATAATTTAGTCGAACTTTGATTTTAGTAGCAATGAATGATAATACTGTACCAAGCTACTGCATGATAATTTTTATTTTAATTATGAAAATGCGAGGGTCTAATTTTGTATAAAATTTTTTTTGTTTTTCTTGTAGTTTTTTCTTTGCATGAGAAAGTTAATGGGCCACAGATTTTTTGCGCAATGAAAGTGGGCTACGAGAGAAAAAAATTGAGACTGCCTGGCCTGAACCTAAACTCTCTGATTACGAGGGATTTTCCGTGTCGTCCGATTTTCCACTTGATTGATAGGGTGGGTAGCAAAATGATGCGTCTGGCAAAGCACTGTAATCGTCGCCTCCTGATCCATGTTATACATTGCTTTGTTTTAAAGTTTTCAATGTTATTAATATAATTAATGTATATTCGGAATAATAACTTCAATTAGCACTCTTGTTTTTGAATTGAGTGTAGCAGATTCAAATGATAACTATCAAGCTAGCTTTGCTGGAAGAACAATCCAGCGCTAAACAAACATTGTTTACTCTGGCAGTCATGCTTTATAGCAATTTGTCAAGGTTACTCAATCTGCAGAATAAACCAATCTCGAGGAAGCGGTATTGATGCTGTCAGTCATGGTTCACTTCTCTTTTATCCCCAAATGACGCGTCGTCGCTTGTATTTCCAAACGGAATTTATCTATGTACTGGTTTGTCTTCATTGTGTGTATCGTTAATAAGAGTTTACATTCTAAATGACTAGAACGCAGTAATAATATAGGATTGCATAAAGATCCTCCCCCCACAAAAAGTATCAAACTGAAGATCCAATTACAGAACTGAAGAATGATTCAATTTAATGGCAAAAAAACTAACCTTCAGGACAGTGTTTCTCAAAGTTGATTGACCGGGGACCAAAATTAGAAGCGAAGTAATATTCGCGGGCCAGGATAGGGGAACGCCCACAAGGGGTCAATACCGGTACCGGTACGTATAATTAAAATATCGATGTAATTGAATATACACGTGCTTAAACTGTGATAATGGCGTAACAATTCGCGGTATCTGGAACCTAAAAAGGTAACAACATATGAAATTGTGTCGCGAGCCGTAATTGGCCCACAGGTCGCGCTATGGAAACTACTGCGTTACGGTGGATAAATATCACTGTATTTTGGCAGTAAATATCACAAACTCTTTTAAACGTGTATGTTCAGGCCAAGATGGTGAGCCTAAAATGATAGCAAGCGTACTAATAGAGCTGGTACGGCTAAGCCCCCACTGGACACCCATGGGCAATGTTCCCTCTGAGAAAATATTACACTGCGCAATTGTTTGTAACGAATGAGCATGAATATTTTAAGGATGAGCAGAGTCCTGAATGATTCACAAACTTGGTGAAATATTAAAACAACAATAGGTTATCACAATGCGAACAAAGTACGTACACATGTAACTCAAAAAGCTTTTTCTTGTTTATACAATTTGTCCATGTTTATTACTAGTTAGCGGGCACCGGCCCGCGATAGCATAGTGGCATTATAAACTTGGCTCAAAATGGCTCTTTCCGAATGATCCAGGAGAAATCCAGGTACCTGGACGTATCAGACACGTGAAACATTAAACGGGCATGATAGCGGGGTGTTAGAAAGTATGGCGAGCCACGTTCTGAAAACGTAATGTTACAGGTGCACTAGAATGAGATTTTAATGCGCAAAGGGTCTGGCGTTCCTGCGCAATGGCGCAGTTGCGCTCCTCAGAGGAAGCTTGCCCCTGGGGTTTTCAATCCGGCCCGCTAGATGTTGCGATACATTTCTGCTCTGCCTGTGCCGAGCCTTATTTGGGCAAAAGGTAAAAGTAAATTCAATAAGGTATTTCGACCCGATAATTCAAAAGCAAAGTATCTCCCGAATAATAATGGATGCTTAAACAGAGAGTTGAGCCTGATACAGAGTAAAGGCGAGACGCCTACAACAAGAATAATATATTTCGGCCAGTGGTGGGTTTCAAATTTTTTCTCAGCCGGTTCCATCACAAAGGTCCTATTTTTTCAGCCGGTTCTGTTACAAAAAGTCATTGACAGTAACCAGTAATGCTAACCGGTTTGCTGATCTCATAAAATTCCGTGAGACGGTTCTATAGAACCGGTGCGAACCGGCTGAATCCCACCACTAAATTAGGCTATAAAGCAGACATAGCCCGCGGGCCAAAGCTGTAACTGCTTGTGCAGAGCCCTATTCAAATCGGAGGCGCGAAATTCCCCGAAATAAGCATTCCACTTACACATCAAACCTGAATCTGAATATTAAATGTCATCATAATTATTTACAGCGGAAGTGAGCTGTTGCTGCGTCATAATTATCCATTGTTAAGTCACATACCAAAGGCATTGCTATAGCTAGGTATTTAGGCTGGGCCAGAGTTGATCGTGAACTAATAATGCATATATGGAAATTCCAATGTCATCTTACTTTTTAGCATTATACAACGACTCATTGATATTATTGAGAACAGGGATCTTCAGAACAGGTATACAATATGCGGGAAGAAAAGCGTTATATTCAGACGCGTTTCATGATTTATAGCCATGTAATATATAAAGATTTTGTAAATTAGTTTAGGTGCAATCTTTTAGACGGCCAACTGAATTTGAGTATTGTGATTACACATCTGGCCTTTTATGTCCCAAAAGTAATTGCTATATAATTCGGTGCGCAGTCATCCCAAATTATTAATATTCTGTTTTCCTTGAGGATGGGGAAGCAACAGTTGAGTACTAATTAGATATAGTTTGGCTCAGAGATGACAGTGTTACTAATATCACATACATGGGAATTCCAAGTTACCATAGTTGAGTAAAGAGAGGCGTTTTAGTCATACGTGTTTTAGAATTTAGTGACCATGTAAAAATTTCTGATAAGTAGTTATGACGTCCCAAAAGTAGGTCTTAAGATTTGGTGGTTCTGAAGTATGAGGTTATAATTGCGAAGGGTCGCTACCAGGCTTACTCATACCTAGCATACACAACTGATGAGGATCATACGAAATAGTTTAGCCGACGTTGGATATGGTATATAGCACAGGTAGACAACCTTTAGCATTAAAAGAGCCATTGTTTTTTTTTCGTCAAACTCAAACCTACTCGGAGCCGCAACAGCCAGTTTACGACGAAATGAAAAGAAAAAGTTTGTTTTGACAGATTTGAATCATTTTAATGCGACCTAGTTTTACCGCTCTCGACTTATACGTGCTGCGATGTGTTATTAGTGAGTAGTAATCAACTTTATGCCCCTGACTTTCATCGACTTCTTCTAACAAAAAAAACTGCTGTAGACATTTACGGTTTTCAAACTCAATCGCCGCCTTCGTGTTTTTTATTTGGACGCCAAAAATCGAGGTGAATTTCCCAATGACTTTCTTTCTAGAAAGTTATTGACGAAACATGTTTTTCATTATGTGTGAACGCTAAGTAAACTGTCTTGGGTATGGCCATGCGCTTTCCAGGCTGACACGAGGCACGTACGCCTGTTTAGATAGCAAGGCCTATCCGCCTGTTTGTCGCCAGTTGGTAGACACATTTACGACCAAAAGTGCGACAGAGATCGCCATGGCGACCAATTTAGTCGCAATTTTGATTCCTGTTTCACGGAACGCTCCGAAGAAACTCGCTGAACAGCATTGTTCCGCGGAACACACTTTGAGAAAAAGTGCTCTTTACATATCGTTTTCCACGTGTCCGTTTATGCTGTACCATACCACAAATCTAATATTCTCAATTAACATTTCCTTATCCCACACCAGTGCTGTAGAAATAGAATCTAAGTAGATAAAACTTTAACAAAGGTTGTTGATGATCAAGAAAGATAAAATGTCCAACTTCATTCACCAACTATTACTGATAGCATGTAAGTACAACGTAAAGCAATGTTTCTGAAACTTCCTAAGCCGCGCCCCTTTTTTAGAGTTTGTCAAGTTTCGTGCCCCACCTCAAAAATAACTAGCTAACAATGAGTTACAAATAACAGATAGTAAGGCGAAAGTACGTTTTAATTCAAAAATACGTGGATGGAATCGCAATCTCTAAACAATGAGGAAATATACAACATGGCGGACAAGATCCAATCTAACAAAATATTTTTATTTTACATCAGCTTCACCTCCTCTCAAAAAATTGTCTACGCTCCCCTTGTGGAGCGCGCCGCACTGTTTGAAATCCACTGAATTGTATAGTTATGGTGTATATAAATTCAACCGAATACGGTTTCTTTACACAAAGTGTGTCGTTAAGCAGACTTGTTTGTTGTTGATATCTTTGAGGTTATTTTTGTTGTAAAAAATACACTTTTCTTCGCAAGTAATGCGGCAATTGAATTATCAGTACTTAAAATGGTTAAAGCCACGACAAAACGACTACTTTCATTTTTTTGTTTGAATATTCTCCGAGTCCTACCGATCCGATGTTTTACCCTAAATTTTGCTGCACTTATTATTTCACGGGCCCTCTTTTTTATGGTATCCGCTGTCGTTTTTTATTATACGGCTAGAATTTTGCTGATATAACAGTGACCATGTTAGTCATTTGGTATTCGTGATTTTAATCGCATTGTGGAGGTTTAATTAATGCGCATGGCGGCCCTAAAGAGGGGTTGCTTATCTAATAACAATTATAATTCAAATAACGTTTCGGGCATCCTGTATACAAGAGTAGCGGAAGTCGACTTAGTTTATTTATTTTCGCTGAATTGTTGCCAGATTTGCCGATTTTCTCTTTTGATTGTTTTAGCAATATTCGTATATCCGAAGCATTTAGTGCTATATAGCTTTAACCTGAAAGTTCCAATATTCAAAATTAAAGAGGTAATTAAAGGTGAAAATCAAGCAAATTTTATTTCATGAAATATGACATTAAATATAATTTCACTACGACGTTAAATCTTACAAAATAAAAATGTTAAACTAGACACTTTTCGGGCGAGAATGATATCATATTGTCTGGACCTATATCAACAACCTGATAAAACTCTATATCGATATGAAAATAATAATAAATTGAATTTTTTGCAGGTGTCGTTTGCCCCAATCTTTGCGTGAGGTGTAACCGATATAGTTTGGAAGACCAACGTAAGAATGGCTTCATAGAATCTCTGAATTATCCAAAGGAATATGGAGAGAAAGGTTCTTGTGAATGGGATTTTTGGGCACATAGCAACTACACGCTGGTTTTGAATTTTGTTGGGTTGCGTCTCTACTTCGCAAAACGGAACTTTACCGCTAAAGGTAACGCAACAAGATATTGTCCGCATGCTTACAACTTGACAATCAATGGAGGTAAGAAAAATATTAACAACTAATAATCCCATGAATATGTTTTGCAACCGAAATTATGATTTTGTTCGATACGGCAAAATTTATATCCGACTCTAAACTTCGAATAATTTTGAAAAAATGACTACGCGTCCACGATGAGACAATTTTCTACAACTCTGAAACTCAACTCTCAACTCTGTAAAAGCCAATTTTCTACAACAAAAATTTTGGCATATCTAAGCCTAAGGATGTTTAATTGGAGATATATTACTAATGAGCAATGAGTTATTGCAGCATTCATATTCTGTTTTCAGAAGCCATAGACTGCACGAGATTGGTTTCCAACAATACAAAGACGTTTTGCAAAGCATATTATAAAGATAAACTGTGCAGCAACCAGCAATGGACACAACAATGCGAGAGTAACGATCTGATACAAAAAGATAGGACTACGGTCCAGTACAGCGCGAGTGGCTTGAAAAGCGATAAAAAAATTGGACCAGTTTTTGGCTTTAAAATCGAATATCGATACATTAGGTGCAAGCCAGGTAATTGCTTTGAATATTAGCTATGTAATGTTATTTATCGCCAAATTGTATACGTATCGGATGTTGGATGCTTACTTTGCGTTGCACGTGAAGTAATATCACAAATGGCAGCGTTATAGTAAAAGGAAGTTCATACGATTACGATGTCATATTACAATACGTGACGTCAGAATACAAAATATAACGCTATTACGCGGTTTTCAGTGACGTCATATAAGGTTAGAAATGACGTCATATTAAGGCACACGGTCATACTATAGAACAGGGGTGGCCAACACGTCGATCGCCACGTCTCGAATAGTCGATCGCGTCGGAAGTTGGGTGAATTTAATAACATACCCCAAAAAAATTCCTTAAACCAGTTTCATGCATCGCGTGTTGTGTGTTTAAAACGGGAAGAATACAGTAGCCTAACTGTGCATGCGCAAAATACAATATACACACATAGTATTCGAGTTAGGGCAAGCCGATAGAACCTATTATTACGTAACAAATGCAAATTTCGCCGCTGCCAAGGTTTAAACATAAACTTGCCGAATATCGAGTGAATTGACTGACAAACGACCCTATAATAATTGCTGGTTATTGTCTCACTGCAAGAGTAGTATGACAACTTTTATTCGCAATGGTAGCAGTGGCATCAGGAATGCCCAATTTTTTCTAAATCCAAGCGAGCGAAGACTCGCGCTTGGAGGAAATTGTAAATTAGATACTGAATTTTGAGCAGTCATGTAACATTTATGGGTTGAGAATATTTGTTTTTCGCATTAAGATAATAAACGGATACTTGGCAGACTTTTGGCGGAAATTTTCAACACTTACGACCAAAAATTAGGCAGACCTTATATCTGAATTGTAGGATTTGAATAAATCTTAAATAAATATTGAAACATTCACTTCGGGTACAATTAAATATTCAAATTACCAACTTAAATGGAACATAAAAAATACAAGTTTTGTGTCCATTTCATTAAGTGATTGCCCACAAAGCTGAGATTGTTGGCAGCGGTGGAATATTTTGTATGCGTGTGTGCAGTTATCTGCTTATTCAGTACCCATTTGTTTTCATGTCGATTGCAAACTATTCTGAAGATTTTAGTCGATCGAGCCGAAATCAGGTTGGCCACCCCTGCCATAGAAAATACGTAAGCACGCGGGATATTGAAAGTCAAATTTTTTATACTTTCTGACATCATCACGGAAATAACCAACAAAAGACCCCCTGAATTAAAACTCTAATATGGGGTCATTTTAGTGACTATGACGTAATTTTTGTTCATTTTTTTTTGAATTAACCCCGCTTTCAATATGATACTAAACATACATATATTATTAAATAAATATTTACAGAAACTGCGATTGTTGCCGAGACCACTGACAGCCAAACAACTTCTTCAATGAGCGTTGAGACAACAAGCAACAAACGACTTCAATCTACTTATCTACCTAGTTTAGGCGGAATCTTCTCTACTATAAGAAGTAAGTATCTTCAATCTGAATGAGGCTTTGGGCAAGAAGACACAAATATGTAGAAAGCTTTAGTTTTTGGTAGACTTGGAAATTTTCTAATTTCCAGGAGTTTTTCAGAAGTGTTTACAAACCGAACAGGTCCCTAGACAATAAGCGACTGATATGCAACAAGATATATTTTTGGAAGGGTTGGATCTTTCCGATTTGGCACTGGCTCCCAAATTTATTACACACTTGCTGGTGCGCTCAATTAGTCGAAATTCAAACATTTTCCATAAATAGTAAACTACTTTTATAAGGCCGAATTAAAGTCTATAAAAACACGTGCCGGTGTAGCGGTTGACCAATTGTTTCAAATACGCTAGTCATCGAATCGTTCATCATCGCACATGGTGGGTTAGCAAGTTTAAATCTGCATCTGAAACAAATAACTGCTTAAGAATTGTCTATAACCGACATGGGTTGGGGAACAGACTAGAAATTGGGTTTGCCTTCTGAATAACCGTTTTATCAACTTTCCTCTCTTGCGAAGTAAACACTGAAAAAAAAAATTGAAACAAATTACTGGTTGAAAATTCTCTATATTTGACACGGTCTAGTAAACAAACGAGAGATGGGATTTGTCTTATGGCCAAACCGTCTTATCAGCTTTAACAATATGTAAATGAATAAACATTAGAATACATGAAAGTTCGATATACAGTACTACGTTCCTTTTTGTATTATGTCGTCACATTTATATAATAGATTCATATTCCTTTTATGACGTCACGATTTTGTACCCGATATGGACTGGTAGCCGAACTACAAATGGATTTGCCTCATGACTAAACCGTTTTTTCAGCTCTCCTCTAGCAAAATAAATACACGAAAAAAACCTATTTTAACATGCTTTTGTCTCTCGCAGACGAACCTGAAGAAACAACTATGTTGTATACCACCGATGTAGCCAATGACAACTCATCAATGTTGGTCAACGTTCTCGTCCCAATGAGCATTGTCCTTTTACTGGTCGCACTGGCAATTCTAATTGTTGTTCTAAAAAGGTTGGTATATAATCTTAGAACTTACTTTTATTGGGAATTTTTTATTTGAGGTCGAGTTGCGGTTTCTATAAAATATACCGTGCTCTGTAAAGCATTTCCTGATACTCCACTCAAAATAAGATCCCACACACCAACTCAGAAGTAAAAAAGTCTTGTCACTGAGCACGCTGCTTGAGGTCGGAAAGAAACCATGGCCTAATTTTAACACATCTCGGGGTCAAATCCCATCACGATACCCAGGGTATAGTAGGTTAAGTAGGCAACGCAGAATTGGAACGATTTTGGCCCTTTTGGGTGTAGTAGCTCTAAACATTTGTAATTGTTGAAACGCGAGACTACTGGGCACACCAGGTCGCTTTGACGTATTAATTTTTTTTTTTCAATAGTTAATATAGTTTACTTTTATACGACTTTTCATTGGTATTTTCTTGTTAGACTTTCTTACCGGTGCCGCTGCTCTATAACCTAATTTGGTTTTCCGCGACCCAGGAATACTTTTTCATAATTTATTTTAATTTGTATATCTAGTGTGTTTTCAGGATGGTGAAAAAATAAACTACTGACTACATATAGTTAAATATAAGTGGGGGCTTGCACAGGGTCTTGTTCGGAGCGAAATTCCACGATATACCAATAAAGTTTACCGGTTATCATGCGTTCATTTCATCGTTAATTTACCAATTACAATATTTCATATTCAGGAAAAAACAAAAACAAAGCGGAAATCCAGCAAAGAGCGACCAATCAAACGCTGTAGCTTCTTCTTCCGACCAATCAGGAGGTGCCATTTACTCAGCGGCAGAAGATATCAATGTACAAATGGGCGGAGCCAGTTCAAGTTACCAATCACAGCAAGGACAAAGCAATCACGTTTCCAGTTTTAACCAATCAGATGTCGCATATTCCACAGTGGAAAAGATTCGAGGAACAAAGCAAACAGTGGAATATCACAAAACAATGGTGAATAATGTACTATATGGGGAAACAGGGGGAGGAAGCGTTAATGTTCAGAAAAAAACACCAGGTGCCCCACCTAGTGACGAGGCCAAAACAGTGGTAAATGTTCTATATGGGGCCACAACGTAGAGAGTTTCATCCATATTCAGCTGACCTCAAAAGTACACACACTTTTCCATCGACGAAATATGGCGTCGTTGTCGATATTGGACACGAAATGGACCTATTGATCGTTTTGTTATTTTGCATTTCATTCATTCATGTTGTAAAAAATCGCTTTTCTCTTTAACTACAGGATCAATTGCTTTGAAATTTTCAGTGGTTAAAGATTGTTAATCTCGTTGGAAGGCTATTACTTTCATTTATTTCAAACATTTTGTGGATCATATTATGGGATTTGTTTTCACTTCCGCATTTCAGCGCTCTCGGCGATTTCCAGGTACTGAGAGATTTGATGCTACTTCGTTTTAGTTTTCGTGTCCATATAATTGAGCATTGCTCTCTTTTTTACAGATATTATATAAATATACATAAATTGTAATATATATTTTACAACTAACAGTCACTTAGTTAGTAGGACTCAGTGATTTAATCGACGCAATCCGCGGTAATAGGAACCCGGCCAGTTCCAATTTTTTTTCTGAGGAGGGGGGGTCAAATATTTTTTTTTGTATAATGACGTAATACGATGCCTTCTCGTGCCTTCAATCAAAGTCAGATAAAAGCAGCCACTGATATTTAACATTATCTTAAAGAGTCTATCTACAGACTTACTTCGCAGTCAAAGTTATCCAAGGTATATAAGTGCGCATTTTCATCTAACTTGGTTTAAGGCCAGGCCTATGTCTATGAATGACCATTGGTTCAATTCACAAAAACAGAACGTTGCGCACACTCTAGTACGCAGGTAGACGTGCACAATTGACGTGCACAAAATTGTGACTTCATAATATTGAAGTGACGTAATAATAAGAATGTGATATTATAATATGACGTCATAATACAAATATGATATTTCTCTCCCGCTTTGTATTTATTGTTTGCTGAATTTTAAATTTTTTTCTCTTTGCATATTGTTAATTTCATAACCAAGGATGCTATTTTTTCTATTTACTGTATATGTTTTCTTGCCCATGCCATCTATGCATTAAACGATCATGCTGTAAAATCCAGATTTATATTATTTATATATTCCAACCGTGGGAGTCGATAAGATTGGTGGTAAATCATACCAAACCTAATTTTACGAAATAAGTGTTTTATAGGATGTTTTCACTATAAACAATGTTCTAGTCAGTGGTTCTCAAGCTTTTAAGGCCATTCATTTTAGTAATTTGACCTCCTTAGTTGAAAATTTCTTTCTTGTTGTACGCTTCAAATCGGGTTTATGGGATTTCACCTACTAACCTAATCATTGAACTATTCGATTGAGTCAACTTGGGCAGAAAAAGTATACACATGCGTGATAATTTAAAAGTAATATGTAAAGTAAACATTGATGGTGCGTTCGGATTTAAAGTGAAAATTCGGTATTCCCGTAGTGTGTGTACCAGGTTGGGGTTAGAGCAAAATTTTATACCGAATTTCCTCTCTGTGTTATAATTATTATAATAATTAATTATGTTATAATTACTCTCTGTGTTAGCCAACTGAATATACCCCTGTCCGCTGTCCATAGGTTTCAGTCCATTTACACAACTTCATATAAAGTAGGCGAACACAATTAGTTACCTTCATATTGGTACACACACTTCTTGAGCGCCAAAAGTGAGACATAAGACATAACATGAGACATAAAATGAATCTGAAATACTTCTAAAACAAGGCTATGAAAAATGAATTCCTGGCCCGGAGTGGCCGTTGATCGTTTGCTAAATTGTTGTTGTTCGTTCTATGGGAACAAAACATCAGACTGAGCTATTTTAAATTTTTTTAGCCAGACAGAAATGGCGGTGCCTACAAATAAGACATTATTTTCATATTTAATCTTATTTTTCAAAATCGTTTTCACGTAGGCACGACTTTAGGGTTCCAAATAACGACTGTCAATAGAGCGACCACACGGCAGCGATTAGTTTAAAGCAGCGACTGTCAATAGAGCGACTACACGACAGCGATTCATTTAAAACAGCGACAAACCCTAATCCAACAACCTTAAAATTAATGTGACACGATATAGCGTTACCTTCCAACGACCAACCAGGAAATTCGACTCAGTGAACACGAGTTAAGTCGATATCATAACAGTTGCTGTTTTAATGCGGTTGGCATTTATACAATCGCTGTTTGGAATGTCGCTCACTTGATTACGTCGCTATTATGAAGTCGCCATTATGACAGTCGCTGTTTTTACAGTCGCTATCCGGCCTGAATACCGCCTTTAGGTATACCCCCTTTTTCAAGTCCCGGATAAGAACATGTTGATTTCAAAATACAAGAAATTAAATTATAATAACAAAAACTTTGATAATCAAAATTTGAGTTTTCCAAACCTAGGGACAAAATTTTTGTTAACTCGAAGTCGATTGTGGATCTTAGCATAGGAGAGAGATATGGAAAATAGTGAATCGAAGCTCCGGTTACAAATAAAACATTCTTCCTACCTTGGAAAATACCGTCTGTTCGTCGCAGTCGTCAATAATATCATCCGCCGGTAGGCTACTTCTTTCCATATAATTTTCCGTTTAACCAAGTCTATTGTATGTACTAGGCATACAGCATTCATTGAGTGGCCAGGCAGTTCAGCACAGCTCTTGCCCGGTATTGCGTCTCGTCTTCTTCTGTAAGCTGCATGGTTTTGCGAACTGCCCTTTTTTTCTTTTGAGACATGCATAATAAATGGGTTGCAGATCGGCTCCAGCACCTGTCGTTTCGTTCGTAGTCTGATAAACCATAAAATAATTCAGATCCCCCTCTAACCTCAAATGTGTACGACAGACAGACCGATCGGAACTCCAAGTGTGACAAGACATTTTTAACGTAAAAATTCAATTTTTACGTCATAATAGGTATTCACACTGTTCAGGGATTGGCTTGCCTAAAAAAATGTAAATAATCTCAACGCAGCCTCAGTAGGGAAAAAAGCGAGTACGCCGGGTGTAATATTATAATATGGGACATACGGTGACCCTGGAATTATTTTAAAAAATGTTACCGGGCGCGTAAATAATTTTTCCGTTCTTGTTGTCCACGATATGAAGACAAAAACCAGACTAATCGATTTCAGAATTTACTGGTTAAAGCGCCACTATTTTTAAATTGCTTCGAAAAGTTTTAGGCAGACTGCCTTTGTCGTACATTTTGGAATCACAATTGAAATTTCTATGATTCATGTCCCGGTACATTCGATTATTCGGATTCGAAAATATATCTTGTACTATATTCGCAAATAAGGAATATTTGATTTCTTCCATTTTTACCAGCAATGTATAATCGAATATTTTTTGCTGCTACAAATAATTGTTCTCTGATTTTCAGTCCATGTATCATGAAATAAAGCAATAATGTACAAGTACAAAATTCGATATAACATTAACACATAAAACGTTGAAGTCAAAAAGTGACTGAGATTATGCTTTGAAAATTTTAGCCAAGTTGGGGCAGCGTTTCTGGGATCAATTTTTTATTATTGCGACTAAACTAACGCTCTTCGGAAGACATAATAATAATCAAGTTGTTTGATTTACAACCACTTTTGTGAAACGCAGCTAAAAACTAACAAATAACGCGAAAAACGAGACAATGTTTATAATCATTTTTAAATATCTGACTAAGCGAAGGAAGTATCCGTGCGGCTCCACAAATAGCAATTGTTACAATATTGTTGATTAACCATTGTTACAGAACAAAATAAGAAAATCGATGCTTTGGGAAACATTCATTGGTAGTGAGTAGTGACTACTGAGTTCGATACAAAAGACGGCGGACTTCTGGTAACACCAACAAAGTAACAATCGTGACTGCTTGTACAGTGATTTTTTTGGAAGAAGACGTCAAAACGCATCATTAGGATTAAGAAGAATGACCGGGCCCGTTGATTCAATGGTGTAATATATAGGACTACCAACCGTCCCGAAATGGCCGGGACAGTCCCGGAATTGACGTCTAGCGTCCCGTGTACCGGGCTGGGCAACGGTTGTCCTGGAATTTAACTACAACCATGGCGTTCTAAAATGGAAGGCCATTGTAAGCGTGTCGGCTTCGTTTAAAACTGGAAACGGATGTAATTCACGCAAATATATTTTTTAATAAAAACGATTACATCTGTATGGTTCATTCAAATAGAAGTGAGTTAAAATTTGTAGATAAGACATGTTTGGTAAACGATAACCTACTGATGACATAACACCAAAACGAGAATATCGGCCGGGGACCGAAGACTTATCGATCTAAACTGCGGTTTCGATTCGTGACTCTATAGTGACACCGCGTGTCCAATCACTAGTTAATCAATAACTCGCTAATTATACGACATAATTTGGAGCATATTCAACCTTGCCTTCGTGAGATATCGCGTTCATCTAACAGACAAACGAACAGACATACAGACAGAGAGACAAATACCTATTAACATACTTACCGATCTTAAGATCGATAAGTAATAGTTTGAACAATTGCAAAATGGGTGATAACATTATATACAGCAATCACTTCAATTTGAGGGGATCAAAAACTTGATCCAGTGAGATTTATTGAAAAATTTAGTCAATAAAGTTGCGCGTGTAACAATATTTTTGTTTCTTGTTTTTAGTTAATAATGCACTGTTAGTGTGAGGCTATTTTATGAGCAGAATTTTATTATTCAGTCAGTTTTCAGGCTCGCATAGTCGTTTGTTTTTGGACGACTTGTTGACATCTCTTGTCTTAGCGAGAGTTCATTAATTAATCATATTTCGTAAGGATTACTAGTTTTAACATAAACTTTATGAAAACTAACAAAAATCTTTTTTAAGCTGCAAAATAACAATAAAAATACAAATTCAAATACCAGAAAGACTGATTTCTTGTGTTTTTTGTTAAATAATCAAATCTACTTAGCATAAATTGTACATTTCCCTGACATTAGACATTAAGGTGTCCCGGAATGGTTTAACACAAAGTTGGCAACCCCAGTAATATATCCCTACGTGCTTAAGGCTTGGGCTTATTTGAAGTGGAGAAGCCAAAACCTTGAAAAAAATAAATACAGTTTGAATTCCGTGCGTAGCTGTGATTGCTTGTACAAAGCCTTTTACGGGGCGAAAGCGCGAAATACCAAAGATAAGGCATTTTACTTGCATATGCTACCAAACCTAAATATAGAGAGAGGAAGTGAGCTATGGCTGCGTCATAAAGATCCATTGTAAGGTCATATACCAAAAGCACTGCTTTAGTCATGTATTTAGTTTGTGCCATAGTTGAGTGTGCACTAATGTCGCATACATGGGATCTCCAAGTCACCATAGTTTATAGCATTATACAACGACGCATTGATATTATTGAGTTATATCGACAGAACAGGTATACAGTATGTGGAAAGGGACGCGATATAGTTTTATGATTTAATAGCCTTGTAATATACAACGATTTTGGAAATTATTCTAAGTGCAGACCAACTGAATTTGAGTATCTGACTTTCCATACCGACAATTTTGCTTTTTTGTATTCGAAAATGCATTTGCGGAAAGATACAAAGGCTTCTCAAAAGTAGTGGCTAGTACATTTGGTGCGTAGACATCACAATTGGTATTTTTCGTGTAACAGTTAAGTACAGTTAATATAGTTTATCCACATTTGATAGTATTATCAATATCGCATACCGTATATGGAAATTAATTCTGAGTTGCCATAGTTTTGAGCATTATACAACGAGTTGTCGATATTGAGTTATATCGTCCGAAGAGGTATATGCGAAACGAGAGGCGTTGTAGTTCGACGCGATTTAGAATTTAATGGCCATGTCATAAAGATTTTGAAAATTAGTCTAGGTGCAATCTTTTTAGGCGGCCAACTGAATTTGAGTATTGTGATCACACATCTTGATAAAACGATATTATAGCTTTACAAAAGCGCGTTTACGAAAAGATATAAAGATGTTCTAAAAGTAGGTCGTTATATTTTATGGTTCTGAAGTATAAGGCATCGAATAGCGAGTGGTTGATACCAGGGTTATGTACACTAAGCATGCATGGACCAATGAAACGCTAAAGTTTATTTAACGTTGTGAAGTTTATCTACACAGATTTTTGAAGCGACGCCTATATTATTTTGTATCCTTTGGTGATTAGTGTGGGCCAATTTTTGCCCTCTTCCGAAGACTAACAACTATCGTGGCTCCTGGTCGTATAATCATTTTTAAATATCAGACTACGCGAAG
Source organism: Styela clava (assembly GCF_013122585.1). Classification (NCBI taxonomy): domain Eukaryota; kingdom Metazoa; phylum Chordata; class Ascidiacea; order Stolidobranchia; family Styelidae; genus Styela; species Styela clava. The sequence continues at coordinate 19,088,442 of NW_024102830.1, forward strand.
GAAGTATCCGAGCGGCTCCACAAATAGCAATTGTTACATTATTGTTGATTAACCATTGTTACAGAACAAAATAAGAAAATCGATGCTTTGGGAAACATCCATTGGTAGTCAGTAGTGATTACTGAATTCGATACAAAAGATTTTGGTAACACCAACATAGCAACAGTCGCGACAGCTTGTAGAGTGATTTTTCTGGAATGAGGACGCAAAACGCAACGTAAAATTAGAATTAGTACGCTGAGCGGGCCCGTGCTTGGTCTTTTTTGAAGTGGAGAAGCCAAAAATCTTGCCTAAAATAAAGTCAGTTTGAACTCCGTGCGTAGCTGTGGTTGCTCGTACAAAGCCTTTTACAGGGAGAAATCAAAAAATATTTCCACCCGCATATAATATCAAACCTGAAAGTAAATATTGAATGTCAAAATTACTTGGAATTTTGCTTTATTGTATCTGAACATGCATTTATGGAAAGATATAAGGACGTCCCAAAAGTAGTTGCTAAAAGATTTGGTGCGTAGCCATCCTAAATTATTGTTATTTGTTTTTTAGAGAGGGGAGGGGCATATTATTGTGTGGCATCGTCTAAGACAGGGGTCGGAAACCTTTTGTCGCCCGCGAGTCAAAATTAAAGGTTGCAAGTCATTGGCAAGCCGCGCATATTTTTAGAAAGTTGAAAACCGAACGGATGATACTGTTTATAATAAAAATAAAGCAATGATATTTATCTCGAATAAAATATAGATTTATTTTCTCTCAATAAAATCCAGTTGAATATTATCGGCGCCATTGAACCTTTTACATTTAGCATCAACTTTTCTGAGTGCTGTTGCCATTTGTCTAATTATAATTAAATTATAGGCTCATTTAACGAGTAATTGTGAATTATATACTTGTTAGGTTATAATATAATTTAGTCTACACGTGTCTCACAATAAATTTTGTTACGTAAAAAATATAATCGTCAAAATCTTATTGAGTTATATCGTCAGAACAGGTATATGTGGAAAAGAGGTGTTATAGTCAGACGCGTTTTATGATTTAATGGCCATGTAATATATAAAAATTTTGAGAATTAGTGGAGAATTTTAAAACTTAGTTTAGGTGCAATCTTTTTAGGCGGCCAACTGAATTTGAGTGATAACGCATCTGGCTTTTTTTATTGCATTTATTACAACATGCATTTACTGAAAGATATATTGACGTCCTAAACGCTAAAGATGTGCGTAGCCATACCAATTCGGGTATCTCCGAAGAAACTCGCGGAGGGCAATTTGAGAAAAAGTGCTCTATGCATACCTGACGTTTTACACGCGCCCGTTACTTTTTTACGATATCACGAATCTTATATTCTTGATTAACATCTCTTTATTCCATTCCAGAAATAGAATCTAAGTGGATAAAACTTGAACGAAGGTTGTTGATGACTGACTTGATCAAGAAATATAAAATGCCCAATTTCATTTTCCAACTATTACTGATAGCATGTAAGTACAGCGTAGAGCAGTGGTTCTCAAAGCCTTTTTAAAATTTGTCTAGTCTCGTGCCCCACCTCAAAAATGACTAGCTGACAATAAGCTATAACAGATAGTAAGGCGAACGTATATTTTATTCAGCAAATACGTAGAAGGAATCTCTAAACAATAAAGAAATGTAAATATCCAAAATAAGGCGGACAAGATCCAATCTAACAAATATTTTTTTCAAGCTTCACGCCCCTGGAGTAAACCAAACAAATTTTATTTCCTGAAATCACATATAATTTACCTGCAACGTTGAATCTTACAAAAAATATGTAAAACTAGATACTTCCCGAGTCAGAATGATATCAAATATTGTTTCGTCCTAACTCTACAACCTGATAAAACTCTAGCATGTTTTATCTCCAGACATGAATATGGAAATAATAATGAAAACATTTTTGCAGGCGTCGTTTGCCCCAATCTTTGCGTGAGATGTTGGCCAGATGAAGAGATTGTGAAACGCACTAGTCGGTCCATACAATCCCCCAATTATCCGGACGAATATGGACATAAAAGTTTTTGCAAATGGGATTTTGCGCAACATATCAACTATTCGCTAGTTTTGAAATTTGTTGGGTTGCGTCTCTACTTCGCTAGACGGAACTTTACCGCTAAAGGTAACGCAACAAGATATTGTCCGCATGCTTACAACTTGACCATCAATGGAGGTAAGAAAAATATTAACAACTAATAATCCCTTGAATATGTTTTGCAACCGAAATTATGATTTTGTTCGATACGGCAAAATTTATATCCGACTCTAAACTTCGAATAATTTTGAAAAAATGACTACGCGTCAATGATGAGACAATTTTCTACAACTCTGAAACTCAACTCTCAACTCTGAAAAAGCCAATTTTCTACAACAAAAATTTTGGCATATCTAAGCCTAAGGATGTTTAATTGGAGATATATTACTAATGAGCAATGAGTTATTGCAGCATTCATACTCTGTTTTCAGAAGCTATAGACTGCACGAGATTGGTTTCCAACAATACAAAGACGTTTTGCAAAGCATATTATAAAGATAAACTGTGCAGCAACCAGCAATGGACACAGCAATGCGAGAGTAACGATCTGATACAAGAAGATAGGACTACGGTCCAGTACAGCGCGAGTGGCTTGAAAAGCGATAAAAAAATTGGACCAGTTTTTGGCTTTAAAATCGAATATCGATACATTAGGTGCAAGCCAGGTAATTGCTTTGAATATTAGCTATGTAACGTTATTTATCGCCAAATTGTATACGTATCGGATGTTGGATGCGTACTTTGCGGTTGCACGTGAAGTAATATTACAAATGGCAGCGGTATAGTAAAAGGAAGTTCACACGATTACGATGTCATATTACAATACGTGACGTCAGAATACGAAATATAACGCATTTACACGGCTCTCAGTGACGTCATATAAGGTTAGAAATGATGTCATATCAAGGCACACGGTCATACTATAGAACAGGGGTGGCCAACACGTCGATCGCCACGTCTCGAATAGTCGATCGCGTCGGAAGTTGGGTGAATTTAATAACATACCCCCAAAAATATTCCGTAAACCAGTTTCATGCATCGCGTGTTGTGTGTTTAAAACGGGAAGAATACAGTAGCCTAACTGTGCATGCGCAAAATACAATATACACACATAGTATTCGAGTCAGGGCAAGCCGATAGAACCTATTATTACGTAACAAATGCAAATTTCGCCGCTGCCAAGGTTTAAAAATAAACTTGCCGAATATTGAGTGAATTGACTGACAAACGACCCTACAATAATTGCTGGTTATTGTCTCACTGCATGAGCAGTATGAAAAATTTTATTCGTAATGGTAGCAGTGGCATCAGGAATGCCCAATTTTTTCTAAATCCAAGCGAGCGAAGACTCGCGCTTGGAGGAAATTGTAAATTAGATACTGAATTTTGAGTAGTCAGGTAACATTTATGGGTTGAGAATATTTGTTTTTCGCATTAAGATAATACACGGATACTTGGCAGACTTTTGGCGGAAATTTTCAACACTTACGACCAAAAATAAGGCAGGCCTTATATCTGAGTTGTAGGATTTGAATAAATCCTAAATAAATATTGAAACATTCACTTCGGGTACAATTAAATATTCAAATTACCAACTTAAATCGAACATAAAAAATACAAGTTTTGTGTCGATTTCCTTAAAAGATTGCCCACAAAGCTGAGATTGTTGGCAGCGGTGGAATATCTTGTATGCTTGTTTGCAGTTATCTGCTTATTCAGTAACCATTTGTTTTCATGTCGATCGCAAACTATTCTGAAGATTTTAGTCGATCGAGGCCGAAATCAAGTTGGCCACCCCTGCCATAGAAAATACGTAAGCACGCGGGATATTGAAAGTCAAATTTTTTATACTTGCTGACATCATCACGGGAATAACCAACAAAAGACCCCCCTGAATTAAAACCCTAATATGGGGTCATTTTAGTGACTATGACGTAACTTTTGTTCATTTTTTGAATTAACCCCGCTATCAATATGATACTAAACACACATTTAAATACCAATAAATAAATATTTACAGAGATTGTTGCCGAGACCACTGACAGCCAAACAACTTCTTCAATGAGCGTTGAGACTACAAGCAACAAACGACTTCAATCTACTTTTCTACCTAGTTTAGGCGGAATCTTCTCTACTATAAGAAGTAAGCATCTTTAATCTGAATAAGGCTTTGGAGAGACGACACAAATATGTAGAAAGCTTCAGTTTTTGGTAGACTTGGAAGTTTTCTAATTTCCAGGAGTTTTTCAGAAGTGTTTACAAACCGAACAGGTCCCTAGACAATAAGCGACTGATATGCAACAAGATATATTTTTGGAAGGGTTGGATCTTTCCGATTTGGCACTGGCTCCCAAATTTATTACACACTGCGCTGGTGCGCTCAATTAGTCGAAATTCAAACATTTTCCATAAATAGTAAACTACTTTTATAAGGCCTAATTAAAGTTTATAAAAACACGTGCCGGTGTAGCGGTTGACCAATTGTTTCAAATACGCTAGTCATCGAATCGTTCATCATCGCACATGGTGGGTTAGCAAGTTTAAATCTGCATCTGAAACAAATAACTGCTTAAGAATTGTCTATAACCGACATGGGTTGGGGAACAGACTAGAAATTGGGTTTGCCTTCTGAATAACCGTTTTATCAACTTTCCTCTCTTGCGAAGTAAACACTGAAAAAAAAAATTGAAACAAATTACTGGTTGAAAATTCTCTATATTTGACACGGCCTAGTAAACAAACGAGAGATGGGATTTGTCTTATGGCCAAACCGTCTTATCAGCTTTAACAATATGTAAATGAATAAACATTAGAATACATGAAAGTTCGATATACAGTACTACGTTCCTTTTTGTATTATGTCGTCACATTTATATAATAGATTCATATTCTTTTTATGACGTCACGATTTTGTACCCGATATGGACTGGTAGCCGAACTACAAATGGATTTGCCTCATGACTAAACCGTTTTTTCAGCTCTCCTCTAGCAAAATAAATACACAAAAAAATCCTATTTTAACATGCTTTTGTCTCTCGCAGACGAACCTGAAGAAACAACTATTTTGTATATCACCGATGTAGCCAATGACAACTCATCAATGTTGGTCAACGTTCTCGTCCCAATAAGTATTGTCCTTTTACTGGTCGCACTGGCAATTCTAATTGTTGTTCTAAAAAGGTTGGTATATAATCTTAGAACTTACTTTTATTGGGAATTTTTTATTTGAGGTCGAGTTGCGGTTTCTATAAAATATACCGTGCTCTGTAAAGCATTTCCTGATACTCCACTCAACATAAGATCCCACACACCCACTCAGAAGTAAAAGAGTCTTGTCGCTGAGCACGCGGCTTAAGGTCGGAAAGAAACCATGGCCTAATGGTTAAAGTCATAGACTTTATGTGTATTGACACTGTAGGTAACACATCTCGGGGTCAAATTCCATCACGATACCCAGGGTGTAGTAGATTAAGTAGGCAATGCAGAATTGGAACGATTTTAGCTCTTTTAGGTGTAGTAGATCTAAGCATTTGTAATTGTTAAAACGCGCGACTGCTGGGCACACCAGGTCGCTTTGACGTATTAATTTTTTTTTTTTCAATAGTCAATATAGTTTCTTTTATACGACTTTTCATTGGTATTTTCTTGTTAGACTTTCTTACCGGTGCCGCTGCTCTATAACCTAATTTGATTTTCCGCGACCCTGGAATACTTTTTCATAATTTATTTTAATTTGTATATCTAGTGTGTTTTCAGGATGGTGAAAAAAAATAAACTACTGACTACATATAGTTAAATATAAGTGGGGGCTTGCACAAGGTCTTGTTCGGAGCGAAATTCCACGATATACCAATATAGTTTACCGGTTATCATGCGTTCATTTCATCGTCAATTTACCAATTACAATATTTCATATTCAGAAAAAAACAAAAACAAAGCGGAAATCCAGCAAAGAGCGACCAATCAAACGCTGTAGCTTCTTCTTCCAACCAATCAGGAGGTGGCATTTACTCAGCGGCAGAAGATATCAATCTACAAATGAGCGGAGCCAGTTCAAGTTACCAATCACAGCAAGGACAAAGCAGTCACATGTCCATAATTAACCAATCAGATGTCGCATATTCCACAGTGGAAAAGATTCAAGGAACAAAGCAAACAGTGGAATATCACAAAACAATGGTGGATAATGTACTATATGGGGAAACAGGGGGAGGAAGCGTTGATGCTCAGAAAATAACACCAGGTGCCCCACCTAGTGACAAGGCCGAAACAGTGGTAAATGTTCTATATGGAGCCACAACATAGAGAGTTTCATCCATATTCAGCTGACCTCAAAAGTACACACACTTTTCCATCGACGAAATATGGCGTCGTTGTCGATATTGGACACGAAATGGACGTATTGATCGTTTTGTTATTTTGCATTTCATTCATTCATGTTGTAAAAAATCGCTTTTCTCTTTAACTACAGGATCAATTGCTTTGAAATTTTCAGTGGTTAAAGATTGTTAATCTCGTTGGAAGGCTATTACTTTCATTTATTTCAAACATTTTGTGGATCATATGGGATTTGTTTTCACTTCCGCATTTTAGCGCTCTCGGCGATTTCCAGGTACTGAGAGATTTGATGCTACTTCGTTTTGGTTTTCGTGTCCATATAATTGAGCATTGCTCTCTTGGTTCACAGATATTATATAAATATACATCAATCGTAATATATATTTTACAACTAACAGTCACTTAGTTAGTAGGACTCAGTGGCATAGGCGTAGCCAGGGGGGGGGCCAGAGGGGCCATGGCCCCCCCCCAAAATTTTCAAGAATTCCATTCCTAATCCACCAGTTTTGTGGCATCTTGTCTCGTCAAGCGTGTACACCGCAATACAGATCGTTATGACGCTACTAGCAACCACCGTTGAGGCTGAGCGGTCTTTCTCATGCATGAAACGGGTAAAGACATGGCTGCGCTTATCAATGACGTCCAATCGCCTTTCTGATTTGTGTGTGCTTCACTGTCACCGTGAAATGGTCACCGAGGAGAAATTTAATCGAGTTGTGTCGAGCATAGTTGGCGGGAAGCGAAGGAAGGACTTTTAATTGGGGCGATGTATTTTACTTATTCAAATTGCGTTGTTAATATTTGTTGTTTCAAATAAAAAATTGTTTATTAATGGATTTTGTAGTCACAAAAATCCAGCTGAGTAATTGAATCAGTTTGCTTGGTGACCAACTGTTGTTGTTTTGCGCTTGAAGAACGGGCGCTTGAAGAACGGTGTTTTAAACCCAATATAATTTCTAAAATTTTCAAATTTGGCCCCCCCCAAAATTTTGGGCTGGCTACGCCACTGCTCAGTGGTTTAATCGACGCAATCCGCGGTAATAAGAACCCGGCCAGTTCCAATTTTTTTTTCTGAGGAGGGGGGTCAAATATTTTTTTTTTATAATGACGTAATACGATGCCTTCTCGTGCCTTCAATCAAAGTCAGATAAAGGCAGCCACTGATATTTAACATTATCTTAAAGAGTCTATCTACATACTTACTTCGCTGTCAAAGTTATCCAAGGTATATAAGTGCGCATTTTCATCTAACTTGGTTTAAGGCCAGGCTTAAGTCTATAGATGACTATTGGTTCAATTCACAAAAACAGAACGTTGTGCACACTTTAGTACGCAGGTAGACGTGCACAAAATTGTGACGTCATAATATGGAAGTGACGTGATAATAAGAATGTGATTTTTATAATATGACGTCATAATACAAATATCATGTTTCTCTCCCATTTTGTATTTATTGTTTGCTAAATTTTAAATTTTTTCTGTTTGCATATTGTTAATTTCATAACCAAGGATGCCCTTTTATTTCTATCTACTGTATGAGTATTTTTGCACATGTCCTCTATGCCTTAAACGATTACGCTGTAATATCCAAATTGATATTGTTTTGGACCTCCTGAAGTATGCGCACCAAGATGGCGCACAACCTGAACTCAGGGTGTCTGTCTGTCTGTCTGTCTGTTAGATGCACGCGATATCTCACGAAAGCGAGATATATAACCGCATAGGTCAAATTACTAAAAACTTAAAAGTTTGGGAGCTGCTGGCCAGAACATCATTTATGGTGTAAACATCAAACGAAAATGTCGGTCAGAGACCGAAGACTTATCGATCGAAAGTTAGGGGATCCCCAAAACATCGCTCTTACCTCATAGTGACACCTTGTGTCCCATCACTAATTAATTATTAACTCGCTATTTATACGACGTAATTCGCCCAAAATCAGTAGGCGTCTGGTCCGAGATATGATAAATGCACATGCAAAATTTGGAGCAGATTCAACCTCGCCTTCGTGAGATATCGCGTTCATCTAACAGACAAACAGACAGACAGACAAATAATACCTCTCAACCTATTTACCGATCTTAAGATTGATAAGTAATAACATATTGAACATAAAATGGCCATGTAACACTTCTAAAACAAGAACATGAATACCGCGCGGAGTGGCTAAATTGTTGTCCGTTCTATGGGAACAAAACATCAGACAATGCTATTTTATTTTTCTGGCCTGCCAAAGATGGCGGTGCTAACTAACAAGGGCATAGTGGGGGGTGGTTTTGGGTGTCGGAACCCTCCCCCCTCTTTTAAAATGTAAAAAAATGAAAGAATTTTTCTGTTTCATACATATCAATATTGCGTAGGTTGAAACGTTTTCAAGAACTTAAGACCCATGAAAACACACGATTCCCCACGTTCGATCCCCCTGTTTCGATCTAACTCAGCAAATAGAAATTTCATAAATCCTCCCATTGGAAATTTCTGGCTACGTCTCTGCCTGCTAATAAGCCATAATTTTATATTCAAGCTTTTTTTTTTAAATCGTTTTTACGGTATACCCCCTTTGCCCCCAAATCTAGGATAAGAAAATGTTGATTTCGAAATGCAAAAAAATTAAATTAGGATAACAAACTTTGTCAATCAAAATTTGATTTTTCCAAACACAGAGACAAAATTTTCGTCAGCTCGGAGTCTGGAGTTGCTTGTATATCTTAACACAAGAGATATGGAAAAATAGTGAATCGAAGCCCCGGTTACAAATAAAATTTTCTTCCTACCGAAAAATACCGTCTTGTCATCGCTATCATCAATAATATCGCCGGTAGGCTACTTCTTCCCGTATAATTATTCGTTTAATCAAGTCTGTTGTATGTACTAGGCCAGGGTGGTCCAAGGTTGTCGGCTCCGCGGGCCACAAAATTATTTTTGCATTGTTCGCGGGCCACAATAGTGCCGAGAATAGGAAAACAGTGCAATACAAAACAAACACTTTTATTGTACAATAACATAGTTATCAGGCATAGCCATTCTAGGCTAATACAATCCGCATTCTATTTTTAGTTTTCTATGATGCTAATATTGTTAGCATATATTCCCGACCAAAAAGTTAGTAAGCCAGATAACAATTTACACTGCCAAGCACATCATTCAACTTCGCTAGTTTCCCCAGCTAGCCATAACACTAATTAATTCAGTGACATTAGTGATGCCAATATTTCAAAAGATTTATCTGATTAATTTTATGACGAAACAACACGAAATGCAATTTTTTGATTACTCTCCGAATGTGACGCGGGCCACAGATAATAAAGCGGCGGGCCACATGCGAGCTGCATGGTTTAGCGAACTGCCCTTCTTTTCTTTTGAGACATGCATAACAAATGAGTTGCTGATCGGCTCCTGTCGTTTCGTTCGTAGTCTGATGAACCATAAAATAATTAAGACCCCCCGCTAACCTCAAATGTGTACGACAGACGACCGATTGTAACTCCAAGTGTGACAGGACATTTTTTGGCGTAAAAATTGGATTTGGACGTCATAAGTTAATCACACTGTTCAGTAATTGGCTTGCTTGAAGAAAAGAAAATAATCTCGACGCAGCCTTAGTAAGAGGTAAACCACGAGTACGGCGGGTACGAGGTAGGTATGCACGGGACATACGGTGACCCTGATAATATTCAAAATGTTACTGGGCGCGTAAATGGTTTTTCTAAGCTTTTGTTGTAAGAAAACAGACTAATCGATTTCAGAATTGCACTGTTCGAAGGGCCATTATTTTTATATTTTATCTTGGATTTCGAGATAATAATGACTGACTTCAAAGAATTATGTCGAAAAACGATTTTTAGGCAGATTGCGTTTGTCGTACATTGATAGCTCGGTGCTGTGGCGCATCGTGTTGAGCGTTAGGAATACACTCGCCATCGCACCTCTGATTACCCTGCATGCGTTCGCAGGTTCGAATTCCATGGGAAATAATTATGTCCGAGGATTGATGAACTGGATAACTAACCAACCCGACATGGACTGGTAACCGGACGAGAGGTCGTAGTTCGCCATATGACTAAGCCGTCTTATTCGATTTATTTTCACAAAAATAGTTGATAGAGACATATATATGTAAATAAATATATTGCGATCTTAGAAACAACAATGACACAAATAAATGAAATAAAAACAACAAAAATATAATATCTAAACGTATTTTGCGGACCATAAGACGCACTTCAAACCTTTTGTTCCGTAAAATACGATATTCAGATTGTTTCCGATTTTACAAGTTTTTATGAAGTTGAAAATTTACTAGCGCAATAACTGAACTATATAATGAGTATTTTTCTTTCTCTTTTCAAGCAAGTATATATATAAGCAAGAAGACCTCGTAATAAAACGTAAGCATAAAGCATAATTGAAGTGAACCGACAAGAAAAAGCTAGTTGAAATGTTGTTTAACAAAGCAAGTTTTGCATGTTCGTTCTGAAAGCCTTCGATTGTTATGTGATGTGGATGAAGTGTAATGAAGCCCGGTCATTCGGTCAGGTAAAAGTGTTTTACCAAGCATGACTCCAATACGGACATCGGCTTTATCAAAATAGTCTCTAATGACTGATGCGATTGTCTATAGCTTCTAAGATTTTTCAACATCTCAGAGTTCACCATCGTCAGCAAATCTAGCACATGTTTTTTCCTACCATGTTTTCTGAAAATTGTGTTTATCGATGTAATGAGAAGAGAACCATCGCCATCCTTATACGCAATGTGGCCTGGGAGTGTGGAATTAATGGTGACAATGTCGCTGAAAATAGGTACTGTGATGCCATCAGTCTCAATGTCATCAGTTTCTATCTGCGAATCTATCGCTTCCATATGTATTTTTCCTCGACAACATTGATATATAAAAAATTTTGGAATTCCTTGAAGGCTCACAGCGACATCATTCTGAAACATGTTGTCAATCTCTTTTCTTTTAATATAATCAGTCTCCCCATTGTTCCCATATAAAACTTCTATTTCTTGTTTTTCAGATTCGTCCTTGAGCAAATTACCGTGTGTCATTATTATAATGACCACGAAAGAACAGTGATTTTTCGATATTCTAGATATGCCCTTCAAAAGCGTGCGCATTTCCTCAGCTGATTTATCTAAGTGAGCCTTGCCTTCATACAGATCACATCCTAGGATTCTCCATAGGTTCACCATATTATCAACGTCTTTGTCACACGCTGGTTTTCTGCTGCTCGGATTTTCATCTCTATTTTCGTCATAAAACGAGTTGTTTATTATCAATACGCGCCCTTTTTTGCCATTCAACGGATAAACGCCTGGCTCGTCCGATTCGATGGTGCGTTCTTCTCCGGCTGTTAGAACTGCGACGGCCCTCGCTATGTCGCCTGCTATGTTACATGCACCCTCTGTCGCTGTACGTTGTTGTTCCGGAGTTTTTCTTTCCTCAGATTTACAATTCTTCGTCGCTTGATAGTCATCGCAACTACTCAACATTGTGAAGTTCGTCTGAAGGTTCTTCTCAAAAAATGAATATTGGATGTCCCCCACAGCTGGCTTTTATGCTTATCATAATCATGACGATGACCAGTTTGAAACGGTCATGCCATTAAGTTTTGAATGAATCAGTTAAAAATTATTAGTAAAACACAGCACTATTACTTGAATTCAAAATGCATGTTTTTTTGCAAATTTGTAGCAACAAGTATGTATGTATCTCATGTAATTTTATTCGGGTTTGATTTTGCTTTCGCTTGAAATTTTTTATTGACGAAACCCAGAGCAGATAAATTAAATATATTTGTTAGTTAAACTGTTTCACTAAAATCTCATTCTTAACTTTTTTTAAATTTCTTAAAAGGCCCGGCTCACCTCAACCCGGATTGTTATGAATATTAAATTATATAATTCTTGTCACAACTTAATTATAATGGGTTGTATTGTTTTTAATATCATTTATGAACGGGACTTAGTAATTAACGCAATGTTGAATGTTAGTTTTACTTACAACTTTGAAATCATCACGCACTAATATGATGCGCAACACCCACTCAAACATGTTTTTCAGTTGACTCAACCGTTTGACGTCTTGTTGTTCCTTTATTAGGTTATAGGTTAGTAGACTACGTTGGATATTCTAGAACCCCATTTAAATAAAACTTCGCTTGAATGCGAGGTGTATCTCAGTATCATTGCCATTGACCAACCTAAAAAATCCGGTTGAAAAATTTGAATACTGGCGATCTTCATAATTGTTTTCATGCCAAGGTTTTATTATTACTGTATTCAGAATTATTCTCAAACCACAGTATATACTTTATTTTTGTACCAATTTTACCGCGTCAATGAATGGTAATTTAAATAAAATAGTTTAATATGACCACGCGTCAACTGACATAACGACACCCACTTAATTGCTTACCTATTTTTTTCTGACGAAGTGACTCAATTTTTTCGCGTATTTTGAATAGGTAATGAGTTCATAGTTCAGTAGACTACCTAAAAAATTTAATTTGATTTCAAAACATAAACATAATGGAATAACGGAACAACAGAAAATAATATCTTTTTTACAATTTGGTTACACAATTCCCGCTAGGAGGGTGCTCTTAAACTAGGTTCCGATTGGGTTTTACACTATTCAGCAATATATACCGTGTAAAACGCGGATAATCATATAAGTATAATTTTATTCCAACTCCGTAATCCGTATAACAGCATAAACAACGCGTTTGATATCAAAGTTCAGTGAATGATTTTATTTTTCGTGCTTGCAGCGAGCCATTTTCTTCCGGATATGAGTTTTTGACTCCAAACCTTTTTAAACGACTCGGTAGTTTTGTGATTGACAGCCGCATTCCTAAACGTAAATGCGTTGCTAGACTATTTTTTTGTTTCGAAGCTGGAGGTTTTAGGAATTTCAAAATAGGATTTCCATATTTATGAGGAAAAAGCCGATAACATGGCTCATTGTATACCGTACCTAACCACGGCCTTTCTCGCCAGGTTACCAGTCCATGTCGGATAACTGAACAGTTCATACTGTCATACTATTCATAGGCATAGGGTGTCACAGCTAGATAGGATAGGATTTAAATATTTATCCCGGGGGGGAGGAAAGCCGATAAGCGAACCACGGCCTCTCGTCCGGTTACCAGTCCAGGTCGGGTATGTGATTAGTTAGCCAGCTATTTGTTTTCGGAAGCACAGAAGCATGGACTTGATGGCGGAGGAAGCGGTACGGTACCGGTACGGTAACCGACCATCATCGGTTACGTGAACCACCCTACGGCGGCGAGGAGTCCAGCAATCCTCTCGCACATGATCATCCCTGCATGGGATTCGAACCTGCGAACCCACGCAGAGTAATTTGAGGTGCTGTGGTGAGCGTATTCCTAACGCTTAGCCCGTTGAGCCACACCGCCGCGCCATACTGAGACCAGACGCCCCTTGTTTGTGAGACACATTTGAGTGTTTGTTTAATTGAACCAAATGGAGGGAAATTATTGGAATTTGGATAGTGTGCCATACTAAACTACTAGTGGGCGTAGCATACAATTTTATTTCGATCTTTCGTCTACAACACAGAACGCACACAGAAAAATTGCTCAGACAATGACGACGGAAAGATCGGGGAGTTGGGCAAAACCTAGAGAAAGGTTTATAGCAAACGTTGTAACCAGTGTTTGTGCCCATTCACCCACACTCACAAAACTGGAAAAACACATCACGACAATCTATAACTGAAAAAATGAATAAATTTATAAACAGCATACATGAACACAAGAAAGTAATATTCACGGGCTACTTACTTCTACAGTTGTATATAATCTTGGTGTGTAAAAGTGGTGAAAATTGCGGAATAAGAAGAATGAGAATTACGGTGTGTGCCGGACTGCCGGTGCATGTGCCGAAATGCAAATCCTAAAAATCACATCTAAGTGATTAGTGTTAGCTACTGTTTTTTATATTCTTTGTAAACAAACAAAGCTAAAAAGTAAACAAACAAATTTAAAAACTCTAAAACTAGTTTCGGGCGTTGCTTTTTGTTTAAAACTTTAAGGAAATGGTTAAATTTCACAAAGTTTTTATTTAAAAATTCATAATCTCGAGCATTTGCCTATGATGGTCAGTCATTAAATTAACTCTTTTTAACCAGTTTTACCGAATCAAAATTTCAGTATGCAGACATGTCGGCTAATATCCTTAACTAACATCTCTTTTTGTCAAACGCTTGAAAATCCAGTTGTGAATATTGTCTGATCTTCGATAACTTTTATTTCTTTATGATTACCGTAAGCTTCTTTTAAGGATATCACATTCCCAGATAAGTCTGTAAACGTAGCTCCGATATGAATTCCATTCTTTTTTCTATCAAGAACATTGAATAAAATCTTTTCTTGTGTTCATTCCATATACCAGGTTTCCATTCTAAATAATATTGCCGATACCACATAGATTTGAGATCAGAGTTCCGGATCAAAGAGTATCCCATCGTTCAACACGTCCGCACCCCACGGTGGTCAGATCCGAATGGACATGTCAGTTCTTACCGGTCACCCCTACCTGACTAAGCCATTCAAACAGCTATTTCTCTCGTTTTCTTCTCGCAACGATCCCGATAGGAGAGAGATCACAGACGTTAGTCAGTTCTTTATCGTCGGCATCAATGCCATTTCGGGCGATCGTGCATGAATTTGGCAAGCTCTATGACGTGATTGTTATGTCTTAGTGACATAATTTTTGGATGGCATAGTCAGGTGGGGGTTATGTCAAAAAAATTTTATGCTACGCTACGTCATGCATCTGAAATATATAACTGTAAGTAAGCATAATTAGTATAATTTATTCATCACCATGTGAAAATTAAAGATACATTCACAAACAGAAGTAAAGCATTGTTAAGTATACCAGTAATGCAATTTAATTGCCTTATTATCGTCACATACTAATTCTCTCCACATACCTACTGCTATACCCACACAGTCTTTCAAATGCACAGCACTAAAATATTTTTCATTTGCATTAGTACAATAGTATTTTAATTAATATTGTGTAATATAGTTAGTGTCTAATAATATCAAACCTATTGGTGATTGAAAATTTCCACGGAAAAAAATAAAATGGGAGTTCTACGAGCAAAATGTGTCATTGTTGGTGACTGTACTGTCGGAAAAAGTGCGATTACCCAAGTTTTTCACAGCGATGGGACGATGTTTCCAAAAAACTACACGATGACTACGGGAGTCGAGGTTTGTCAAAAAGTCATTCCTGTTCGAGAACGTGGTGATTTTGTCGATATTTTTATGTTCGATTCAGCTGGAAAAGATGTTTTTTCTGAAATCTGTGAAAAACATTGGGACGATATTGGAATGCTTGCTGTTGTTTTTGATGTTACAGATATAGAGTCGCTCAACCGTGTAAAAAACTGGCGGAATAAAATGAAAGAACATATCAACCCGGAAAAAAATATTCCGAGTGTTCTCATCGGTAACAAAGTGGATTTGGACCTAAGGCGGCAGGTGACAACAGAGGAAGGTGAAGAGCTTGCCGAACAATTGGGAATGACGTACTTTGAAGTTTCTGCAAAAGGCAATGAAGGAATTGAAGCACCTTTTCAATATCTTGCTCAAAAGTTTGCAGACCATCATCAAGACTCTCGAGAAAATGTACAAATGCTAGAATAACTGTTTATATCTATTACTTGTAAATAGTACTAATAGTGTCAACTTTGATACGAAACGTTAAATGAACCGGAACTAGACAGCACTAGCTCCATTCCCATTCAGACTATTTTATTCTGACCGTTTATGACAAAAAATAGGCTCATACTGTTATGGTTCTTTGTTTTATTATTTTCTGGGTTAGAATTAACAAAGCATACCTGTCTAACAGAATACTGGTATTGTTGATAAAGCACAATATAATATAGTACTATATTTGTACTAATATGAAGTCGAGTTGGACTAAACAGAAAAATACATTCATTTTGGTAAAGTTTTTTACCCGAAATAAACTGGGATTAGTTGGAGTAGTCTATGAATGTCAACTCTCAATTTAATATATTGCATTATAGAATTTAGGAATAATTTAGAAAAGTTTAGGTTAGAAAATATGCCTGACCAAAACACCCTCATTCCAATGTTTAAAAACTGTAAAAAAGGAGAGATGGTCAAACTATTATTCATCATAACTCTCCTGCATTCCCAAATCAAACTGTAACTTCAATAAGTTCTCTGTAGAACATGACCCATTTCAGTATATAATTTTACTTTCATATTTGTATTAATCATTTATGCAGCTTAGGCGGATAATTGGCTACATCCGGCTGTTTTTTGCATGTACAAATTCATATTTGAAGGTTCCAATTTTGTTTTCGTCTTTTCTAAATAATTTGTGGATTTTTATGGAATCTTTGTATTGTTTTGTAGTTGTATATATTTTGTGTTAGAATATTATGTGCTATACTGTTGTCCCACCACTAAATTTCTATTTTTCTCAAATTCTGTTTATCTTAGGTTAGGTTAATATAAGTTAGAAATTGTGGGGATGAAATTCGGCTCTCTCTGGCCAGTGCTGGGTTATTGCCCTGACTCGAGTTGGATTAGAGTCACTGTTCATAAAAGTGACTCAAGACGTATAATTGATATGTCTTGGGCTCGATTTTCTGTCAGTGGGCTGAGTTATTGACCCAACTTCAGACTTGAATGACTGACTGATGACTTGTAACTCGAGTATCAGTAGTTAATGAGAAAAGCCATTTTTCCGAAACAACTAGAAAAATACTAACAACAACATAATAACTGATCAGAAACTTAGTTGTGGGACAGAAATACTAGTACTTTATTTTTATGTAGTGCTGTATTTTGGTAAATTTATTTTTGTGTGAATTTCACTGTATAATTTTTTATGTATATTTTTAGATAAAAGATTTATAATAGTGCAGTAATAGCTAAAATTTTGCCATTCAAGTCTAAGACATCAAAACTGGATAAATTATAATATAGGATAACTTAAGCTAATAATCAATGGGCAGACCTACACCAACAGCTGAGGAGCGGGCGAAATGCTGGAATTCCCGGGATAAATATTTTAAATTCGTCTACGGGAAATGAGGAATCCATTTGCTGGAATCCATATAAAGAGATTGTTGCAGATTGCCTTCCTGTTTGGGTAAGAGTTTTGGCGCTGCAGAAGTGTGTGTTCCAATATTGCGGTAACTACCGTGATTTTGTTCGCCTACTTTACATCAAGTTGTGTAAAGAGACTGAAACCTATAGGGGGTATATTCACTTGTCTAACACAGATTGTATCATTGTACCCGAACTCGTAATAGAACTAAAAGGGGAAAATCTGAACAAAATTATGGCCGAACCCAAACCTGGTACACATACTTCGGGAGTATCAGAGTGTCACTGTTTGATTTTCCTTTGAATTTTTACAATTAAAAAACCCATCTCTTACTCGGGGGTGTGGCGAGCGTATTCCTATCGCTCATCAGGATGCTCCACATCGCTGGGAAAATATTGAAATTTATGAATTTGAATACTTTTAGAACTATAGCTACTGCATCTGAACCTCATCCAACAGCCCGTATATAAAGAAAACTTATTTTGATCTTGATTAATTTGTTATTGCTATGATAAAATTGAAGTCGCACATATACACTACACTCTAATATTTAAATTGAATATTGTATCAATTTGTATGCTTTGTAGTGCATCATGATAACCAATCTTTAATTAGGCACCATGCTAAGTACATAAGTATGTGCTTGTAATGCTAGGTTGATCCACTAGTTATAATGATAAAGACTTCTAGATATAGAATTATGGAAAAAAATATTCAGTCAAATTTTTATTTTGTCATATACTAATTACAAAATTCTGATTTGCACTGCAGTCTATCTGCTCTTAGTGAGTGTCAATTTTGTTGACTTTATTGTATCAGTGGTGTCTTGGTCTTTTTTTGCCCTCAGCCTTGGACTCCACTGGTTTAGCCAGGCCACCATGAATTGATGGTTTTACCAAGTAAAAATCTTTAGTGAGACTGGACTCGTAGATGCTCATTGACTTGCAGTCATTCATATCTACTACACCTCTCCTATTCATCATTTCACGATTAACTTTTGTGAGCATATCTGTGACATGCCTCAGGCGGTAGTAATCCATAAAGACATTGAAAATGGACTGAATAAACCAAGATCCATTTTCATCCTTAAACGACTTTTGGTTTGCAAGCGCTGGATAAGCTGTGACGACGTCACTTGTTGTGGGCATCAGTGGATCTATTGGCCTTAGATTAGGAACAGCATCAGGAGTAACGTTACTTCCCCTCAACACGCCTCGATTAATTTCTTCTCCTCGGCAGTATTGAAGGATGAAAAGCTTGGGTATATCTTGCAAGTTTTGAGCAGCATTGTTGTCAAACAATTTTTGTATTTCATCCACCTTGATAGGGTTATCATCGTTTCCCCACAGAACTTCTTGGTAGCTCTCAGTTTGACCTTCTTCAGATACTTTTCTCATTCCTCCATGAGTACTTATCACTACCACCACATAATCGTACCCTCGCGAGCTACCAAGCTTCCTGAGCAGATCTCTCATTTCAGCAGCACTTTTGTCTCGATGAGATCTTCCTTCTAGCAGTGTGCATCCTATGGTATCTCTCCACAGTTCCTCCATAAGTTCCACATCTTTATGACAAGCGGGTGTTCTATGATGTTGTTCATCAAATGAAGTACCGGTAAACGAATTGCTTATGATCAGAACGAGACCTTTTTTTGCTGTGACTTTATAACTCTCGAAGTCCAAGCATCTTTCGTATCCACGGGCTTGCAAGTTGTCAGTATCAGCAGCTGGTTGCACTATTCGTCCTGGATTTTCAGCTATTGATTGATTCGCCCCTTCTTGCTCACCACAAAAAAATTTATGCTTTAAAGTAATCAATGCTTGTAGTAAGTTTCCACTGCTATCATTTTGATCCTGCCATGCCATAACCGACTTGAACTTACGCTCTAGGAAATCGGTTCCCCACCTATCTTCAAGTTCAGCCATCTTATTCTCATCCAAGCCAAGTTTTACTCGAGAGAATTCTCTCCATTGTGCTTTGTTGAATTTTTCTGTTACTCTATAGATGTCTCTCCTTTCCATGATACATTGAATAACAGAGTTGTAAATTTTACCACAAACTTCAAATGAAAATATTTTGTTTCAAATTAGCACAAACTGCCGCAGCCAGAAGCTCACTAAGTGTCTGTCCTTCAACCACTCCCTGTTGTGAGTCGTGACTATATATTTGCATTTTATTGGTCATAATATCATTAAAAATTAATTTATGATAAATTAAGGTAGGCCATGCAGGATTATATTAATATTGTGCATGAACACATTGTTATATTTTTTTTATTTAACTCTGATCTGAGCTTGATGTTGCCATGAACCTGGTTTATTTTTTTCATAATTAATGCATACAGGGAAGTATCTGCACCAGGAAATGAGGTAAAAACTGAGTGCAATCAAGTGAGCAGGTCTAATGACTCAATGGGTTATAATAGGGTTGTGCAACCTGCGGCCCGCACGGAAAAATTGTGCCAGGGGTCACCAAACTACAGCGGCGTCCTTCCATTTGACCCGAAATAACAACAAAACATGGCGAATTTTTTCCAAGGGATGTTTCCCCGAGCATCGACTTCCTTGTTCATTTCGTAACATTGGCCAATCAGCATGATGCAAAAAGTGACGTAACAATAGACCCTTTCGCATCCACTCGGACAGATTTTTATTCATGGTTTCTTCAAATAATACCTCGTTTGCGCGCTTTTGAATGCTATTCGTTAGTTTTTGGTGTTGATTCCAAAATTCAAGTATACGGTAAATCAAATAAATCAATCATCATTTTGCCTTCTTAGGAGTTGTAGTTTAATTGCAAAAATAAAAAATTGTCTAGAAAAAGATGTGATAGCATAGGCTCAGGATTCTCTACCGACTACCGACACGCAACGTTTTTTGCGAAGGATGCACTCGTACACTCATGGCGCATGCTTTCGGCGAAACTGTTGCTGTTTACGTTTCTCGTGCTAAAATGAACGGCAAACGTTTTGAAATCTTGTATATTTGTTTTGCTGTGATGTGCTTGATCTATATTTTGCGATAAAGATCATAATATTTAAGACTTCAAAAATGTAGAATTTATATTGTTGAATAAATGGAATGGATTTCCCAACTTTTGCGAATCTATTGTATTGCATTGACAAAAATATTTGTCCGGCCTGTTTCAACACAATTTTAGTCATACCTGGCCTGCGGTCAAAAAAGTTTGCCTATGACATTACAATGCTTTTTTGTGCTTGCAATTACTAGAAAGCTTATGTCAAATAAAGGTGCAGCCCGTTGGTCATACACCCCTGGATAATAACATCCTAAGTACCGGTATATATATATATATCAAAGTTAATTTCAAAATTTTCTATCTCATTAATGAAGTTGGCTTTTAAGCCTGAAAATCTCTCTAACGGGCATGGATTGTTAGGCCACTTACATAACTATTTTCCAAAACAAGACATTCGCCACAGTTATTTCAGCACAAACAAGGATTCCCCAGTCATTTGCTTGTCTTATGGTTCATTTAATATGTGGCAATTTATGGTAATAATCTCTGTTCTCTGCTAATTCGCCGAATTCATATGGTACTCACCATAAATAACAGTAATTTTGAAACTCAAAAATTCCCAATTTGGTAAATTAGATATTGGAACATTGGGTGTCGCTGCTTGATAACCAGTTTTGATTACCACGGCTTGCCCTTTCCAGTAAACCTTATATAGCATTTTTGGTTTGGAATAAATAAACTTGACTTTTTTATTGGTAACAAATTGTAATGGACCAGCATGGAATATTTTGATATATTGTGTGAAACATGTACTATTTCGATAACAATTCTAAATCAAAAATTTCAAAATGAGAATTGGGCGCAAGTGTGGGTTTCTGTGATTCTCAAACTTTTATGAACTACAGCCCCCGTCCAAAGACTCAATATTCTGTGGCCCCTGCTTTTTACTATTAAAAACTATTCTTGTTTTACGAGTTTCCTTGAGGTATTTCAATCGCCACGTTCAATAATAAAAATACAAGTATGACTGTATTAGAATAAATACATTGCAGCCAAAGAATTATACAGTTAATTTAGTTTACCGGTATTAATGCAATGTCATGGCTATTGATACCTTGTGGAAACCTTCTCATAGTATGTGAACCAAGATGGCTGACACCGGAACGTAGTATATGTACCAGATTATGGTTAGGCTGTAATTTATTCCAATTTTCCTTAATAAATTTGACTCGAGTATAGGCTTTGTAACGCTCGACTTCCGTGATTGACTCAACTTGGTTCGCGACTCTTGAACTTAGGGTCCTGTACCAAACCCTATTTGTTTAACCTCGAATTTTTAAATCAGCAATGTCGGCATAGTTAGGTCCAAAATCTCATTCTTTTGGCACTTGCGAATTTCAATTAGCAATTTCGTTCCTGAGGGGATGCATGTGACTTTGTTTCGAGCTGCCATATAGGAAAGATAGGATAGGATTAACATATTTATCCCGGCGAGAGGAAAGCTGATAAGACAGCCTAATCATACGGCGAACCACGGCTTGTCGTCTGGTTACCGGTCCTAGTCGGGTATGGGATTATTTAGTCAGTTACGTTATTTGTTTACAGAAGCATGGACTTGGTGGTGGAGGAAGCCGTAACCGACCAGTGGTTACGTGAACCACCCTACAACGGCGAGGTGTCCAGCAATCCTCTTGCACATAACCATCCCACATGGGATTCGAACCTGCGAACCAACGCAGAGTAATTAGAGGTTTTGTGGCGAGCATATTCTTAATGCATAGCATGATGCATCTCACGTCGAGGAAATACTCAAATTTATGAATTTGAATACTTTTTAATAACTTCTGCAACTTTCCCCACAGCCCGTATAGGAAGAAAACATCTCCTAATCCTGATCAATTTTTTATTGCTAGATAAAATTAAAGTCACACATAGAATGTGCAACTCATTACACTATAAAGCAGGGGTGGGCAATTACTTTTCTGAGTGGGCCGGTTGAAAATAATGCACTTGATTACTGGGCCGGAGTCCCAAAGCTCAATATGAAAAATTATAAATAAAAACAGTTTATTTACAAGAGATAGTCCAACAACCAGGCTAACGTT
Source organism: Styela clava (assembly GCF_013122585.1). NCBI lineage: Eukaryota > Metazoa > Chordata > Ascidiacea > Stolidobranchia > Styelidae > Styela > Styela clava. The sequence goes on from NW_024102830.1 coordinate 19,111,041, forward strand.
TATTGGTAATAAGAAGCACAATGTAACAATCAGGGTCATTATGACATGATTTTCATCAATACTTTCAATGCAAATTTATATTCTTAATAACTATAGGCGAAATTTCAGCAGACACAATTAGGCTGGATGAAATGGTGGGCCGGATCCTTCCTGTGGGCTGTATTTTGCCCACCCCCGCTCTAAAGTCTACATCAAATATTCTCATTGCATGCTTGGGTAGTGCATCATGATAACAAAACTTAAAGCATCAGGCTATGTATATAAGTATGCTTGTGATAATGAGATGTCTAACTATTAGCAATGGAAACTTTTTGAAGAAATTATAAAATGAAATGTTAAAATCACTTCAAATAATAGCTAAACAATTTGTAATCATCATTGATACCGGGTTTTCCGAATAGGGCTGTTAATTGGAGAGAAGACAAATTTGAAAACAAAGGATGGGACTAATTGCACATTGCCTTTTGATTGGTTCATGCTGAATAGCGTAATATGTCTGGAAATATGGCATTTGACTACTTAGAGATAAATATTCATGTCGCAAAAACAAATATTTCGCTTGTGTCTCGCTTCCCATTTTTGTTGTGTACTAGTAACTTCAGTGTATGTTGGCGCAGATATAAATTTAAAATTAGGACATGGATTGGGTTAAATCTTACCACCATATCGACACCTCAAAACCAAACAGTGCTCCACTTTTCCAAAAAATGACATTTTTCAATTGCTGATTTTCCTGGACTTAGCTCTACATTTTGGTCTATTTGCCTTATCTCTAGGTGCTCTAGATCTCAAGACAGCTATGGACATAACCCTGCTTTTTTAAGGGCATTTGAGAACTAAACAGAGCTGTGTCTACTATAGTGGACATAGCTCTGGATAACTGCATTGTAAGTTGGGGCTAAGTCCGTTTTTTGGACATAGCTCCTCTCAAAAAATATAATACAAAGCGCTAAGTCCATACCAGCCTCTATAATAACATAATAAAGGGGCCCCAAGTCCAATAAAATTGTTTCTGGTCCAGAAAATTTAGAGCCAAAAAGGGTTAAGTCCAAAAAAAAAAAACAAAAAAAAATTGAGGGAGAGCACAAATTTTTTTATACCATCTAAATATGGCCTTCATTGTAACTTTGGTGGACCATAAAAACTAGACATCCTCGATGTAAGGTATTAGAGAAATAAAAAAAAGAAACAAAAAAAAAAATTTTTTGCGTTTTTCTCAAAACTAGAAAAATGGACTTATCCCAATTTGGATTTCATGCGTCGATATAGATCCACTTAAAATAAGCGCCTATGGACAAGGTCAAGACTTGTCGGTTTTTGAAAAAAATCTGGCATATGATTTTAAAGATTTGGATTCAAATTTTACAATAATCAAAAACATATGTCAGGTGAAGTGAATCATATGATTTTTACATTTGCTGCATCAGTGTTAAATACTATTTGCGAAATCCTAAATTATGCAAATGAATAATATAAAGTACACTATTCATAAATTGCTGCTCTGAAAAATGTTCATACTACGGATTACATATCTAAATATTATATATAATAATTATAGTCTGTAATTTTTAAGCTTTTTCTTTTTTACTTCTTTCTATTTGACTCGTTCACGCCGTGCTAGGAGGAGTCTGCGGATCAACCAAGTAGAAACGTTTGGTGAGACTAGACTCATAGATGCTCATTGACTTGCAGTCATTCAAGTCTATTTCGCCTCTCTTGTTCATCATTTCAAGATTGACATCTGTGAGCATATCTGTAACATGCTTTTGACGGTAGCCATCTTTGAAGACTTTAAAAATGGTCTGAATGAACCAAGATCCATCATCATTTTTAAAAGCCTTCTGGTTTTCATGCGTTGGATAAGCTGTGAGGACGTCACTTGTTGTGGGCATCAGTGAATCTATTGGAATTAGAGGCATATCATCTAATTCGTGAGGGCCGGCATCACCACTAACTTCACTTTCCCTTTTCACTCCTCGATTAACTTCTTTTCCTCTGCAGTATTGAAGGATGAAAAGCTTGGGTATGCCTTGTAAATTTCGAGCAGCATCATTGTCAAAAAGAGACTGTATTTCCTTTGCTCGGATATGTTTGTTGTCATTTCCTAACAAAACTTCTTGATAACTCACAAATGTTTGATTTCCGATTTTATTTTCTTCTGGAATCATCTCTCCATGTGTACTTATCACCACCACCATGTAATCATACCCGGGTGACTTACCAAGCTTCCTGAGCAGATCTCTCATTTCAGCAGCACTTTTGTCTTGATGAGATCTTCCTTCTAGCAGTGTGCATCCTATAGTATCTCTCCACAGTTTTTCCATACTTTCCACATCTTTATGGCATGCAGGTGTTCTATGACCTTTTTCAGCGAAGGAAGTAAACGAATTGCTTATGATCAGAACGAGACCTTTTTTTGCTGTGAGTTTATAGCTCTCGGAGTATCTTATGTATCTAGGGGTTGGCAAGTTGTAAACGTCAGCAGCGGATTGGATTGCTTGTTCGGCCTTTGTTTTAGTCTTGTCTTCCTGCTCACCACAAAAAAATTCTCTTTTCCATGACATCAGGAGCTGCAATGAGTCTCCTTTTCTATCAGTTTGATCTTCCCATGCTATAACTGTCTTGAACTTTTGTTGTTTGAAGTCGTCTCTCCATCTATCCTCGAGTTCATCCATCTTTTGTTCATCTAAATCGAGTTTCAGTCGACTAAAATCTCTCCATTGTTCTTTACTGAACTTGTCAATTACTCTATAGATGTCTACTCTGTTCATGTCAATTTAATTGAATACCAGAGTTTTTAATTTTACAAAAAACTTCGAATGAAAATATTTTGCTTCAAATTAGCACAAACTGTCGCAGCCAGAAGTTCAGGGTCTCTCTCCAACCACTCTCTGTTGCCAGTATATATTTGCATTTTATTGGTCATAATATCATTAAAATAGAATTTATGATAAATCAAGGTAGGCCCGCAGGATTATTAATATTGTGCACGAACGAACGCATTGTCATATTTTTTATTAACTTTGATCTATGTTTGATGTTGCCAGGAATTAAGCTTATTTTTTTTCATAATTATACACCGCATACAGGGAAGTATCAGCACCAGGAAATGAGGTCAAAGCTGAAAGTGCAATCATGTGAGCACTGAGCAGATCTATCAACTCATTGCGCATAACTTACCTAGTATATAGCAAATATAATCAAAATTGATTTTGAATCTTTTTGCTTTTTATGTGACTATAACCCCCTTGTAAGCCTATGTGAATGTGAGTGCAAGTATTACTAACCATTTGCAAATTGAAATGATCTTTGACTATGGCAGTGCAAATGGGTAATCTTTACTTGACCTATTTTTTTTGCCGCATTTTACGGGGCTGGCTTATTTTATTTGACGTTTCAATTACCGATACCACCATGCGCTCATGACAAAGAATGAGAATATCGGTCTGAGAAGACTTATCGATCAAAAATTAGGGGATCCCCAAAACAGCGCTCTTACTCCATAATCAATAGGCTTCTGGTACGACATATGATGAATGCACATGCAAAATCTGGAGCAGATTCAATCTCGCTTTCGTGAGATATCGCGTGCATCTAACAGACAAACAAACAGACAGACAATTACCTATCAACATACTTACCGATTAAAATCGATAAGTAATGAGTAAAGTAGAATCATTAAAAATGAAGCGAGCATTGGTGTCTCCAAATTACGAACATAAAGAAAAAAATCACAAATTTTTAGCCTCTGCCTGTTGTGCGGTAATATGGAAAAAATCCCTTAGTGATTTTTCCCTAATCCATGACTAAAAAGTTTGCACTTCTGACAAAATGGATTGTTATTTGAACCATTGTTTTATAGGCAAAAGGCCCAGGGATGGCCATTTCCGAATACTAAACTATTCCGAATACATTCTAAAATAATGTTTTCGAATCTGGAATTCCGAATACATTCTAAAATCGAAAATAACACATTTTTGTTTTAGTTGATTAAAACCCAGTAAATTAGGAAATAAGCTTCAATAGAAATATTAGAATGAAGCCACAAACCAACAGTATATGTACACAAAGTAATTGATAGTTTATAGCTATCAATAAAAAATAATAGCAACTTGTGACACAGTCAGTTTATTAACATTATTCACTTTGTACAAATGAGAAATGACCATATGAAAAGATAGCCAAGGAGTTGTCTGACGCTTTCTATCATTGGTATCATGATATTACGATAATAGTCAAGTCTATTGACAAAAATACTACTTGTATTCAGATAATTGTGTATATTTTCTGAGAGTAATAAAATTTATTGGCAATACAGGCAACAACAATCGAAAATCCATTATGCCTTTAAAAATTCTACTATTTAGGCCTGAGGTATTCTACTGCCTACCAGTATATTGTTATTATGTGTAACATAATGTTGTGTTTGGAATTAGAAATAAATTAGAGAATAGCTGACCACCACTGCCAGCGCGCAGCCAGGATTTTCGAAATCGGAAATTCCCATTGCCGCCTGTAACACCCACCGCCGTCTTTTCAGCGTATAATGATCATTCTGTTACGTAAAATATTCCATCCATGACAACTACGAGATTCTAAAATATCTTTATATATTAATTTAATATGTCCAACGTAACTAGCGGTTGCTTCTTCTTACGCCAAAAAAAAAAAACATTACTATTTGGTCCACGGCGATCTGTGACCTAAAATTACGAGATAAACTGCCTGATGTATTCAATTTTAATACGTATTTTTGCAATCTTGCCAACTCGTTATCGCCGTTAGAAAAATCTCAAATAATTATATAAAATCCTGTTAAGTGTAGAGTATAATTCATTTCATACAATGAATATACATCCAAAGTTTAGCAGTAAATTAAAAATACATATTCATCGCCGCGATTATGCCACCTAGACTTTTAACAACAAATAATATAACAACGAATATATATTTTTCTGTTGTGCAAAGTGATGAATTCGTGACCGACACGGGCATATTTAAAATGTCTTGCTTTATTAATTTAATTGTCTTCAATTTAACCTGCGGTTGCGTCAACAAAATAAAATCCTCACCACTCTTATATACCATTGCAATCCGCGGTCATAAAAATAAAAACGTGAGGTAAACTGTCCGATTAAATATTGTTTTGATCCGTATTTTGCGAATTCGGCAAATAATTAGATGTACTTGTCAACAGTGACTCCGCTCGATCGAAATGCTGCCACTCTGATTATTTTTAGATAAAACTGTTCGAGAAATCCATAAATATGCTGTAATATCTCAGAGTAAAATTTATTTCATCACAATAAAATTGATTGAATATACTTTAGATTAATTATATTATATACATCCTCACAACCCGGGAAAAAGTCGCGTTTCAAACCTTGTATCGTGTTAACATGAAAATATTCGACGGCAATTTAAAGTAATGGATAATCAGGCAAATCCCGCCCTCAATTAGTGACGATATGTTTCTAAACGCCGACCAAACATGTGTGCCAGAGGCACACGAAATTTTGCGATTTTCACTGCCTAGAAAAGAGTTTTTTAAATTTTCGCGGGCCTCAATAAAACTTATGTTGTTTACGGTTTTATTTTCAGTATTCTAAATTGCCGCTTTTCAATCAAAAAGTTGCGTTGTCTTTAGAAACTCGCCGCCGATGAACGTATTTACGAGATTCACAATTCCGTGCGCGTACAAAAATAAAATAAATGTTATCGTGGAACAAATTTGTGGAAAATTTTCGTTTCAGAGTAAATAACACAATCGTAAAGGCGTCTACGGGCCTAAATAACACGTTACGCTGATGAGTGATGAAAACAATCACGCGCAAGTTTCTATCGAGAATGTTTTCATTCAACGGAAACGTCTTGGAAGCGGCGTCGAAAATGTGTGACGTCACACAAATATCCGATATTCTTATGAACGTGAATTCCGATATTCGAATGACGAGATATTCGAATACATTCGAATACTTTATTCGAATTGGCCATCCCTGGGCAAAACAAATTTTGCGATAATTCTGAATTTTTGAAAAGAGCTATCACCCCCCATCGCCATCTCAGGGTTTTTTTAAAAATATATAGGGTGCCCATAAAGTCTTATCAAATTTTTTTTTAAATTGCAAAGTGAATTTATTAATATCAAATACTGTTTTGGACCTCACAGATTTGTTAGATGAAGTAAAAATACTTTTAATACAATTACTGATTTAAAAACAACAAACCTGGTTGAGATATATTGAGAACTGACTTCATAACAAAATTGAAATTGTAAAGGGACTTTATGGACACCCTGTATATAAAATTTAAATGTTAACTTTTTAGATTTTCCTACTTTAATAAAACTTAGCCAGGAACTCTCAAGTCCATAAGACATCAAAACTGGATTAAACAATATAGGATAAATACCCAATGGGCAGACCTACACCTACAGCTGAGGAGCGGGCGAAATGCTGGAATTCCCGGGACAGATATTTCAAATGTATGGAAGACAATTCGTCTGCGGGAAATAAGGATTCTATTTGTTCAAATTCATTTAAAGAGTTTGCTGCAGATTGCCCTCCTGTTTGGGTGAGTCTTTTTATTAAACACCTTGAAATTATATCGAAATCCCATATCTTTTAACTGCTTTACCATTACCTTATATAGATGGTGTGTGGTGTCCCTATAACTTAAAAAGGTGTGGTTCAACTAGGGATGTTTGAACGAATCGAATATTTGAATAAATTCATAATTCTTGATATACGATACCGGTAAGAAATATTTAATTTTTTTTTTTTTAAATTTTAAATATTTTTATTTTGAAATTCTGTATTTTGAGCATTTGGAAACTCTTGGTAAGAAAAGTAAAAGTGAAAAAGCATTTTTTTGGAGTAGCTTTATTATTGTTTTGCTAACTTATCAACATTGTAGAGACTGGCACAAGACCACCTAACTCATCAGATGGCTAGGGTTGTATTGGCCCTTGCTTAGTATCCCTTGCTTATGCAACTGGAATTTGTTATGAATTCGATGAAATTTTTTTTTAATGCCGTGACGTTCTTTCATGCCTTACGCTGAACAAAACCCCAGCGAATTGAGTACATAAAAATGTGTGGTAAGCTACCCAATTGTATTTAGTTTTAATATGCATATTACCGATCTTGCGAATTCGTTATCATCGTTATTGCAGTACAATAAAAAAGTGGACAATGTTTATTTTCATATTTCAACACCAATATTCAATTTCAGGTAAAACATTTCACTAGAAGACGAGATTGGGAGAAATATAAAGAAGAAAAAATGAGTCAGACGCAAGAGTCTTCGCCAGTGAAGGATAAAACCATGGGATCATCATGACATGAAAGATATTGAGACTTTAGACCAGTGGTTCTCAACCTTTTCCCTTTCATGGCTCATTTTTATTGCACAAAAACTTTATGGCCCATTAACTTTCTCATGCAAGGGAAAAATTACAAGAGAAACGGAAAAAAAATTCACCAAGAAAGACACTTTTAAAACACTTTTAAAGCAAAAATTACTATTTAGTAGCAAAAAGAGCATTATAATTCATTGCTGCCACAATCAAAGTTTACCTAATTTATCAATATTTATTATGTTTTGCAGCCCACCTGAAAATATTTCTGTGGGCCAGAAAAGGCCCAATTGTTGAGAACCGGTGCTTCGGACACAGTTACCCACCACATATTTCCTTGATGTTGATCCGACATTTAATTTAGTATCAGAAGTTAGTATGTGACCAGTTTTATCTCCGACCATAACATATGGAAATCATATACTGATGAATACTCTGAAAAATTCTGAATCAATGTCACACTTCAGAACTGATTATTTCAAATATCACTAATTTTTCAAATATTCTATTTGTTTTGAACATGTGTGGTGGTGGATGGGCGAGGAAACCGTATATCCATGCATATAAGCCTCTGAAAACGGCTCTAAAATGGTCAATTCACAAAAATCGCATATAAGCCGAACCTACAAGTCACTGTGCACCTATCACAGCGAATGGTTGCATAAAGGGAAATAAGGAAAATGATAACCATTATTGTTGTGCTTTACTTTCATTAAATGGTATGCATGTATATGCCGACCCTTTAGTGCAGTGGTGCTCTCAACTTTTTTTTGCGGCCCATTTTTGTTGCACGAAAATTCTGTGGCCCAAATAACTTTCTCATGCAAGGGAAAAATTACAAGAAAACCCGAAAAAAAAATTTGCAAAGGTAGACACTTCGCTTTATCAGTTAAAATAGGAATTACCAATCAAATGCAACTAATTTATCAATATTTAATAAATTTTGTGGCATCGCCTGAAAATGTTTTTGTGGCCCATAAGTGCTTATACCCATTTTGAACAAATACTAATTCCCAACGGCCTAATGTAAACTGCTTGTCTGAAGAAGTCTGACTTTGATCAGAGGAAACGTGACAGAAATACATTTGTGTTAGTGTGCAGAAGGACTCTTGAATTGCATAGTATAGTCATGTTCATTCCTGTTACAGCATCCTTGCTTTGTATGTGTACGTACTTATCCACTAGCGCAAAAGAATTGCGGAATGATTGGGAGTTAGTCTGGCGCAACCCAACTCATAATGGTCTAATGAAGGTTGTCAGATTTATCGTTTATAATTCAATCTATTTATTTTGCTTTAATAGTCCAATTAATTTAACTTACATCAGTAATTATGTATGAAACTGTGACCCCTATTCCACTGAAAACATCAACTTCTAGTTTGTTTAATAATTTGGATATTTTGCCGACTAATGGAGAGGAAGGTGAGTGATGATTAAGCATTTTTCCATCTGTGGCATACCTGGATTGTGAAGTCACAGATAATTTACTACTGGAAAGGCACACTAGAAAAAGCATTAACTCTGCAATGTTGCGCATTGTGCTGAGCGTTAGGAATTTTAAACAATGAGCCACAGCTTGGTCTGCTTCTTACCTCAATCAAACTGCAAATAATAATATTACTCACTCATTTGAAGCCCAATCGTTGGCACTATCTATATGAAACGCAAAGCATGTCGGGCCCAGACAAGTAAAGATACGAAAGGGTTAACACGAACGAAATGAAACTTGGAATTTAAACACTGAACCATAGCTCGGTCCGCTTCCTCGTATGATCGGCCAGCTTGAGTGGGGTCTTACTCTGAAACCAGCGCGGCGAAGTCGGCAACAACAAACAGACCACGAGATGTGTATTCGTAGCACTCCTGTTGAGCTTAACTTTCTGTTCCGATAAGGAAGGGCAGCGCGAACGAAGTTGAAATATGCAGTCTTAAATAACGAGCCACAGCTCGGTCCACAACTCACCTTAATCAAATAGCGAATAATGACTCTCCTCTGGGAAAAAAAAAGGAAATCTCATCCAAGCACTCTTATTAACTTGTCTATCGGAGATAATTAGGAATCCATTTTTTTTTTTTTTAAATATTCTGTAATTATTTCATTTTTAGAATCCTCATCTTTGCGGAATGCGTCCTATCTCTCAATTCACAAGTATGAAGTGGGAATTGTACAAAGAAACAATGCAAGCTTTGCACACAGACAGGTATAATAATGCTTGAATTTCTCAATGAAATTTTTAGGAGTCTTTATCGTGGCTTAGAATTTCTATCCTAATCTGTTGACCTGAAAAAATTGATTAACTGCTAATATTTTAAATTTGAATTGTGTTCACCACTTCCCAATGTTTTCCTCTTTGCCTGATTTTCAAATCTGTTCATCTTCTTTGGAAATCGAACCTGGGGGGTAATCAGGCCTGTGATCATTTTGTTGCTAAATTATTTAACAAAAAGATGACAAAATTTTTTTTTATTTTCCCCAGGTGATAGCGAAAGAAAGCTCTTCTCAACACAACACGTTTCTCATCGATGCGAAATGGTGTCAACTAAAAAACCAGACGATATTAGTGATTGCACATGTCAGAGGGTTTCAGGTGACAGTTAAATATTTACCTATTTGTTTCCAGAGTATTTCAATGAAAAGTTACTATAGTTTAAAAACAGAATGTACATATTTGTTGCAATCAGGTAATCAGAATATTGCCGGTAAGTTGACACCAATAATTATCGGTACTCCTGTATTATGTGTACCAGGTTAGGGTTAGGCTATAATTTTATTCCAATTTTTCTTATTTTAGTTCTATTATAAGTTCTGAACTGTGTGTGTCAGCCAAGTGAATATACCACCTGCCCATAGGTTTCAGTCCCTTTACACAACTTGATGTGAAGTAGGCGAATAAAATTAGTTCCATATTGGTACTTACACTTCTTGAATGATGCAATATTGAGTCTTCGTCGCGAAGGTATTCTTTGCCGTCTTCCTATTCTGGAGCGGGGTTCTTTGAGAGTAAGCACAAGTATAATCAAACGAGAGAGATTTCTATTCGAGAGAAAATGTCCATCATTGATTAATAAATTAGAAACCTTAAAATACAAAAATTGGTGCCTGGCGGTTGGCGCCTAAGAGACGAAAGCCACACCCTCTTCACAAACCCTTTTTGGACTTGAATTTCAAATCCTCTGAAATCGCCATTCTGTATTGCCCATCCCTACGTATTTCCCCCATTTTTCTTAGATTTTTCAAGTTTCACCCTTTCAAGTTAGATGAACCATGTTATCTGTCTTTCTAAAGAAAAATCAAAATAATTCCCAGAATTTTGTTGGACTCGCGATGATTAGATAGTAGCGTAACAATGGTGACCGTACATTTGAACCCATGTACATTTGAACCCATGCGTATATCCACGGGTTCAATCTATATGCGGGTGCTAAAACCCATGGGTTAGGGTTAGTATGGGTTTAACTATCCGTGAAACAAAAAAAATTCCATATGTGCAATAGCATACAGGTGCAATTGTCATGGGTTCAAATGTACGTGGGTTCAAATGTAATGGAACCGCGTAACAATAAGTACTAATAAGTCCATGTGTCTGAAACAAACAACTGGATAACCCATGCCCAACATGGACTTGCAACTGGGTGAAAAGCAGTGGTTTGTCATAATCACCTTTTAAAGGCCCATAATTACTGGTATGTTTCTGTATCTTAGTAATTTTTCTAATCTTTATCACTTCTTTTCACCCAGATGTTTGATGAGCTTGGCAATCTTCTCTTATTCTGGCATAGTACATTAGAAAGAGGAGTCCTGAGTGAGGGGAAGACTGCTTTCTGCAGGTGAGTAGTTTGAATTTAGATGTTGAATCAGGGTTGTGATGAAGGCGAGAAAAACTGATGAAGGGGATTTAATGGGGCGCTCTCGTAGTATTCGTACCAAGATGGCGCACAACCTGCCTCCCTTAACCTGTTACACATACTATGTTCAGGTTGTGCGCCATCCTGGTATTTCTTTTACAAGAACTCCCCTTTCTTCCTAATTTCACTCCATGATGAGATGATTTCACTGGCACTTTCCACCTTTTTGATCAACTCTACCAATCAAAATGACACTATAAAAACCACTTAAATGATAAACAAGGGGGCCATGAGTACTAAAAGTCCTCAGAAGGAGGCCGCGAGACATAAAAATTTGGCAAATACTGGTTTAAAGCAAAATACGCGAAAAAAATTATACATTTCTGTTTTAGGGGAATATCATCCCTAGGTGATACAGTATTCGTTGGGACTTGCAAAGGAGAGATACTCGTTGTTGAAACGATGGAAATGAATACATTCAATGTATCTCAGACTCTCAGTGCTCATCCTAGCCCTGTTACTACAATCACTACGTTGAAGGATGCACCTCCTCATGCTAAGGTAATGAATGTCAATCAAACAAATCATACTCCATTAGAGATGTATCGGTATCGGTCATTTTTTTTGTATCTGTATCAGCTTAAAAGAGACCGATATTTCTGATATATTTAGCTTTTTCATCGGTATCATCGACCAAAGTGGTATCGATACAACTTCATACAGAATTGAAGATAAGTTATATTCAGAAATAACTTTTTAAATTCATTTTATTGTACATTTTCCAATCTTTCAAAAAAAAAAGTGATATTTCATTTAACTCTGCATGCTGAATGTTAGGAATTAAATACGCTTTACATTGAACCTCAGGTTTTCCATAGGAGATCATTTTGTGTGATGGGTAAACCACTGGCATTTTACGGCTTCCTACCAGACATGCACTGAGATCAGACATCCCGTATTTGCTCGTTTTGTAGCCCGGGCCCATATTTTTTTAACCAAACTCACTAACCGGGCCCTGATTCAAACCGGCCCTTATTCAAGCACGGGCGCTTGTTATTTTTAACGTAAAATTATACACCAAAATTACAGTATCTTTAAAGACAAATATTTGACAACATTAATCCTTTTTCCATGTCAATTTATTCACGTCAAACGCAAATTATTCACGTCTTAAGAGTAATTCTCTCATATTACCTGTAGTTTATATTGTTTACAAGAAACAACAAATCAAAATTTTATTTTTATTTATTCAGCAACGCCCAGTTTGAGAACCACGGTGTTACGTAATCAATGCTATCTGTTGTGTACTTGGACCTCTAAGGCGTGAGTGTTATCTACCAGCGCTTAAAATTCAACAGCGTTGTGACAAAAGCACTTCTTATTTCCTATTGTTCTCTACCACTGAAAAATCAGCTTTTACATCGGGCGGGTATTCAAGCACCGGCCCTTATTTATTTTTATGTTCTGTTCACACGGGCGGCTATTCAAACGGGCCCTTATTATTCAAGATCGGGCGGTAAAACGAGCATATACGATACCCATCTTTTCTCTGCCCCAAAGACCACTAAATAAATTCTTCTCATTAATGTGAATGCGACCAGGGGCTCAACCAGGCTACACTCATGAATGGCATCAGCTGATAGCAAATGTGACTATGCTACCCTAACAGGTTCCAGATATTATTAGGTGCAAATGGGGGGGTTCCAACCTTCAACAACCCACCCTCACCCATAGGTACACCCATGAATATTGCATCAGCTGATGGCAAAGGTTGCTCTCCTCTAGGATAAATAGGTAAATTTTATCTTATGGACCTTTCCCCGAGCATCGACTTCCTTGTTTACCTCGTGACATTGGCCAATCAGCAAGATGTAAAAAGTGACGTAACAATACCCCCTTTTTGCATCCGCTCAGACACTTTTCTCACTCAGACAGATTTTCAAGCGTGGTTGTAAACATTACCTCGTTTCCGCGTTTTTGAACTCTATTCGTTAGTTTTCAGTTGTGTTTTGGAAACTTAAACAAAAATCAGATAATTCAATGATTACTCTGTCTCTCTAGGAGTTTTAATTTAATTGCAGTAATGAAAAATAGTGTAGAAATAGCTGTGATAGACTATCCTGGAATTCTTTACCGGTACTTTTAAAAAAACAGATTGTTGTATGCGATGAATCATAATGATGGTTTGAAACACATACCCCATTTTACAGGCGCTAACTCGCAAAAGCACTCCTAAAATAGCCCCAAAAATTTTGCAATGGTAAAGTATAGGAAGAATTTTCCGGGGTTCAAAGGTCGGGGAAAGGTCCATAATATCCCAGTCTCACAGGTTCCCATATATAATTAGGTTGTCTCATAGACTTCCATTCCCCCCTTCAATATTCCATACAGGGTTCTCAAATAAAACTTTTTTAGGTGAATGTGGCATCAGCAGATGACGAAGGTTCAATATCAGTTTGGAAAATGCGAGAAGAAGGAAAATTAAAGTTTGTTGGAAGCATTACTGGCTCAAGGTGAGATTTTGATACCATGTTTTTGTGATACTTCGGCCTTTTAACTCCAAACAGGCTCTGTAAAATAGTCCACTGATACATGGGTAGTTACTATGTATTGCAAACTTTGGAATCTTTCATGTTTAACATTGCCAGACAGGGGCATACCCAACCCCCTTTGAAATGTAAGAAAGCATTTTTCGGGGCTCCCGAAGTATGCGAACCAAGATGGCAGACATCGGAATGTAATATGTGTACTAGGTTAGGGTTAGGCCATAATTTTAGGTATAAATAATACGGGAGGCTCTTGGCTAGTCTTCGAACTGATAATAGAACTAATATAAGGAAAATTGGAAAAAAATTATTGCTTAACTCTAACCTGTTACCCATGTTACGTTCCGATGTCCGTCATCTTGGTTCGCATACTTCGGGAGCACCCATTTTTCTGTATTATACATAGATAGACTTACCATAATTTCTTGGGCATAATCCGGGACAAACTGAAAACTACGAATGAAATAACTGGACGAAAGGCTAAGGCCTGAGCTTGGCAAGTTTTTATTCCATATTTCTATTTATAAGCTTTGATATTGCATTACTCTACAGAATCTCAAGTTCTAGATTACTTTCACCATAATATGACTCAAACAAAACTAAATCAAAGTTATTATGCCTTCTCCAACTCCAAGCATACCTAGAATGGCTTTTAATGCAGCAATTGCTGTTGTTTCATCGAAGTCAGTAGAATAATGACGCAATAAACGTCACTCATTATTCCCTAACTAAAGGCTTTCTCAAGCTAAGCGCGATATTTTACTCAAACTAATAAGCTAAAAAAATTAAGATATTAAAGTAAGCCTCGAGTTAAAGCAAAGTTATGTCTTTTGGGACGGAATTATTTCATACTTTTGCATCAGGTTGGAGTTAATTTTGAAAATTTCACTAAAGTAAAATTCCGGGACATTTTGCTAACAGGGGGCGGGACACCGGGACAGAAGTTGGAACCGGGACTGTCCCGGCCAAACCGGGACGTATGGTAGATCTATACATAGCAATTTTTTTGTAGCTTGAAACAAGCTGTTACATTCTAACTTGGGAATGAGAAATCCCACTCCCACATTTTCCTAATTTCTTGCCTCCCTGTTCCTCCCCTGTTGCCAGGATATCCCTGCTTAACCACCTTTCTCAATCCAGTATTCTTGTCTTTTTCATAACTACTTTACTAAAATTCTGTCTTGTTTATACTTTCCATGCTCAGCAATGGTAATAGGTAAGAGTTTTTATCATCTGGTTTCATACGCGGATGCCACGGTATAAATTATCTGAACATGCACCGTCTTGTAATTCTTCATGAATCATCCTAGCAAAGCTATCCGTAGTGTGTGTACCAGGTTGGGGCCAGAACATAATATTATTGCAATTTTCTTCATTTTAGTTCTATCGCGAGCTCAGGGACTGTTGTAATAGAACTAAAATAAGGAAAATCAGTATAAGATTATGGAGGATAGGATTTACATATTTATCCCGAGGGGGAGGGGAGGGGGTAAGAAGGCTTATCCATATGGCGAACCACGGCCTCTCGTCCGGTTACCATTCCAAGTCGGGTATGGGATTAGTTAAATTGTTTGTTTTTTCAGAAGCATGGACTTGGTGGTTGAGGAAGCCGTAACCGACCATCGGTTACGTGAACCACCCAACGACGGCGAGGAGTCCAGCAATCCTCTCGCACATAACCATCCCTGCATGGGATTCGAACCTGCGAACCCACGCAGAGTAATTAGAGGTGCGGTGGCAAGCGTATTCCTAACGCTTAGCCCTTTGAGCCACACCTCGCTTAACTCTAACCTGGTATACACACTTCTATAGTACCCTCCCACTTGCCTAAGCAGTTGCAATGCATGGCTTGCAAATATATTTCCTGTGAATAAATCTAAATTTTTAATGCAATATTTTACGGAATGTAACATTCAATAGAAAAGCACATGTTCAGTTTTCATGGTTCCTACTGTTTTTGCTCAGGTACTAATGCTCTCCTGAAGTGTGTGTACCAATATGGAGGTAACTAATTTTGTTCACCTACTTCACATCAGGTTGTGTAAAGGGACTGAAACCTATGGGCAGGTGGATATTTACTTGGCTAAAACAAGCAGTCCCCGAACTTGTACTAGAACTAAAATAGGAAAATTGGAATCAAATTATGACCTAACCCTAACCTGGTACACATACTACGGGAGTACCCTATAACTTGCCTAAGCAGTCAGCATACCTTGCGTATATTTCCTGTGCTTAATTCTACTCCCATATCGGCTGTTCTAAGTTTTTTAATGATTAATATATTTTACAAAGTGTAACAGTAAATAAAAGTACATGTTCATTTTTCATGGTTTCGTCTGATTTTTTTTGTTTTTGCTCAGGTATCAATGTACAGTTCTCAATACTCCCGTAGTGTGTGTACCAGGTTAGGGTTACGCCAAAATTTTATTCCAATTTTCTTTATTTTAGTTTATTACGAGTTCGAAGGACTGCCTGTTTTACCCAAGTGAATATAGCCCCTGCATATAGGTTTCAGTCCCTTTACACAACTTGATGTAAAGTAGGCGAACAAACTCAGTTACCTCCATATTGGTACACATACTTCTGGAGTGCCAGTGAGAGTGTCCAGTGACCAAATTGCATCAAAGTTTACAATGTTTTTTGTCTGGTTTTTGTGTTTTTGCTCAGGTACTGATGTACAGTTCACTGCCCATTTATTGATAGTTTACCAGCTACTTCTTGGGTGCTCCCATAGTGGGTTAGGATTGATTATATTTTACTTATTTTAGTTCTATTACGATTTCGGGGACCGTCTGTGTTAGCCAAATGAATATAACCCATGTCCATACGTTTCAGTCCCTTCACACAACTTGACGTGAAGTAGGCAAACAAAATTAGTTACCTCCATATTGGTACACACACTTCTGGAGCGCCACTCTTTGTATATTATCACCATTAAAGGTCACCATTTCTGACTCTGCAAATAATACTTTTCATTTCATTGCCCAGGTACCCATGCACGGCTCTCTGCCTACTCAATGATGGTCTACTGGCTGCAAGTTATTATACCGGTCATATTCGTATCTTCGATGCACCCACACAAGAAATGTTAGCAGAGATAACAGCTCATGTTGCCCCCATCTCAAGTATGGATTGCTATAACGCAAGAGACCATTCCTTAGTAAGTAACCTGGAACTACGTGAGATACATGTTCCAATGTGTGTTTCGAATCAGAAGTCTAAAGTAAGTACCAGTACTTTCCCCCTACAGAAGGGGTGGGCAACATACGGCCCGACGAGATTGTGACCGTCCTGCTGACTGTATCCAACCACACTCTGTAATGTGGTCCGACGCATCATTCATGAAAGTTGCCGATCGCTCTACTCTCACCGCACTGTCAGTGCGAGCTGGTGAAATAAACAATTGCCTTAGTGAACAAACAATTGCGTTAGCACACTTGTTAAACAAATAATATAAGGTCAAAGCGGAGAGCGTTGTAAACATTCCCCACTACTGTTATCAGTTTCATTAGGAATCTAAATATAAAACGATTTTAGAAATTAGATTTTATATTAAGTTTTATTAACCATGGAATATCCCAAGAAACGTAGAGTTGACAGAGAGTGTCGAGCATTTAACAAAGATTGGATACCGAAGTATTTTTTGTGATAATCCGGCCCGCCGAGGGCTTCATTTTCCCACATCTGGCCCGCCGACTAGAGAAGTTGCCCACCCCTGCCCTACAGGGACGCGAGCCCAACTTTGGGAAGCCCTGATTTAGGAAGATTTTCTGCAGTTGTTGATTTTGGTCAAAACATTGGATGCAAAGATATTGAAATAGTTGATAGTTCGCTTTCGATCATCCCTTATTCGAGGATGGAAAGATTTTTCGCTGTTGCAGTAGCAGGCACCTTGCTGCATGCCGGTAACAACTTTTCGTATGAAGGAAAACATTGCTAAAATCAAGATTTTTTTCATAGTTTTTCCCATGTCCAAAGACCTTTGTGTTTTTTTTTTTTCAAAACATATTTTGAGAATATTGATAACTAGATTCAACCTTTTTTCAACCAAGTTAGGGTAAGGGCATAATTTTATTTCGATTTTCCTTATTTTAATTTTATTACGAGTTGGGGGACTGTCTGTGTTAGCCAAGTGAATTTACCTGCTCATAGTTCCCTACATATTGGAGTGCCAACGCCCGTGCTTCCAAGTATGTGGCTACATGAACCTATCTTCATCATTAAAATTCTGGTTTTCAGCTTCTCTCTGGCGGTGAAGACACTTATCTCAGGGTTTGGAAGATATCAAAGACAGATAAGTTAAAGGTTAGTTTTGTTTTTGTAACATAGAATGTTTTATTCATTTTTCGGTACTCCAGTAGTAAGTGAACCAAGATGGTGGACACCGGAAGTCCGGACGTAGTATGTGTACCAGATTAGGGTTAGAGCATAATTTTATTTCCTATTTTAGTTCCAGAAGAGTTCAGGGACTAGCCAAGTGGCTCCTGTAGTATTTGTGTCTGAAATTATGGCCTAACCTGGTACACGTACTATGTTCCGGTGTCCGCCATCTTGGTTCCCATACTACATGAGCACCCATTTTTCTGTAGAGGGTATTGGACCCTGTGGGTGCATAGACAGGGATTTTCAAGGGGGGCTCTGAAATTTCTAATCTCCAAGTTGTACTGTAACAGCTTTAGGAAACATGGGTTTCCAAAAGTCATTTGAGGGAGCCGACTCTTTTTTGGACAGTTACAAAATTAGCCAAGTCAGTATTTCAATAAGTAAACAAATAGCAGACGGAGCCCCTAGGTTTCAGAGCCTTTGTGCTACACCATTGCGCTACCAGAACTGTAATTCAAACTTTCGCTTTTAAGATCTCTCAAGAATGGTACACGTATGTCGAAGACCTGCTGATATGCGGAGTAAAATTCCATCCTGGGACAGATGAAATGTGTGCTGTTACAGGATACGATTCTAATGAAATAACCTTGTTCAAGAAAACATAATGAATGCTGACAAGGAAAGACACTTTGAATATTTTCTAAATTGGATCATGTCAAACAAAGAATAAGAAGTCAATGGATGTTTTCCCGATCATTGGCCCAAGAGAATTCTTCCTATATTTGACCATTGAAAAATTTTTGATGCTTATTTTGAGAATGTTTCTGCGATAAATAAGGAAATCGGTGCTTAGGGAAACATCTCTATATGTTCAATGATTTCGAATTCTAAACTGAAACAAAGTTGATATAGAAGGTAGTTTCATTGGATTTTTAATTTTTTCAAAGTTTTCCGAAACAAAAGGAGGCTTTCTTGTCCATATATTGAGATTTAATTGCTCAAACTGAGAATTTTTCATAGTTTTAGGTACCTATGCACAGTGATACTTTCTCAGTGGCACTCCGGTCGCTGAGTTAATTGAGCTAGAGTACGAGTCGTTTTATTTAGATGACTTCAAACACTAGTTTTTAATAATTGTGAGTCAAATCTTCCCA
The DNA here is from genome assembly GCF_013122585.1 of Styela clava. NCBI lineage: Eukaryota > Metazoa > Chordata > Ascidiacea > Stolidobranchia > Styelidae > Styela > Styela clava. Next base: position 19,130,267 of record NW_024102830.1, read on the forward strand.
GCACTGCACTACATATTTCTATATTTATGTTTCATGAACTACTGTTTTCTTTACAATTTATTTCCTACATTTTCATTTCACCTATAAAGTTGAAATCCTGAATAGCAATGGTTCCCAAACCGCGGCCCACATAAAGATTTAATATTGCCCGGCGAACTTGAGTGAAATAGTTTAACACATTGTTTTTTTCTTTTGCGTTCTAGAGACTGCTAATTGTTACATCATTATCACAGTTTAAGCATGTGTATATTCATAACAATTCAATTACACCAGTATCCTAATTTTTGTACTGGTATCGGTATCCACTCTCCTGGTACACGAATATCTTTTCGCTTCCAGTTTTGGCCCCAGTCAATAACCTTAGGAACCATTGCTTTGAGGCGACCTAAAATTAAAACGGCTGAAATACTTTTCTATCAGTATTTGTTCTGAGTACTCTGGGCAAACCTTATGTTGCAATTGAATTTTTGTATTTTAATATTACACTTTTGACTTTATTTTTATACATTTATACATAGTGAGTATAGAATTTAAATTTATCCCAAAAGAGAGAAAAGTCCATAAGACGGTTTTAAAACTTGATTGCAATGATGTTTATGTGTAAAGGGACTCCTCAATGCGCTGATTTATTCATGTAACATGTTATTGGTTGCGGCTGACAAGGAAAGACACTTTGAATATTTTCTAAATAGGATCATGTCCTACAGCGAAATTCAAGTTATCCATGGGAAGGGGAAATGCGATAAGACAAATTACCGTAATCATCTGGTGAACCACGGCCTCTCGTCTGGTTACGAGTCCATGTTAGGTCTGGGATTAATTGAACAATCATTTGTTTTCGGATGCATGGACTTGATGATGGAGTATGTCAATTCAGCTGTATATTTGATAAATGTCCAAAACAAAAACAACCCATAAGCAGCACCAACTGAATTGTGCACAACACAAGAGAGCAAATGGCCACTTCACCTTCACAGCCGTCTCATCATTTTTGGAACACAAAGTCTAATGAAAGAATTTTTTCCATTAATTCACTTTTCTACTTCTTTTATGTGTTTGTTGTTGTATATCGTTATTGTGCTGTACGTTTTGTAGCAATATATATATTTGCGGTAGAAAATACCTTTTTTCTCGGAAATTGTGCAATATCGTAGCCAGAGGGTGGGCCATCAAGAATTCCTGCCAAAATGATTTCCAGCATATGAAAGGTGATTTTGGGGCATATGTAATGGGAAATAACTTCAATGTATGTATTTTTCAAACAGCATTTTGCCCTATTCGTGCGCGATTCACAGATAACCCGACGTTTTGTTGACTTGCTATCAATTCTTCCTTCAATTGAACCTACCGAGATAGATGAAATCGCGCGGTTTATGGTTTTAGTAACTTCGACAGCGGAGTAAGTCTGGGGAGGGCTGTGTACCTGGCTAGATTTCAGTCCCAGATTCCAGAGGTTCGCCATGTTTTCAGTTGTATTTTCAAAGAGTGGGAATTTCAAACTCTCGATAGTGATAATGGAAATAAAAAAATCTTTCAAAGCTGACTGAGCGTGCCCCGCAATCTATTTAAAGTGGGAGGCTTGTACTAGCCAAAGTTTATTTATTTTTTTTCAGCCCGGGTGTGGTGTGGTGTTAAATCCGCGACGCATAAAGGTGTAGGAACAAAGTTTTCTTTCCCGGTCGGAAAATTCCTGTGCTCAAGAGACAACATCCATACCTGTGGAATAAAAGTTGGATGGGGTTTTCAGAGTCTGTAGTCGCAACATGGATAGCGTCACCGCCATGGTTCCATGTGAAGTGCGCAGTACCACTATACCTATTCAGACTGATAGATAGATAGGTTCGGAGCCATGGTTATCCATATGATTAACTCATCATATCGGCTTTACTTTATTCACAATAAACATAAAAATCCTATACTGCTCTGAGACAAATAACTGGCTTTCGGATCTAGACCATCCTATCGGCATTTCTCTCTTCAAAATAAATATGAAATTCATTCCCTAAAAAACTTCAAAATTTGCGCATATTTATTCTTAACCGTTAGTTAGCGCGCTTGAGGTAACCACTGTTCTCCTAACCACAACGACCACCATCTTATCAACATTATTATTATTACATCGCAGAATTAATCAGAAACTTGAGTATTTTAATAAGAACACGATTCATTAAAAATTAATCATAATACACCGAGCGTGTGGACGATTCCTTATCTCGCTTCTCGTGTTGGGTCAGCCGGCACTTCAAGTATGCTTGACACGGTCTTCCCTGGCTAACGGCAGTAGAAAAAAACATTCTAGAAATTTTAATGGTGATGTATAAAATTTAGTCTTCGATTTTGTGTGGCCGTGTATAATGAACGTGGAATTAACACCCGGCCTATAGATAATCTTAATTAAAACTCTTGACACATAAATATATTTTCTTGAGTAGGAAAATATACCCGCTCATATACGTTCAAAATAACGGTAAAATGTTATCGTTTTTCGTGTTATATTTAGCATTATTTAAATTGTATTAGCATCAGAAAAACCTCTATATACTAATCCATGTTAATATATTAATTGATATAAGACGTTTAGGTGATGATATTATAAAAGTTAGTTAATTAGTTTTGTTTTTTGCAGCTTGTCTCACAATTTACTGTACAATTTGCGAAATTTTGCGTTTTTGAAGTTTATAGTAAAAAAGCACTTATACATATCAAAAATCGTGTTTTCGTCAGCTTTTCCCATTGCTTGTTTTCTTGGTCAAAATTGACTCGAATTAGGGGTTGAGGGCAAGGACAAAATCTTCATTTTATCCCCAAGGGGGGAAAAGGCGATAAGACGGCTTAATCATATGGCGAACCACGGCCCCTGTCTGGTCACTATTCCATGTCGGATATGGAATTAGTTAGCCAGTTATTTGTTCAGACGCGCGAATTTTAAGAAAGATGGCAAGGCCACACTTTTGACCCTTTCTTGTTGATATGTTCACTTCTGGGTTCCATGAGTTCAGGAGGTCTTAGACAGTATAAATAGTAGTATGGTCAGCAGAAGACAGAGATGAGATCTTGTATTGTGTAACAAATCAACGCTGTTTTTCTGGTGATCCAGAAGTGTTTATACCAATATGAGGGGAACTAATTTCGTTCGCCTACTTTACATCATGTTGTGTGAAGGGACGGAAACCTATGGATAGGGGGTATATTCACTTGGCTGACACAAACAGTCCCCGAAATAAATGAGGAATATCGGAATAAAATTATTGCCTGACCTTAACCTGGTATATATACCGAACCGTTTTTCTTATATCAAGACGTTAAAATACCTATGCTATTGGAGTTTTGGGCAGTTTACCATCGTAAACTTATTACTTTTTGTGAGTTTATCAGGTTGGAATGATATTAGGGGTTAAATATTTATTTGATTGTCATTTTGGCGTGTTTTTCATCCCGAAGTTCGCTGTTTTTGATATTTCACGTTCACACCTGCATATGACATTTGGTATATAGGGTTTCCATAAAGTTCTAAAAAATTTTAAATTGCAAAGGGAATTTATTGATACCATATATTGTTTGGGCCCTCACAGATGTATTAAATGAAGTAAACATACTTGAACAATTACTGATTAAAAAATTTAGGTAAGATATATTGGGAACTGATTTCATAACAAAATTGAAATTGTTAAGGGGCATTAGGTACATATGAAATTCTGTAAATCACATTAACATTTGGCTGGAATTCGACTAACATTGCCGTAGCCATTTGGCTTCGAGTCTATTGCATTGGCTTCGAATTGCATGATTGCAATTTCCTCTAAACGCCTAATAAAAGTCAACTCGGACCCTGATATTTCCGGCTTTCCGAATAATCCCCGGGAGCACCTCATATGAAATTCGGCCCATAAGACATTCGGTATTATTCATTCAACGTTTGACTATTTTTTTTTCAAATCCGATTTCCTCGAAACACTTTGTAAACGCTACGTTGACACTGACACTACCGTCGTTATAATCCAGTGTGAACAACAAAATTGTTAGTTAGTTTATAGTTCTCATACCAGGTGTAAATAATAATTGCAGGACAAGTAACACAAATTCACATGCAATTAGATAATAAATAATTGCACATTTATTTCCCTATTAGTGTCTGAAGTTGAGGCGAATTTTCAAAGACTCGTTGACGATTGAACATAAAATGTCTTTTAACTTTGTTAAATTCGCTATGATATTTAGTGGAGTCTCTTAAATCTGATTAGGAGTAATGAGTGAGAAGCCAAAAACATCGAGTGTTTAACGGTAAACAATGGGTAATTGCGCGAATCAATTAGGATTTTTGGTACTCCCGTGCGTGTGTGTGTGCCAGATGAGGCCTTAATTTATTCCGATTTTATATATTTTAGTTCTATTACGAGTTCGGGGTCTGTCCGTGTTAGCTAAGTGAATATCCCCCTGTCTATAAATTTCAGTCCCTTTACACAATTTGATGTAAAGTAGGCGAACAAAATTAGTTACCTCCATATTTGTACACATACTCCTAGAGCGCCGGATTTTGATTTATCTATCAAAATGATGTCTTGCGTAACTTTGCACAAGAGACCTCTGAGTAATTGCTGAGTACAATCGTACGAAACACTGAGATTTATATCGTTCTAACGATTACCAATTTAATACCGTAGAACCAAATTTTTTGAAAATGTATGAAATTGATGTATAGTGTATACCAATTAATTGTCGATGTGTACCAATATGGAGGTAACTGATTTTGTTCGCCTACTTTACATCAAGTTGTGTAAAGGAACCGAAATCTATGAGCAGAGGGTATAATCACTTGGCTAACACAGACAGTTTCCGAACTCGTAATAGAACTGAAAAAAAAATCGGAATAAAATTATGTCCTATCCCTAACCTGGTACACACACTACGGGAGTACCAGATATTTTTCCGCGTTTCAATGGAATATATAGTATAACTCAGTAATTAACAAAATCCTTCCAATGGAACAAACTCTATTGTTGTTCAATACTTGTTCAAACCATTAGTAATTTCGATGAAACATTCGAACAATCACCCGAAAATGCACTTAATTTTTTTTTGGTGGATTAAAAATGTCCGTGACTGACTCAATCAGTCACAGAATACGTCACATTTGTTGTGTTTCTGGGAAAAAATGACAAAATTATCAGGTCTTGTATCGTTGCCAGGTGTGCAATACATAGAAAGTGTGAGAAAAAATCCGCGGGAGGAAATTGAATTTGTCTTTTATATTCTCGGTACCGAGTTTATTATGTCCTCGCCGTTGAGAGTTTAGGTTTCGTTATAGGAAAGGTTTGGTCAGATCAGGTATCATAAATGTATATATACTTTGTATTTTGGAACATATTAAATTATTATTATTGAACATATTAAATGGTTTCAATTCTAGTGCCAACCCGCGTCTACATCACCTCAACTCCAAGTTTTAGTGGTATTTGAGAAATCGTAATATTCCTCAGAGATCCACCCCCTATGCCAGAGTGGTCCAAGATTGGCAGCTCCGCGGGCCACAAAATTACTTTTGCATTGTTCGCGGGCCACAATAGTGCCAAGAACTTTGCTCGTTTAATTCGCTAGCTGCCTCAGCAAGCCATAACACTAGTCAATTCAGTGACATTGGTGATGCAACAATTTGTCAAAAGATTTTTTGAGTAATTTTATGACGAAACAACACAAAATGCGATTTTTTGATTCCCCTCCAAGTGCGACGCGGGCCACAGATAATGTAGTGGCGGGCCACTTGTGGCCCGCGGGCCTGGGTTTGGACCACCCTGCCCTATGCCATTGACTAAAAGCGTGACTTTCCTTGATCAAAATTTTATATAACTTCAATTACTAGGGCGTTTGTTTTATTCCAGAGATTAAGAAAGTTGATGAGACGACCACCTGTATTTTGTCGGCCTCAGATAAATGATAAGAATCAGTGAGCGCTTGTACAGATTCTCGTTAAGAAAAAAGATATATATGAAAACGTCTAGTAGGCTACAGTGGTTCCCAAACTTTCAAATATCGTTTCCCCCAAATCAAATTGGCAGAGTTTCAATTACCCTTTATAATTTAGCAATCATAATTTGGGCTGTATATTTGATGATAAATGCTCTAACTTATATTTATGTAAAGTGTGAATATTATTTGCTCTGTACGAAATGCATGCATTGCGAAGTGCTTATGATATATAACAATAAAAAATGATAAGAATAAAAATTTCCAGTGCGTAAAGTCACAAAATCTAATACTATCGCCTATTGCACATTTTAATTCAATTTTAGAATTTTAAACTTGTGCTCGATTAGTCGATTAACATTTTAGCATACAATCTGTAAAGATAAGCACTGTTATTATGTCTCTGCTATCAGCGCGACTGACTGACTGACTAAATTTTGACGTAACAATGCTCATTGACGAGGCAGTTTATCCGCAGATCAGCGAAAGGGACGAATTGTCAATACAGCGAATGCCTTAATTACCCTCTAAAACTTTCGATTACCCCCAGTTGGGAACCACTGGTCTAGTAGAAGAAAAAACGTAAGGAAATATGGATATTTGCTAAGTCAGTATCGTAACATTATGGTTGTTAGCAAGAACTGGGTAGAATAGGATTTTTATGTTTCTTCCAGAGAAAAGAAAGTCGATAAAGCAGCCCAATCATATAGAAAACCACGGCCCGTAGTTTGGTTACCAGTCTATGTCGGATTATGAATAACTGTTGTTCGTTTTAGATTTCGGAGGGAGCCGCTATCCAACAGCAGTTACATGTTAAAATATTACAGCTTCTTTTTTTCATAGACGTAAATTATGGTACTTTGAGCCCGAAACTATATAATGGTGCATTATTTGGTTTATACTACGCATTTAAATACGTTTAATGTGATTTAATTTCCTCGGTAATTACTGGGAATGTCACATCCGCTAGAGGACGCAAAGTGACAATATAATACCCGCCTACTTGTCGCGCTTCATAGAGAAACAAAGGAAGATAATGAGCGGTTGAGAGAGACCCGACGAAGGTGGATGAGTCGTTAACTTACTTCGTTCTACGGGACACCTTGGGATACTGTGCTTCGTTTGGTTCTTGTTTTATTTGAGTTTTAATTTTATGAAGTGGACAGTTAGTTTTGTTTGACATTTCAGAAGCAGGAATTTTTATGATAAAGAGTGTTGCCAAATATTCTAGAATAATGGTTCGCCCATTTTGCAAAACGCGAGGTAATAACGTAATTAAAAATCGTGTTTTTAGTCACTGTAAATGGCAATATTTAATAATATTTATAGTAAATTTATTTTTTATTTTATCTACACAAATTTCAATATTTTCCTGCTATAAACTTAAATAAACCTTATTTTATATTTTCTAATGACGTAAATTAATTTATATTGTGGCGCCATAAAAGATAGGTTCTGGCCCAGTGATCACTGCCTGTTACCTAGTTTGTTATGCGAAGTAATATGTACTGAACATATTGGATTTAAAATTTATAATTAAAGCAAGGATATACCTCACTTGCGATATATTTCAAGCAAAGGGATTTACTTATCAAGCCGACATCGAGTCGAAAATATGGACACGACTCGAATTTTGGCGACATTGGCGACAGCGATGTGTTTTCTCCAGGTAAGATTATCATATTTTCCCGCTGCGTTACGGTAGCGGTGCCGGTTCGATATAATTTCGTTACCTATTCTCATTCGAAAAGACTTTTGAATTTAGGAATCTACACTCATTATACATCACTATAAACTTTCATAACGTGACTTTCGGCTTATATGAACGCCATTTTACGCGTCCAAGTATCGTTTGCTAAGGATACTAAACGTTAGTGTGGCATTTTAGTACAACATCTCCATATGTGTTTCGATTGTGAATATAACATAACAATAATGTTCAAATTTTCCCGGTTTGGCTGATTTAGTTAGGCTAATTCTGTATAAATTTCTATCCGAATTCCATGCGACAGTTTGGCACTAGTTTACTGGTTAGTTAGACTACTATTAAAACTTATGTTCAAATTAGAACTCTGTCGTTACTAACGGCCTCGCTCTAACTATATGGTGGATGAACCGGCATACATTTGTTAGAAATAGGGATGAATATAAGGACCCAATCGCTATCAGAATGACCTCTGTTGCAGTAGACTATTACACTTTAGTTAAACTAAGATTTTTTGTTAGATAACGGGTAACTAACGCGGCATCATACTGCAATAGACCCGGTCTAAATGAGACTAAACAACCAATCTTTCATAACCTATACAGACTATTTATTGAAAATAAATTAAGGGAGTTGCGTTGTTAATCTGATAGTATTTTTTAAAGTCTTGTAACGTTAGTGAGTGAATTCACAACTCGACCGGCAAAATATAAAGTCGATGCGGTAAAAATATTACGTTTACAAATTGCGACGTTTTTGAACTTTTTGGGAATTATAGGATTTTTATTGCAATATTTTGGGGGTCGTAAAACTGATGCTATATCGATATTTTTTATGTTACTTTTGGGCAGAAACTTGTTTACTTTGTGATAAGTAAGTGTATCCAAATTCATTTTTTTTCGCTTTTATACGCTTCGATCTCAGACTAAAATGGGTTACTCTGTCGAAGGTCCCCGGCGTGCGTGGGTTGTTTTCCGGGCACCAGAAATAACCAAACATGCTGTTCAACTGTGCTGACTTTTTGTGCTGACTTTTATGACCAAAATTTAAAAATTAAATAATACCGTGGTATCAATACTGCGGGTATGTTTATCATGTTAATCGTTCATAGCTATCGCGGTGACCGTGTGGAAACTTGAAAGCGTTCATACATCTCGAATAAATAACTAACAATCCTGTAACCGGATGAGAATACATGGTTCGCCATGTGATTGAGCCGTCGAATCGGCTTTCACCTTCCATCGAATAAATATGACAATCCTATCCTAAACGTCGCCAGGTAAATAAAGCATATTCTAATAAATACCGTTAAGCGAATTCAGCACTTTGGCGCCGTATATATGCAACCTATTAGACAAGTGTCAAGTCCTCACAAGTGCATTATAATAATACTTGTACTACATGCAATTCTCATAAAAATCAAATCTTCAGACTGAGAGGTGCTTGAGATATACAGTATCGTTGTGATGCACGAAACATGACGTTTTAGCAGTCATAGACCCACATGTACTGCTAGAGTTTTGTTTGTAGATAATTCTGATGGACGCTGAATTTTTATCTAGAAAGTGCGGCGTAATTTAGGTATATTACAAGTGAATGGCCCTTCATTTAAGATATTTTTTGGGTATAATTCATTTTTGGGAGATGGCGTTACCTCTCACTGAGTTTAGGAAGCAATGCTTTTTGAAGAAAAAAAAATCAACCTTAATACCAAAAATCTTTCCAGAGCATCGGCTTTCAAGACTGATTCGAGCTTTTATGAATAATACAAGTAAATACATTAGGTATATTTTTGATTCGGTTTTTCCAAAAAAATTCTTGTTAAAACTTTCATTCTGAGAACATCAACCTATACTATGTCAGCTTTCTAATCCCTCTTCAATCCTAGTAGAATTTTATTGTCGACTATAAACGTACATTTGTGATTATTTACCATAAAGTTACACCATTTACGTATTGCCTTGTCGGCGCCTTTGCAGTAGGCCAACAAGCCTGAAATTAAATTTACACACACCAAAGGCGGACCCTAGCGATTCAAATCGGAATGTTTTCATAACCTGCGCTTCCGCAGGGAAGGTTTTGATTTATTAATATATCATAATCATTCATTGTGGTATTGCAACATATCACAGTGTAAATAGGCTGGCTTACAGAAGTCCTTTCAAGTTTATATAAATCTGCATGAAGTTGGCTAAGGCGAACTCAATGCATAGTCCACCTAGTAAATATGCTCGGAATATGCTTGGGCTGGGGTATTATCACCTTTATCGCAGTTTTTAAAAGCAGAATCGGTACGTCGTCACGTCGCATCGGTCTTCGCTCTACCCCATGACCTAGGTATTTGATTATTACATTCGTACCTACCAGAGGGGATTTTTGACGCCCCTCGGGAACGGCTCCACGTAATGTAAGTGCGCCCAACTTGAATAACATTTGTAATACTTACATTTTTCACCCCAAAAAGGTAGATTCTCCAAGAAAAATGTGTTATTTATAATACCTTCCTTCAGTGTCCCAAATTGAAGTTATTTTTTTCAAATTTCTGTCCGTTTTTGCTGCATCGAATTCGGTAGTGAACATTCTCGTTTTGCTTTGCTAGACGTCGGCAGTCTTTTATCTTAACGTGGATATGATGGCAGCAGAAATACCCAATCGCTCGCGCACGGCAACGGCGTGTCTGTCGGTCGTCTTCCAAATCAATTTGATAAAGACATTTATGACTAATCATTCGTATATATATGAATGTATGATATAAATTAACAGAATACACTTACTCGACGGCAAGCAAGTTTTATGAGCCAGTAGTGTGCGATATTTTATTTACTGAAATTATTAATTATCAAATTTAAGTTGTCTCGATATGCCAATATAAATATTTTTATTTGAGGATAATAACATACCTCAAAATAACCAGAATATAACATTATGAATCAAAACTTTAAAGTCTATTTATGATTCATGTAAATTTCAGAGGTGTAACATTTGGTGCGCTTTTGCGACGGTCCCTCTTTTTTTCTATTGTAAACTGTTTTTTCCACCTTGGGTAACATTGAGGGATCTTGCATTGAGCAAACGTGCATATTTGAAAGTAAATTCGGAGAGTCGAATGCGTAATGTAACTGCTGTTGTCTTACGTTTCTTTAATAAATGAATATCAAGTATGGTCACAGTTTACGTAAACAAAGACTAATAATCGCCGGAAATTTAGATGACATTATAGAGCGTTATTTCATTTGTAAATATAAAAGGTCTAATATTGATGAAAATTAGTGTGTCGTTAATGTAACGTGCTCGGTGCTGCATTCAGGTTTGAAATGCATCGACCATCCCTAAATTTGGAATCCTCCCTCCTAAAATGAAAAGCTGGTGAACATACTGCTTCTGAGTTAGAGTGTAAGACCCTGCTCTGAGCTAATTCTATGGAAATATAAATAAGTCTTGAATACCAAATTGTTTGCATATGGAAATCCAAATATAGCCATCACGAAGAATTACAACAAGTCGCTTTAGTATACAAAACCGCCAGCGACTTTTTTCCCGCGCGATTTTCTCATTCCCAGACTCTAAATCCGTCTTAAGACAAGGTCACATTGTAGATACTCCTACGGTCATCCCCTACGCGAGTTCAAAACTAACTTACCAACTAAAAATGCAAGCCTTTGTCAAACCATGATACCCGCTACAAAATTACTATAATTCTTCTTAAAATAGTTCCCCTATACCGGCGCTCGCAGTGGGAGGCCTTGCCCGTGTGTCTGCAGGTGGTCCTTCTGGCGCGTATTCAACATAACTTAAACACCTATGCATCTATATGCAGACTTGCATAAATACATTCCAAATTCTTTCTATATGTGGCATTAATACAAATAGATACTCTAGTCATATTTTAGATTCGACTCGCCTCTTCGTGCCAATGTAAATGAACTTAAATAACTTGTTACATATCTCATGCGGTACTGTGAAACACGCGGTAAAAACAGCAACATTTTTGCGTAAATCTGCTACTTGTAACATCGACGCGGGCTTAAATAGAGAGTAGCGTGTACCAGGTCTATTCACAGTAAAGCGTGTACTACTGATAATAAGCCAGCTATGCATCGGAAAAAATAAACAGGTTATTTCCATGCACAAGGAGTGATGGTTCCTCATGTGGGTAAGCCGTCTTTTTAGCCTCCTCTCCCTTGAGATAAATATGGAAATCTTATTCATACTCAAACTATATCGTCTGATTCTCAACAGCTGTCTGTACTTTATTGTTGATTTGGGATGTTACATTTCTTGCCATCGTCAAGCTTATTTTTGGGAAAATATCGTTTTAACGCTCCTTATTAGGACACATATTAACTATTATAATCAACTGAGCTAATTGCCTTTGATCGCACCATCAAATGAGCCAAATAACTCACAGATGATAATGTGGGATTGGGATTTTGCTGAACAGAATTCTAAAATGATTTTTTCACCAAGTTGCTTAAACTCGATAATTTGAAATGTTTTCCAAGTAAAATAGGTGATCATAACGAATATTTCATAGCTGAGTTTCTTATGTGTTTATATGTACAAGAAGTCTATTTCTACAATTCCTGTCCAATACACTAAATAGACATCAAAATACAAGTTATTTTACAATTTTTTCCAGTCTTACCGGCCCGTTTGATGAAGCATATTCGTGGCAATGCAAACATTGCATAGAGCAATTACATGATGTTGGTACATGGTCGCACACGACCCACGCGTTATATTGACATTTGCAAATGCTATAAATTCTTTTTACGTCTATCGATATGGGGACGGCGTTTCTGGCGTGGAAAGACGTCAACGTTTATTCGTTTTAAATTCTTTAAATTAATAGAGTCATCGCGAATATAGTATCTTGTGAATATCTTCGGCCGTGGCACGGGCGTAGCCAAAATAGGGGGGGCTAAGAGGCGTTTGAAGCTGCGAAAATTTTCATGTATGATATATCATTTTTTTTTTACATTTCAAAGGGGGTTCTGAACCTCAATCTCTGGTGGCTCATGGCCCCTCGCGGGCTGCTCAATGGCTTTATAGGAGGCTGGGGGCCCAGTCTGCGAAACCCTGGCCTAGTGGTTAAAGCTTTGGACATGATTATCTTGGCTTGAATATCTCGTGTGAAATCCCACGACTCGGGGTGTATTAAATTGGGTAGGCAATTCTGAACCGAAAAAATCACGGTGAATCAAAATGTGACTCCGTACATATTAATAGTTTCATTTACAGTCCCATGTTCAAAGTAGAGAATGCTGTATAAAAGTATTTTTATAAAGAATCATTATCTCAAGATTCATTCCATACCGGATTATTCTTCGCCCTTTTTCTTTTTGGCAAGAATTTGTCGGCTTGGCAGATTTTTTAATGATCACAAACAACCTTCATTACATATAATAAACTAATTTGACGGATGGTCTTCGAATTTTAAGCCTATTTTTGCGCCATCCCAAAACAAGGATGCGCCTATCTGTAATTGGATGAACGCTATTTTTATTTACATTTTTCGTGTAAATGTCGGCAATTACTCTTTCAGAACGTGGGAAATAGCCCCGGGTCCCGTATTGAAAACTAACAAACGGGGCATATATTACCAAACATGATGTATTTTTAATTCACGTTTAAAACAAGTGGATTTAGAGTTGACACAAAGCTGGTCTGATGAAATTTAAGACAAAACTATCGTATTGAAATGAGTTTATTTTTCGATACCGCGCGCGATTCGAGGGCTGCCCGCCTCACGACTTAAGCGAGATACCGCAATGCTTTTGTTTACCGTTGGCCGCTACTCAAATTGAATTCTTATTCATATTATGACCTCATAGACAAACTCGATGACTTTAATTTGAGTACATAATGTTATTTCAGAATTATATTCTGTATTTTGCTCTAGTATATGAGTCCATCGCCATGTTGCAAATTTCTCTCTCACTCAGATGTAAATAAGACTAATTTCTGAAAGTAAATAACACTCATCTCTGAACAAAGTTAAAGATGGACACTGAAATGCAGTGTAATCGTTCAATGATGGGAAATGTACAACCATATTTCTATATAGTTTTTGTAACTTACGGCATTTCATTGAACGCCTGTAACTTAATTTAAAAATGGAGCTCCTTTACATCTTGGTGAGTGGGCGTAGTCTTCCATCTAATTTTCTTAAAATGCTCTCTTGGTGTTTCAGTAGTTGCCCGTTACTTTGCTCATGAATGATTCCATTTTCGAGTAAGTGCGCGCAACCTTATTTGAGTAAATTCTCAAAAAATTCGAAAAAATCTATGGAATATCTAAAAAAATAATCAAGAGCTCGGGTATTTCGATGATCAGTTCTGGTCAGCGTGAGGTCGTTTAATCCTAACCAAATAGACTTAGCAGCACCGCAGCCAACTACGATAAGACCATTTTAATTAAAAAAATTCTTTACACATTGAGTTTCTTACAAAAAATGAAAACCATTTTTCAATTTACTTTATTAATAATAAAACAGTTACGTTATCACACAAATATTTTGTCTTTTATGATGGGATATCGCTTAATTGTATTGGTAAGCCATTCTGAAATATTCATGTCCTTTATTCACGCGTTTTTGTTTGTTTTCTGTGATCTCACTTTTGAATAAGTGTTTTACCAAGCGAGGCCATGCGTAAAAAATGTATAAACTGTGGGAAACATGTTTGGCCCTGCCTTGTGAAAGGTTTAAATGTGAGTTAATTTTTCACCAATAGACGGCTGGTAGGCGAGTCTCAGTCAGATATGTAATTATTCCTTTGTATATGGAATACTGCTTCATCGCCAGACTGTACTATGGCCCGGAAGACAGGCTTGGATTATAAGGTCCTTGAATGATATTCTAAAAACCACCATTTTTAGGGCGTTAAAATTTTGTGCAACTGCAACGGAGTGTAATATATTGGGTTGGTGACCGTACATTTGAACCCACGTACATTTGAACCCATGTTTATATCCGCGGGTTCAATCAATATGCGGGTGCTGAAACCCATGGGTTAGGGTTAGTATGGGTTCAACTATCCGTACAACAACAAAATTTCCATAGGTGCAATAGTATGCAGGTGGAATTGTCATGGGTTCAAATGTACGTGGGTTCAAATGTAATGGAACCTATTGGGTACCAATGTACGCCCTTACCCAGGGTGCAATAAACCAGGTAGGCAATCGGAAAGATACCATAAATTGTAACTTTTTTCCATCAGTAGTTGCGCATACTAGTCTTGCTTTGGGTGAAGGTATAGTTAAAAAACTCACTAAAAAACTTAAAGCAATGGGGGGCTGGGTATAATTCTCGCCAAATAAAGCAAATCCATCAGTAAAGCAGCAATTTTCTCAACTCTTATGTAGCTATTGTACATTTTTCAAATTCTGTATTTTAAAAAATTCATGTGATCGGCATAAAGAGTTAACAACCGGATTTCACACATTATTTTTTACTTTTTCATCGATTTCACCACCCAAAATAAGCTTCATACAAAATCGTCATGAGAAGACTGGTTTCACCATTTTTAACATGTTATTTGTCAAATTAGATACTCCAAGTAAGAGGCCTCAAAGATAAATTTAAAATTATCACTAATTAAAAAATCGAAACACCTGCTACATAAGAGAAGTTTGAGCACTGTATAGGAGAAATGTACCGTTTAGATTTGTTTAAACGTTTATATTTAATTGTGAAAAGTTTTTGACGTTTTCCGTTGATGTATGGCATGACTCTGAAAATATTTTTGACATGGTTTATTTTTCGACTATTGTCAGATTTGAATATTAATATGACGTAGTATTTTAATACTATGACGTATGATTTGATATGACGTTACTTCTTGTAAATTTTATTTCCGCCATCTTTTCCATTTTTAAGTGTAGTAATACACATTCCTTACAAATCCAGGCACCTGCTATGGCTCACTCATTACCGCACGCTTTATTTCGGAACTGAACCTGTCCCTTTGCACTTGTTCTAATTCCCTGTGGTATTCCCACTATGAATGACAAATGTATATGTGTATTGCTTGCCAATTGGTTGTTCAAATTCGCTTTTATTGCCCAAGAATGAACCTAATATGGGTAGTGACTTTGAGTCGTGCTTCGGGTATGGCATACAATTGACCGACGACAACTCTTGGCGCCAATTTAGCAATTTTTGTTATGACGTAACAAGGGAGTTGAAGAATTTGTGCACAAGTGTTTTTGAACGTTTGCACCTGGTTGACGAAAAGTTCAAAGACGTTTTATTGATAAAAGTAGAAATAAAAAATCAATGAAGAAAAAAACTGTCACAACGGTATTTGGAATCAAAGTCCGAATTGTCAACTCTTATTTTTACACACGTTTTTACAAGCGACCAATGTACGTATGCGTAAGGTCGCTTCATATAATCTTTTTGTTTCGGCATTTCCTAGGTGAGAGCGCACGATTTGGTCCTTAGGTATTTAATCTGTAAGCCCAACAATTTAAACACTAGAGTTGGACCAATGCCCCCACAAAATGTGTTAGCTGTTTGCAAATTACGGCTTTCACTGCACATTTTCAGAGCGAAATTGCGTTGCAATATCAACGAAAACCGTACAAACAATCCACGCGCACTCACTAAATTTTATAAAGTTATCTTCAAACTTACCAATATAATGATAACTAGAGTCTTAAGGTAATTTACTAAACGACATTCTAGACCCCATTAGCCTTAGTAATAAGGGTTGAATGTCCCGTTAAGATTACATTTGATATCTGGAAAATGATAATACAGCGCTACTAGATTCATCAATGATAATAGAGTCCGAATTAGAGGCAGTTTTGGAAGAGGTCATATCACAAGGTTTCGTGAAAATTGCATTTTACTATTAGTTAGTTGTGAGAGCAAAACCTAATATTACATTAGAAACAACCTAAAATCACAAATAAAACAGGTGTGAAAACTAATCAAAAATTCGAATTACGGAAATCAACTGGAATTTTCATCTGCTACGCCAGTGGTTTCCAACCTTTCATGGCTCGTGTACCCCTTCCCAGAAGGATTTAGCACTCATGGCCCTCTGGTTATTATTCCAGTGGTATTTATAATGTTGTTGGTGTGAGGGTAGGACCTCCCCCTCTTTCGAAATATAAAAAATAAAACATTTTGCTGTTTCATACATAAAAAATTTTCGTAGCTTGAAATAATTTTTAGACACTCGAAGACACTCTGGCTGACCTGGCCACGCCTCTACGGGCGACCAATCAAATGCCAAGAGGTACCAAGACTATGGAAAGTGAAAGTTAGATTTGCGTGTTAGTAAAAACATATCGACGAATGACTTGAAATACCATCAGAAGAATGAAATATTGCCAAAAATTTTCGAATATTTCATATTTTTGTGTATTCGACACCAAATTTTTAGGCATCTCAAAAATGTCTCCTGTGTTTTGTTTCCCATGTGACTTGTGTCCAAAAATCTATTAATTTTGTCGATTTCTTGGTAAGATTAGGTATTTTGTCATTTTCAATTAATAATTCGTCTAAAATGAGGCCTTATCTTGTGTAGTATCGCACCCCGAGGCGGGATAGGCGTTCAATTCCCACGGTACCGGCGTTTATAGCAGGTGAAATCTAATAATAACATCGCAAAACGTGATTTTCGTTTCTTCGGATTGGTTTACAGGCGAATGTATTACATGTGTTCATCCACATCTCATTTAAGCTTAAAATGTCCTAAAATTACAGTTTTTACAAATTCTATTTTGGATTTTTTAAGCAAAACTATATATCATAAACCCAAAAATTAAAATAAAAAATTTGTTTCGAAATAATAATAAAAGGACATCAGTAGCATATGACGTCACATTACTTGAATGCTTGTTTAATCCGAAATTTTATACATTTCAAACTTTTTTTAATTTTTTTGGAAACTGCGATTTTTAGCTCAAAAAATTGCTTAATGATAAAAAAAATCTATGACGTCATCATGATATGGCGTCACATTTCTGAAATTCCTATTTCAACTTATATTACTTACTCGACAGGTTTGCGTCGCCACGGGATACTTTGAGCTCCAAATACTCAAGGTTAAGAATTTAGCTGGAGAATTAGAAGATGGAGAATGCTGTGACGGAGAGAGGGGACTGTAAGTTGAATATTTCTGGTATTCTCAGTTAAAATTAAAACCGAGAATAGGAGTTTCCCATGATTGTGATTTATAAACGATATCCAAAATTATCGCTATTCAATAAAATTAATTCCAAATCTTTGAATATTGAATTACTGGTTGTATTTCTAAAAAATTGAAACTTTTATATTGAAATATTTCATCAATAAAGGAAACTCCCCTCCCCAATTAATTTAGGGAAGAATTCAGTGACGATATTTCTTTGGACGACAATATAGTTCATCTTAACTTGCTAAGTATTACGCCTTGCAACTGAGGTTTCTTATTTCATTAGATAAGCTCATAGTCACCTTTTACACCCATCGTCTTGTCATGGCCTGGAATCGAACCCTAAACCTCATGTGTAAAAAATCTCACTTACAGATACGGAGTATGCAATCAAGACGAGTGTGATACCTACTTCAAACTGTGCTTAAAAGAATACCAGTCCATTCCAAAACGAGTCGATTCAACTTCATGCACATTCGGGTCCAGGATCGGACCTCAACTTGGCGGGAACTCTTTCCAATTGAATAAAATTAATTCAGCAAGTCCGGGAAGAATTGTGATCGGATTCCAGTTTGCGTGGATGGTGAGTGTTGGTTTTTTGATAGCAATGGGGAAAATAAAGTCTATAATACGGCTCGATCGCTCAAAGGGTAAGGTTGTAATGCTTTATAAGATTTCTAATTCGTCCTGCAGGAGGAAGTTGGCTTAATCATGTGATAAATTATGTCAAAAATCGTCTGTAGGAAGATATGGGATTTTCATATTTATCCCGTGGGAGAGGAAGGCCAAACAGACGACTTTATCACGGCCGGATACCAGTCAATGTGGGGTTTGGGATTAGTTAACCAGTTTCCTACCAGATGCATGGACATGACGAAATAATTTTATTTCGAATCTAAAATAAGGTGTCGGACTTGTATCCTCTATATCTGCAAATCTTCGTTCCATTTTTTTTTAATTTGTAAGTACTGTTTTAAAATAGAAAAGTTCGAAATTGTACTTGCCTCATTATGTGATCTAAATACCGGATGTACTTATATGATTTTACCGGATGTCATAAGCATCCGACATCTGTGTTTCTCAGTAGCAGAATAATCAGATTTGTGTGAACATTATTACGATTCTGTCAGAGTTGGCCCGTAGTTGTATCGTGTCATACAAACTAGTTTTATTCGTCACACACACACGGCCAAAGTAAATCTAGGATAAGTAGAATCTTTGACAAATTGTTACTTCACAAAACACTCTTTGTGTTGTAACAATGTAAAAGTCGTAGTTTCCCCGCTGTGTTTTTCTGCCTGATTTAATACGTAACAAACGGATAACACGTGTAGTTCCGGCCACCCTTTATCCGCGAAACCAATTTGGAATTTATTTCTAGTTTTTGATGTTCTAAGATTTTGATTTCATATTTTTCGAAATGTATTCAATTTTGGTATAAGTTTGTCCCAAAAATGGTATTAGCCCCCAAACTAAACGTAGAAAGCGTACTGATAGAAAAGGTTTTCAGTGGTATCTTATTTAGAAAACAGAGCAGAAACATTTTTAAAGTTTTCTGTGCTTCTAGGTGAAAAGACACTACTAGGGTCGCCGTATGACGAGTTCGCGCTTTTGTTTATATTACTAACTTGTTTCAAATTTTACGGTGATTGTGATGTCACAGCGTCTTTTGTTTGTATATTATGTCGTAAACAATCGAACGCGTGTGAAAGTTTGGATCGAAAAGAAACTATATACAACGTATTTTTACTGTTAAAAATGTCGGAAAAGTTTCTTAAATTAATCTATCAACGTGCCCATATATTTTAAATAGTATTTCGTTTCTTGAATAGTTCTTGGTTGAATTATGTGCCTATTTATTAATAGTGAAATTCAAGTTATTTTTGACATTTTTTCAAATTTTTACTTTCCTGCGTTTTCGGTATAAATATGGAATGTGTTACGCTAATTACGTTTCTCGTCTTGTGTCTCCATCCTGATATCGGCTCAATGGCCTTTTATTTCTCTTATCATGAAATTTATTCGGCGTTATACACTTTTTGATATCAACTGTCAATTGTATTAAAACACAGTGTCTTATGTGTCGGTCTTTTTAATGCTATTAATAATGCTCTCTGTCATATGAAGTGACCATTCGTTATAGCATGTCTTTGTATGGGTCGTATATGGCGGCATACTGTTAATTGTCCAAAAATTCTTTCGGCTGTATCAGAAGTGTGCGAGTAGTTTTGTGTTATCAGTGCGCTTCCAATTGACCTACATTTGTCTTAGAAGACGTTATAAGACCAATCATCGCGGTGTCTGTTGTTAAAACTGCGTTTTGTTACAATTCAATCATCAGCGAGTTATATTCTGTATCATGGCGATCTGGAAATTTGAAAGTTGTGAATCGTCTTGCGATCGCCTTGCGGTTACAGCGTTTGGCATACCCTGTCGTCATCACAGATTAAAGTCTTGGGGTCAGAACCCCAATGCTCGCTATCGTATCAATGGCTAAATATATTCAATATGAAATGGCAAACTGGAAATATCTTGCCTTCAAAAACAGCTTATTATCTGTTTTCAAGAAAAATAATCCCGAGAGTCGGCTTTATGAAGCATTTCAAAATATCAAAAATCGAATTTTGTAGAATAATTTTAAAATATAACTTTCTTTTAATCTCGAAGAGTGCGTGTTTACCACCAGTTATTTTACTCATCTGGAACTTCAATCATGTCTTGTTACTCCCGTGCATTTTCTGTAAATTTGCTTATAGAAATGTTTATTAAAAAACCAATACTTCTGGCCTGGAGTTGGCCATTGATGATAGAAATATTTTCATACATGTTCATATTTGTTATTCTTGTTTCCATGGAATCATATTATTATGTAATAATGACCACGGAATTCATCAATCCATCCACGCTTCCTGTACAATTGTTGCATCAGAATGAAATATAATTTGGGGTTACTTGAGGATATTTTGCGATATAGCCTGATACTGAACGCTATTTGTAAGCTTGTTTACATCCGAGTTATATTGACTATTTCAGCCGAATACCTCCCTCTTCTTAACTCTTCGAGGTCATTCATAACGGTTTGTAATCAGGGAAATATCACAATCAATTTCCGATTTCGGATAGTGAAAATTTTGACTCCAACTCCACGGATGCATAAAATGTTAGCTCGGATTACAGGTGCCAACTCCGAGAAAATCGAATTTTAATTTGAAAATCTTTGTCATATATTCACTTACAATGACAACGTTCACTAGATTGTCATTGTATATCTCGATTCAACCACGGAATTCAGAATGAAGAAATCATTGCTATATAAGGTGTCCATAAAGTTTTAAAATTTCAAAGCGAATTATTGCTAGCATATATTGTTTCAGCCCTCGCAGATGTATTAAATGATGTAAAAATACTTGAACAATTACTGATTAAAAACTAACAAACCCGGTTAAGATATATTGAGAACTGACTTCATAACAAAATTGAAATTGTAAAGGGACTTTATGGACACCCTGTATATCCGAGTGTTCGACACGAGTCGTCTTCCTATAGAGACGTTTCGACATTCATGGCTCCCTCGCGCGCGTGGCGCTGACTAAGCGTGCGTATTACCTTACAGATCTTAGTGTGATCCCGAAGGGACACGGTGCGATCCCCTGAGATTGTAGGAACGGACGGCCTGCGCCTTTCTGTCATGCTTCCAACGCATTGGTTTGAATTCCTTCCAATAGAAGTTCACGTACAGTTGGTGGGCGTGACATGCAAGATTTTCTCAATTTGTCATGAATAGTTCTCAAGCATCCACTAAATGTGCTGTTCATTTGAAAGGGCCCGGGCCTCGGATAAATCGGGTTCGTTCTTAGGATTAACTGATTTCTTATACTCCGTATGAAGAAGCCCTTAATATGCGGCCCGACCGTCATTTAAATGGAATCTTCCGTAGAGGGCTATTGGCCTGCTGTATAGACAGCAGGCTAGGTTTAGAAAAGGTTACGTTGTTGGACTGCCTATTAGTTAGGTGGCTGTTTAGGAATAGGCCGGTATACATGTCCCCAATCTCCACACGAATGGCCGCCACTTTAACGCAACGAAAGCAAGAATTTACTAAACCATTGCAAGGTTATAAAATTCCCTGGAGTATTTGACCACCCTTTGTGGACATCTCTTTCGAAAATTTTAAAATTTCAAAAACCGATATCATGCGACATACGTCGTTCAACTTGAATTGGTCACTCGGTCAGGACACTTCAATTCCCAAAAGTCCAGTTAACGTAATTCAGCATACGGTCTCTCTGATGGTGGACACATGAATTTGGGAATCTTAAAATATTTCTGTGTATAGTAAAGTTTCTTGATGTCCATTATGCCCATATGGCGCTTCTCCACCTTAGGTCAATGTTACAAAATTGAGTTTTGTCGTGAACAACACACCAGTTTCAGTTTATAAACTGGAATTAAACCGTCCTGAATAATGTATAAAGTTTTCATATATGTTCCAAATGACGTCCAGAAAGGTTATCGGCAATTGCCCTACGAAATTGACCTTATCATATAAGCTTATAATAGCTTCACTTTAAATGTCCATCGAGGCTTGACCATAACTTGCTTTGATAGTTCAAAGTGGCCAAAGCTCCACATAACCATTTTTATAACATCTAATTCTCAGTGTAGCAGTCAGTAGAACGCCAGCCCTTCCAAATTACCATTGGGAACATATTGTATATAATCATTTCTATTCCTAACTGGCTGTCTAGGAGACATCCCAATCAATATTCATCCGCGGAGGATGCTACTCAAATGGTGATTGGAATTAAATATCCATCTTTATTCGCAACTACGACATACTGCGCAGTACCGATATCTATATACACAAGTAACTCACATGCACCAAAGCTACATACGCAACTATAACCTTTTCTCCTGCTCTCATATAGTTAGGTACTGTCCATCAACTTAAAATAGGGCCAAATAGGTCATTTACAACGCGAATTGAGCATTGAATCTTTCTTAAAATCTCTAAGTAAATAGTAAATCATATATGGCGTATACATGGGCCATGTTTTAGATGTGTTCCTGCATGAGCTAGTTGACTTTGTGAGATAAAATCTACATTTTAGCATATCGTGTTTCTACTTGTGTTAGATAATCTATTGGGACCATACTTGGCCACTGATAATATTTGTATAATTTTTACTATTATTATTTATGTATATAACAGTAATTCTAGGGTCAGAAGCCGTTTCTTTATTTTTCAAATTTGCCGCTCGTAATTCGTTGTACCTGCCCACCACCTGCCGTTCCTGTGTCTTGAATCGTAAATAGTAAATGAGAAAGACTGTTAAAATATCGCCGCTTAGTTGCATGCCTGGCCCACACTAGAAAATGGTACATTTGGGGGAGAATAATTGTTTTGTGGAAAAGTTTTCGGGCCGTTATAAATTTGGACATTATCTAAGCAATTTCGTCAAGTTCTATGTTTAATCCTTATCAATTTTTGGTCACGCGTTTTATGCCGTAACAAATGCTTTTGTGAACGAACAGATATCAGTGTGACATCACAAAGCTTTTACGACAAATATTTTTATCCTTTTTTCCGCCGACTCGCGAAGAACTAATTCTTTATTGAGCCTTTGTAAACAGAATGACCACTTTGGGGCGACGAGAGATATGATTGTCCATTATGGGGTAAAGTTTATAGCGGCCCCGTCTGCGATTTTACGAAATTGCCGATCAAGTCTGGGTGGTGTATAAGGTCGTCTTTTCAAGCGAGCTCTGACCACAATTCTTGTATGGCGCAAATTGAAAAATTGTCAATTTAAAGTTGTATAATGTTATATTTGTTTTGTCGCAAATTAATCCTCTTTTGGATAAGGCGTTTCGGACCTGAATAACGCTTTTGCGTGGGGCGGAACGGCTGGGAAAACGCACGGATTAGAAGTTGACAAGTGTACAGCAACTATGGATGGACTATGCGGGTTATTTTCAAATTTTCATTTTAATGCGCTCCATAAATATCAAACTTTGATAATTAGATTGTGTTTGTCACAATGACGTCTTAAAAAAAAATACTGGCGACTTGTGACATGAATAATTATTTGTTTGATGTTATTATACTTCATTATACTTCCACACTTTATGTTCACTACGTAATAAAGCTGTAATTATTCTTCAATAATTGATCACCTTTGTTTTGTAACAATGTTTTAGTTAAACGGCGCCACGCCCATTTTCAATTTAAAATTGTTACTTTTTCAGTGGAATTTAATTGCTACTTTGTTGTCAAACAATGGAAAGCATAAAATAATATTATGATAGAATAATCGCCATTACTTCCCATGTCGCCGTTTTGTCGCAAGTCATAATTAATGTGTCATAATAATAAGTTAATGAAGAGTTTTTCTGTAATCCCAATCTGAAAAATGTTTTTCTTTTCTCTCTGCAATTTGTCGAAGTATGTAAATTGTCCTCTGTTACATTGCTGGGTAATATTTGTCCAATTTTTATCTGTTTTTGTTTGAGCGCTAAAATGCTGAAGCGAAAGAAGACGTTAATTAAAAAAAAGAGCGGGAAAATCGATTTTTAAAATATGGCGCATTTTTCTTATCATTGTTACCTAATAATAGCAATGGACATCTGTCATGCGTAATATGTATTACTTAGCCTCGGCGATCGGCTTTGCAAATAAACGATTCTGGTCCCGTTCCGTGTGTTTATATAGCTTTGACAAATCTTCAAATGTGCTTGCTTTTCTCAGGCTATTTTATTACGTCACAGACGAATAAAAGACAGTTATTTTTTACGGCACAATAGGATTTTAAAATTGTATTTTCCCACACTTACTATGCTATGTCTATATGTATATAAATGCTATAAATCATATACAATTACCGAGTACATACTGAACAAATTTGAATTGACGTAGGAACATACTAAAAGGAAATTTGTCTTGTCATTTGTAACTATCCTACGTTTATAATACTATTCAACTTTCGTTTAAGTTATAACATATGCTATATAGTGATTTTATAAATTTTATAACTATAATATAGTGGTTAAAATTAAATATTAAAAAATTGCGTTTTTTGGTAATGTTTCTCTTTGTATTTGAAGGAATAATTGCAGCAATACTATCTTTTCAAAATACCTGTATTATTCTTAAATGTATATTTGCACAGTGGGCGTGTAACTGAAATAATTTGGTTTATCCCAAGTATGACGGCACTTTAAGGACGCGATGTCCAGTTGTAAAATCATTGTACCTGATTATGTTAGCATTTGAGGTTAAATAAAGATTCAAGTGCTGGTCCCGCCACCTCATCCAGGGATCTGTAAATTAGGTATTGGCAATGCGGAACTGGGTGTATCCCGATTCTTTGGAAATTGTAGCGATGGCGCATTCTCTTTTCTTTTGCCTCTCCTCTGGCGCTCTGATTGTCTCTAATTACTCATCGATCTTAAGATCGGTAAGTATGTTGATAGGTATTTGTCTGTTTGTTTGTTTGTCTGTCTGTTAGATGCACGCGATATCTCACGAAAGCGAGGTTGAATCTGCTCCAAATTTTGCATGTGCATTCATCATAGCTCGGATCATAAGCCTATTGATTTTCTATGAATTATGTCGTATAATTAGCGAGTTAACAATTAATTAGTGATGGGACACACAGTGTCACTATGGAGTAAGAGCGCTGTTTTGGGGATCCCATGACCTTCGATCGATAAGTCTTCGGGCTCCGACCGATATTCTCGTTTTTTAATTTAGTGTGTACAATGTACATGAAAAACTATTTTGTATGTGTGGCCCAGATAGATGTCCGAAGTTGATTATATGACCCACTGACAAAAAATACTGCACACCGCTGCTTTAAATAAAATATAAAATCATTCTATATAGTAAAATAATATCGAAATTACATTCAATTACTTAAATTTTGATATATATAAATAGCTATCTATATAGCCTTGCGTCAGCCACACGACCGTGAGTATAAAATCGAAAAAAAAGTCACGATTTTTGGCATAAGTTTTTGTTTATTTCTATTCATTCATTACGACAAATATCGTTTAGTTATATTTTAACGCCGTAAAATTTTCCCATGCGCGTCCTTGTGTAATAATAAATAATCTATTGATCTAAACTAGAGATAAAAATTGTCTTGTGTGAAAATTTTGAAAGGAATTTGAAATTGGCAAATTGACAAAAACGTGCATTTTTCTCAAAATAGTCAACGTTAAAAATAAATTTAAACATTTTTTATATTTTTGGCGTTTTTAGTATTTTTAAAAGTTCAATTCAAACTATATACATATATATTTATATCGAAAAAATCCGTCAAGATTATGATTTCTCAATAACGGATTTAATTAATTTAATATCATTTAATACAATTCAAATACCAGAATTAAAATGAAACCTAATAGCAAGTATAACATATTATATTTTCACTAAAATTTGCAATTTCAATTTTTTAATTTTTTTTGCGTGTCGGCAGTTTATATGAGATATTACATTTCCGCTTAGGACATGGCTTTGTAAAAGCAGCTAACGATACACGCATTTATCAAAAAATTCGGAAATAATTTCCTTGTTTACCAGTGTTCGGTTTAGCGTTGCCTAGTCAATTTATACGAGTTACACTTGATTTTCTCTCGGAACAAGTCTCTAGCAGCAAATTATGCGTATCTTTCGCAAGTTATTACGAAATGAGTGCCATATACACGAACGAATTCGAAATCAATAAAGAAAAATAAGTTTGTTTTTAAAATGTTTTTTGTTAATTATCAGACAGTTCACATTTAAAATGACCTCACAAGTTACATCAAATTTGCAATAATAGCATTTTAGTCCTCTGTCCAAATAACCATAAATTTCTGGAGAGTTGTGCCCGAAGCGTGCCGCAAGTTTTCTCTTAAAACTCATCAATTTTTCTTCGACTAAAGATGGCATAGACTCAACGCTACTTTTTGGTATGTTTGGGATATACCTGGCCATTTTGAAACACCAGAAAAGCCTCAAAAAAACTCAAACGTGTTTAGTTTTATGTAAAAATTGCTGCGGCTTTTTGTTGCCTATGATGACAGCGATAACAAACCGACTTTGGGAGTGAGATAATGTAAAGAAACTAAACTAAGACGAGTACACGCGGAGTGAGAGTCTCCCGGACCGTGGGAAAAGCAAACGGCGAACACCGCGGCTTGGGCGAAACCATTTCAGGGGGTGCAAATATAGAAATATTTTAAATGGAGAAAATCGCTCAAATTAGTTACAATTTGGTATTTTGAAATGAAAAATTTGACTCAAGTTACATAAGTTCGAATTGAGGACAAAAAACTTATTATTTTTTTGTATATTCAATTTTATTGTTAGTTTTCAACCATTTTTAGTAATATGTCATTTAAATTTGGCATAATTTTCATAAGCCTATGAAAATAAACACATCGTCAAGGGTGCGGCGTATGGCATTGTCACATAACAATAAATAATGGAAACCGAACAAACCATACGTTTATGACGTAAAAATACTTCACAGGAATATTAAATGGTGGTTTTTCCTGAATGTAAATTAAATTTTTTTTGTGTGCTCAAGACATTGAATCGGCTTGAGTTGGAATCGATTCTCCATATATCACACACAATTCATCTAAATAAAATCACCCTAACTTGTCATTAACTTGAAGCCATGGAGACTCAACTTAGTAATCAGGGGGCGCAGCCATGAAATTTCAAAGCTAAGGGGGTTCGGAAATTTCTAATCGCCGACTTAGACTGTAACAGCTATCGGAAAACGTGTGTTTTCAACAGTCTTGAGAGGCTAAAATATGTATTTAAGCTACGAATTTTTAAGCTAAAATTGCTCCGCACGAAGAAGAAACTTTTTTGTTTTACATTAAAGAATTGAGGAATGGGGGGGACTCGGAGACATTTTATCAAATGATTCGTTGCCTTCCCATTTTATACGGCAGTTATGCTTGATTTTTGCTCCTCATGAATGCTTGTACAAGCAATTCAGCGCTATATTCTCTTTGTATTGCACTAATAAAGACAACTTTTATCCTCTGTAACCCCTATTTGTAATCAGTGAAGTACCAGTTGAATATGTGTTTGATTTTCACACGTTATGACCTGACGTGTTGACTGTTACTTAAAAAAATCGTAGATTAATTGAATTTTAACGTAAATCGAAAACTTCACCGTATTTGCGACTACATAAAAGTGTATAGTAGTGTGATCTATTAGGAACCATACCCAACGAGGTTTAAATTTTCATCAAAATAACTCGAAATATTTATTCAATTTGTTGATTTTTTTGCAGCATTTTCATGCATACGTTTTTAAAATCCACCTTACTGTTGATTCGCGGTAAAACTCTCAAGTATTTCCTAATCCCCATGCAAACATTATGTAAGGGTCTCACAAAGCAATTGCCAGCACATCAATGAGCTATCGATTGGGTTTTGCGGGACACACTTACAGATTGCCCTCGCAAATAATTCAAGGATGCTGTAGCAAGGTTAAAGAGGCGGATCTTTTGTACAAGCCTCCAGCCCCCCCCCCCCCCCCCCCCCCCCCCCCCCCCCCCCGCCAACACTCGAAGTGAGAGAAAATTGTATAGGGAGAGAGTGAAGTAAATGAGAGTGAAGTAAATATCCAGTTACAGTTAAAAATGGCTCACTTGCAAAAAATGTTGCACATCTCAGCTCTAATTGACTGAAAAAGGGGTCAAATTGATATTTCATTCATAAATTTTTCTAAAACTCCAAAAATACCAAGCAATGAGTTGGAATTTGTTACGTTAAATTCCAGCCTAATTCATAGCAGTTCAGGCATTTCAAAATGTCACCCATTTTGCTGAAAAAGCGTCGACATGGGGAAGTTTTAAGGACTAAAGTCGCACAAACTGGACAAGGCACCATTGCTAATAACAATAATAATATGGCCAATTGAGTGTGACTTGGTCGCGAGCTAAAGTATTTATGTTTTACAATGTAAAACAGTGACCCCATGGCCACAGCTGATGTGTAGTTTTTTCATTTTCATTTTATTTGGGTTAAATATGTTCAAGCCATGTTTACAAAGGTCTTATCGTACTGGGCGATTTTGTATTTACTTTCTAATGCCAGGATTAGAGTAAAAATCGCCGTAACGGTAGATAGGGCACGGACACTCACAGGATTATATTATTATGTTCATGAATGGTGAATACGCGCACCAGTCTCTTCAAAAAGAATTTGCCGATTTATGGATGTAAATATAGGATAAGAAGAGATAAAAAACAAGGACAAATAACTGAATTTACATTGCGAGGAATCGTGCTTTTGCAACGGCACGTTTATGGTTTTAGAATTTCGTTCATATATGAATAATTTGAAGTTTTAGATTTTTTTTGAATTTGGTAAAATATTAATTGCTAAAACTAAATTGCTAAGCTAAATTGGAATAAATAGTCTTTTATTTCCCTCATTCGTGTATTTGATATGTATATAATGATCACCGTTGTTTTGGGCAACTAAATCAAGCCCAATTCCTCATCCGCCCTTTTCCTACCTAAAAAGGAAAAAACGCTCAGAAATAAACTCAGTATACTTATATTACTGTACGGGACCTCGTTCTGGAAAAAGACGTAGAAAGGGGCCGCATAGGAGTAAGCTTCAGATAGATTTTCAAGACTTCATGGACACCCTATATTTCTATGATTAACCACCAACCAATGAAAGAACAGATCCATCGACCACATAGTTAGCGGAAATGTATAAAGAATAATATCCATACATATGATATCGACCATGGACAGTTACACAGACAGACAATACAACACGCGTGAATAGAGTCATATGCTAATAAATCCATCTATCATTCATTGCCAAAACTGTAAAAAAAAGTTTAAAGTTTAACTAGCATTTTATATTATATGGTTGAGCAACGCGTTCCTAATTACTGGTCCTTTATGTTAGTGAAGTCGTATATGCTGTACGGCAGTGGGTCCCACCCTATTTTTAAGCAAACCAGATTTTAAAAAAATGATTTTGTAAATCCTTGCGACCCAAGAAATTGTTCAAATATTGTAATGCTTCTACGACCAAAAAAAGGAATTTCTAAAACAAAATAATCATATTTAAATAGCATTTATTTTACCAGAAATTACTTCAAAGTGAGAAACAGCGAGTTTTGAAATTGTTGCGTGGCTTTACTTGAGCAAAATAGATGCTGCTTAGTAATGCATACGGTTTGGCGCTAAATATTTTGGAAAGGTCTATAGTGCGGAATTTTTTTCTTATACTTTTGAGAAGTATTGTGACGAAATAAGGTTTTCATCGACTTTTCAAATCGCCGTTTGATGATTTATAACCTTTGATATTCCAGATGTGAGTCCACCTGTAAAATTGGCGCAAAAACTTTGAATTTGTGTTTGTTAAGTGTCTTGATGTATAATTTTAAATGTAGGACAATAGGAGAATTGATTGTTTCAGTTTATTGCATTGTCACGTTCATGTTCGCATTGTGAGAAAACAATAGGTATCATATAATTATCCCACGATTTATATAATTGGAATTTTTGAAATCCTAAATAATTGGCATTTACAAAAAATGTAGTTTTGCTAAAAAAATTACTTTTTTTAACAAAAATTAAAACAAAAAAGCGTTTTATCGTTTTATCAGACATTAATAATTTGGTTTTTATCGTCTTCCGCTAAACGAGACTTTAATTAAAGGCTTTAATATTGCTATTTCTAAAATTACATGTTGTGTAGTTGTATAATTACCAAGGCCATGTATGCTTACGCTGTTTTTTCCTGTTGTACTTGACTTTTAGCGTGAACCTAATCGAAGGCGAGGTCGAAGATCGTAGCGTCTGTTTCACCTTTGTACTTCCGATCTAACGTTGAAAAATGTATAGAAACAGCGCTCAAAC
This sequence comes from Styela clava, assembly GCF_013122585.1. NCBI lineage: Eukaryota > Metazoa > Chordata > Ascidiacea > Stolidobranchia > Styelidae > Styela > Styela clava. Next base: position 19,160,983 of record NW_024102830.1, read on the forward strand.
TTCATCCATTATGGCGGCATCTTTCGACATCTCTGTAAAATTTAATCTTATACAGCTCTTAGTGTGTTAGTGGTAGCTTACTACTTATTTAGTTTAAGACCCGGCTCTATGGTTTCACAAACTTAAGAAAATCTCAATTCAAATGTCATTTACCCAATGCTCTTGACGAAGTCGTGTCAGTTACTGATATGGAAAAAAAATCTCAATTCAAATGTCATTTATCCAATGCTCTTGACGAAGTCGTGTCAGTTACTGATATAAAAAAAAAAAAACTCAATTCAAATATCATTTAACTAATAATCTTGATAGAAGTCCTCGATCAGTTAGACTTTCCAAATTTCAAGATGATATAAGGTTATAAAAATTCCATTCTTCGATTGTACTAATTATGAAAAGCTTATACGTATATAATACTTAAGTATCGTTTCTATTGAAAGAGACGTTCACTATATAATTATGAAATTGTTTATGAATTAATTACGTGGCGAGTATTTTTAGAACGTTACATATTCATAGTCTGGAAATTTAAACTGATACCAAATTCGAAAAAACTCGACTATATTTGATTCCAAAAGTTTTATTCCGTTTAGACCAGGCAATCTTTATCACAGGAGGGCCAGATTCAAGTAATTGGGTGAAACCGCGGGCCGAACTTTTATTTAAGATATAATTTATAGTAGTTTCAGGTACAAAAATGTGATTACTAGTTAGTTTTGCTAATATGACTGTGGTACTCGGGTACCTACTGGTACCATTCAAAATTGGCGCTTCTCCGCGGGCCGCTCAATATTACTTTGCGGGCCGCATTCGGCCCGCGGGCCGCAGTTTGCACACCCCTGGTTTAGACTTTACTCTAAATCTCACGCTAAATCATGGTTGTATATGGATAGTTACTAACACTTGAACATATTATTGGACCTTATGCATTATGGATCAAGATTTACAAACAAGTACCCGTACAACAATTTATAGTTTTTGTGAATGATTTTATTTTTTATTTTACTCTATAATATTATAATCTCTAATATTTATTTATTTTATGAACTAATTTCGCAGACAGGCGCCCATGTCTCTACACATGCTTTTTTATGACATTTCTATTATCATTTTTCAGCGGACGTACACAATGATCTTGGAAGCTTTGGATAATGACAATCGAACAGGTATCAATAAATTTTGTATTTTATTCATATTTATTGAACTAGAGGTCCTGGGTTCGAATCCCAGATCAATCACCGCCTCATTTTTTCCTGATGAATTTTGCAGTTTATTTTAATCTGTATTTCCAACTTTTTTCGCCCTATTTCCTGCTTTTTTTTTACCTTATCCACAAATGACATGTAGTCATCATTACTAACAAATAGAGACTTCCCGGTGTTATAACCTTTGACACCCGCTTCGGACTTCTAATTGGTTGAACTGGTGAACGAATTTGTCCCAAAATTTCAATTTTTTTAAAAATTATTTATTTCAATCACCATTATGATATCACATTCTGTTTTAATACGTCACACAGCCTACGACCGAGATCCGAAAAGTCAACTTATTGAAAGAGTCGTCCACTCAGGAATGCTGAATCCGGGGGACCAGTGGCACACTAAACAGCACAACGGACCTATAGCCCATATTGAATATAAAATACGCGTCCGGTGTGAGGAGCATTACTATGGATTTAATTGCACCAAATTCTGTCGGCCCAGGAACGGATTTTTCGGTCATTTTACTTGCGATCACGCGGGAAATAAAAAATGTTTAGATGGTTGGATGGGAAAAGAATGCAATATCGGTGAGTAGATTCGAATGTTGCTGTTTTTCTTTTATTTTTTGTTCCTTTAACTTGACGGAATTGGGAATTAAATCTAATTTTTTGAGTATCTAATTACGTTTTTTTTAAAGTTCGCTGCTTGTGCAGTGAATATTGAGAAATTTAAGTTGAAATTTAGCCGTGTATGGTTAATTCAGAGTGGCGTGTTTCTAGTCACCGCGCTTTCATTTCTGAATATGAGTTAGTGCAGGGGTTCTAAAACTTTTATTACCACGACTCATCTCTGAAAGCAAGGTACGGACACTCACTCAAAAGTAAAGGAGACTCACCTCTGAGCAAAGTTACGGACACTCACTCAGAAGTAAAGGAGACTCACCTCTGAGCAAAGTTATGGACACTCACTAAGAAGTAGAGGAGACCAATCTATGAGCAATGTTACAAGCGAAACCCCACTGAAACTATACGCAATATGCGCCAGTAAAAGCCGCTTGGCCCGAGAAACATAGCTATTAAATTTTTTTTCTGGGGCATGGCTCTCTTGGCAAGTTACGCCATTTTTGAATTTTAGTCATTACCATAAATGCGCGACATTCGATGAAGTAGACCTAACTCTTGCTATACAATTGCAACATTGTATGTAACATATAGCGATTGCAACCACCGTCCGAGTGATCACCATCAATGATTACCTATTTATTATCGCCGCCCAAAGATGTGGAGACTTGAAAAAGTATTCTTATGCCCTCACGTAGCAAGCTGGACCGGTATTCGCGCGCCGCAACCGCGCAAGTTTCCGAAATAGTATTCCCTTGTGACGTCGTCTTAACCACAGTGACGTCACAATGTATGTGGATGAGTCGTTCGCTGACAGATGTCAAAGGCGGGAATTTGATAAAATGGTCATTTGCAAGGTACCGATTCGCAAGCGTCCGCCTTTACGCACATTTTGATCGCGTCAAATATAGGTTAAAACGCGATAATAGGCTTTTTCTGTCTGTCGTTTGGACCTTTTAGAATTTCCTTATCGTAAATCGCTTTTCCCAACTTTGAAATTCCGCTTTCAACGTAGACCTACAAATAACCTTGCACGCCATTTTCAAGGTCATACACGCCTTAAAAAGTGCTTTCCCGTGATTGGCAGATTTAAAATGTGTGCCAGCTGCTGCTTCATTTAAATTTTATAAGTTTAGTCTATTGTCTGTCAATGAGTTTGTGTCCCATTATGTTGGGTTATCTTTGGCGAGGTGTTAAAATATATAGACAATGCTTGTGTGGCTTTTTACTTTCCTAATATAGATATTAGCCAGGCGTACTCAGACAGTGACAGACGAAAAATGTGTAAATTGCGTTTTGTGGTTGATACTGTACAATGGCGCCTTAATTGGACGAGAAATTTATCTATGGAGAAAGGATATGTCTCCTATGTAGTGCAAATATAGTATATTGCAGCAATATGGGTACTTTAACAGAACTATGATCTGCGGAATCTAATGCTCTCACTATGTCAGGGGGTGAGAGATGAGATATCGTTCTTTATTTCTGGAATTATTATGTTTCACTTTTATTAATAACGTCTTGAGAAGTGTCTCAAAATCCTTCAAATTGATCCTTACTATCAAAGTCAAACCCTCAAGTGTAATGCGATTATGGTTATGCTCGTATAGGCCGACCTCTTAGTTTGGCAACTTATATGCGAGGATATACCGTAACTCATACTCAACACCTTTTCAATTAGACTAAATCAATTATCATAAATGTAGCTTGCTTTCCAAGCTCACACCAATTTAACATAACGAGAACTTCAAATTAAACACGTGGTCTTTGAAATGCGACCTTTGCTACACGAAATTGACCAATTCAATTGGTATTGGTTGTCACATTGCCAAATACATTTCTAATCGGATGTAATGAGCGCCGGGGTCCTTTGCCTTATGGGATGTCCATTTCGTGTTTGGAATGTTAACCTTTTCGGACAGGCCGGATTGCGTCCCCTAACCTTCTGAAATCGTAAATTACCAAGTTAGACTGTATCAACTTAAGGGTTTTGAAGCGTATTGGGGATCTAAAAACGTTTCAAGATACGAAACAATGGCCATGTATGACATGCAGAAAAATGCATTGAAATGCGTATACAACACCGTTTAAAATGCTACTCCAAAACGCTTTAAAGTTGAGACATATTGCGCCTATAGACTTTCCAAATTTGTTTAAATCTGTCTTAATAAAGGTTTATCATCAATGATATACAGTTTCATATCTTTTATCACGGCATAAAGATAGTAATGCGTCTCAGAATATTAAAAACAAGCGGTATTACTTGCATTGCACTGTTATTCATTGGCAGTATTTGTGAATGCGCGCTCGTTTGGGTCGTATTGACTTCACATTTCTAAACCTTGAGAGGGCTCTCTGATACATAGCTAATCAATGCAAGCAAAAATTGGTAATTGTTTTATTTCATTTCATATTAGCTATTTTGCTAAAAGGTTCTCATTTTTCACTTTACTTCACATGAGAAATATATCCTTAGCCCAAGCACGGGGGACACATAAAATATGTTACGTATTGTCCAGTGTATCAATTCATTCAATGGACAACTGCTCTCTCTCAAGGGATTTGCCAAACTGACCAGCGATACTTTTGGTGTCAATTTAGAACTTATAAATTGCTTCAAAAGATCACCGCGCCCTTTTCCAGAAATTTGACGCCATAAGTGACACTTTATGAAATAAATATAATGGTATCAATTGCTCTCTAGGGAACTGTTGACCATTCGTAAGATAATTGACCACTTCTCTTATTTAGAATGGTCAGTCTGGTCAGAAAAGTTGAAATAAAAAAGGAAACTTTTTCCGATTTATTTATTTTAATCGGACTTAGTGGAGCATGCAAATTTAATTGGGGAGGATGAGGGTTGATGACCTCATATTTTCTGACGTCATCGGAGAAATCTTTTCATCAAACAGGGACCGTACCGATTCCACCTTCGTGTCCATATATTTGACCACAGCACTCATATTTTTCATCAAAATTTATTTGTTTACTACATTCATTAAACCGAATGAAATCGACCTAGTTCACCCACTCACGGTATGAGACAATATTCACAAACACCATATGTTTCACGGCGATAAGACCATGTTATCGCATTCTAAAGCTTTTAACCCGGCGAACCGGCATTTTTCAATTCAAATTGGCATGTTATACCCAAGCATGGGATATACATGTATTTCATATATTATCTTTGGCATATAAGTGGCCGTTGTCAAAATTCCTGCTGAAAGTTTTTATGCAAATGTTCCGACTCGCTTTGGGTGGCATTGTGACTTCACAGTGGGTATCTGGGATTTAAAAAAGTTATCGTCATAACAACTATTTTTTCCACAAAAGACTTATGCGCGTTATGATCAAATTATAGTTGAAAATCCTACAAAATAGCGGTTTTATTGATTTTTGGTATAGCTTGCACATTCTTGTCTTTGCCATTATCGTTAACAATCTATTGATATCGCCGTTCAAACAAAGAGACACAAACATATTCAAAGAGTTCTATGAAACAAAATTCGACAGTTTCAGAATCTCTAGTGACGTAACACATATACAATCGAATATGAAAATTTGGAACTTCTATGCAGCATGATACAGCTTGTTCTTTATAAAACAATTTCATTTTTCCTAATAAGTCTCAATTTATGCGCCATTTTGCAAAATTTCGATACCTTTATCTCGCTTCAATAGGACTGTAGACATACCGTTAAAAAGGGGGTGAACGGTTGTCCGACATAATTATGACGTCTTGCACAACCTATAATGCAAAGTATGGCAACATCACGAAATCAAACTTTTAAACAAAATTCTATATACCTCTATATCACCATTTTTCATTACTAAATGAATATATATTATTGCTATTTATTTTATCAAATTTGGGTTCCACCTTAGAGTGAGGTCTACTGCTGTATTATTCCTCACGCAGAAGACCCCACGCTAACGTAGCACCCGAATTTGTTACAGCGCGCGCCCCAACGAGGTCTGGTTCGCAACATTTGCCGCGCTGTGTCCTGCTTGCCGCCACCCACGTGTCTGCCACGTCTTAAGGTTCGCGCGTGTATTGCCTCCAACAACGTACTGATGTCTGCGTATCCCCGTGATAATATAAATATGTATATTCGGTATTTATTACGAAATAGAGGATTTTTGTTAATATTGTGACGACACTATTCAAATTGGGTAATCGAGTTAATCCTATGGAAGGTTGAACTGGAATGTAGAATTGCATACATCCACTAGGGAGGGTTACAATACTGTATATTTGTTAGTGTGTAAACCAGAAACTGTATCGTAGGTTGGCATTGTCCTCTTAAATGTAAAAATAGTTTGCAAAAATGGCAAACAAAATGTTTTTCATGCACGATAATTTCGACTAAAAAATCGTTAAATACGAACATGTTTAATAAAATCGAATTTGTCCTACATAAAATGTTGAAATTCGTTTGAATTTCTTGCGGTTAGCAAAGGATTTCTCTAACAATTTACTCTCCACCGCACGGATCATCGAAACCAACTTATGGTCGTATCTGGGTAGAAAAATTTGACTTCGTAAACATAAGACGGACCTTATTATGACTCAAGAATGAATGTGTGTTTGTGACGGCATAAACGCTGTCCGATTCTATCGTCTTCCAACTTTTGTAGACTCGATTTATTTATTTCTCTATCGAATATCGTGATGTTCTGGAATTTTTACACGTGATTCGTTTCAAAATTGCCGAAAAATTTAATCGACAACATTATATATATTTGGTACTTTTGGCTATAATTTCATTCAAATTTGCCTTATTTAAGTTCTATTTTGAATTCAGGGACTAGCCAAGTGACTCCCGTAGTATTTATGCCTGAAATTATGGCCTAACCTTAACCTGGTACACATACTATGTTCCGGTGTCCGCAATCTTGGTTCACATACTACTGGAGTACCATATTTTTTATGAAAAACTGAATTTCCGAAGCATTCATTTTTGAGAAAATGTGCTTTCACTTCACATGCTCACGTTTATTTACCTAAATTGGGTTTGCGGGAAACAATTAATACTAATATTCTATAAGATGATGCTTATTCAAACCTTGATTTGGAAGATATTTAATTCTTCACAATTTTTTCAATTTTTAGCGGAGTGCAAGACGGGATGCAGTGCTGAACACGGGAAATGCTCTTCTCCTAATGAATGCAAGTAAGTGGAAAAATGCTTTATCTTGTCTTTTTAAAAATTATCGTATCAAGTTTTGTTGATTCTTTTGATTCACTATTGTGCAAGAATCTAGGATAATAGCTGTAGCCGGGGTCTAAGGAAAGATTTTGTTTTGGAATAGGATCGGTTAGATTGAGAATATGCAGTAGGATTCTTTGTAGGTTCTGGGTTAGGATAGATGTAAACATTTAGATCAGGGTTAACCAAAACAATTATGCGCCTTTTTAAACAAAATCTGTGGGATTTGGATTTTATGCTTGATAGGGAAAATCCGAGTGTTTACTAGGGCCACACTAAAAGCATGGCCGGCCGCATTGCACTTGATTTAGATAAATAGTTTGAATACGTTTTAAAAAGGGTATTTTTAATGCGAAATGATGGTTCGGCGCTCCAGAAGTGTGTGTACCAATATGGAGCTAACTTATTTTGTTCGCCTACTTTACATTAACTTGGGACTGAAACTTATGGGCAGGGAGTATATTCACTTGGTTGACACAGACGGTCTCCGAACTTGTAATAGAACTAAAATAAGGAAAATCGGAAAAGAATTATGCTCTAACCCTAACCCAGTACACACACTACAGGAGTACCTTAATAAGAGTAATGAACTTGAGTTAAATTTACAGAAATCTTGAACGAATTCGAAAAAATTAAACAACTTTAAATGTAGTATTTTGTGTTCGCTGTTGATGGTATCCTAATCCATATTTGAGCGATAATTAACTTTAAATATTCTGATATAGTAATAGCGGATTTCCTATGTGATTTGTATGAAGAAAGAGTCCGAAGTCCATGTTTAGTAATGTACAGTTGACTTCTTTATACAATAGACCAATATTGTAATGTAACAGATAAAACTTCAAATTTGCAACCATATTTTGAATTCTATTTTCTGTCAGAGTAAAAATTTTAGAATCTTTTGTGCAAAGCTGCCGCCACTAATGCAAAAATGGGAGATTTGAAAAAACACCCCCCTCCCGCCATGTTTTAAAATAAGAAGTTAGCAATTATCCAGTTATGGTTGGGGTGATTGAGCAATGATTGAAAATTTATATTTCTAGCGCAATTTGCATTTCTAGCCTTCACCCTAACCTAACTGAATAATAACTAGGACCTCCTGATGTATGCGCACCAAGACGGCGCACAATCTTAACTCAGGTTGTGTACCTGGTTAGGATTCAGGTTGTGAGACATCTTGGTGCACATACTTCAGGAGTACCCTATTTTTATATTATATATTGGGCGCTGGTGGTGGTGTATTTTTGGCATGTGCGTGGTACAAAAGATCCAAATATTCTTGTCAAATATTTTCCTACAAACAGGTTTGGGTAGCCCACAAGGTAAAACGCTTCAGTGGGACGTTTTACAAACACTTTCAGACACCAAACCAAAGTTTAAATCAAAGCCATGTTTGTACTTATTTAATGCCAACTTTATCTTATTTAAACACTTGTTGAGAAGCTGTACAAGGTGCCAACAAGCACGGTGTATTTGATTTAAGTGCCTGTGTGATTAAATTAGATTGTAGATTAACTCTTTGCGTCTTTTTAACGAAAGTGTGTCGTATATACGCAATTTTCACTAGCCATAATTAGCTCGATTTTATGTTTATTTCAAGTTAGTTTATAATAAGTTAGGTTATTGTCCCACATTTCTTTGTTTATTTTATAATTTGAGGTTTAAGATAGACGGGGCAAAAATTTAGCCTAAAGAAAGCTGGGGAAAGGCAAATTGGCAGATTTGCCGAAAGGCAGATTGCGCTCGACGAGGGAGTTTTTTTCGCCACATGGTAAGGGTTTGAGGGCTTTGTACGAAAGATCCAAGCAAATATGTACCTCAACTCGTAGTCGCTCCGAATTAGGCATCCCACAAAATCCTCGTAGTTTAATATTGTATCCACTGTAATATATACCGATTCGGGGTAGTCTATCTTATTATTATTTAAGATTAATAATTATTAGGACTTGGGTGAGGCGGCTGACATAGACTATTATGCAACACATGCGTAGTTTGAAAATAATATCACTAGAATCAGTACTTTGTATAAATACTTATATTAAAACACCATTACAAATTTAAACGTTTGTAGTCACTACCTAAACTATCCCAGATAAATATGTAATACCATGTTAAACATACTTCGTAACGGGTTAATGCCACAGTGCCGACTGTCGGGCACTTGATTAGTTGAAGAGCCTATGTTGGATTTTCCCACGTTACAATGTGAAATACATGTGTCCAATTAACTGTTATTTGGCTGTTAATCTATTTCGTCCTCCCACAAATTGTAGGCCTATAATTACGATATTAATTCGAGTCATAACATTGGCAAAAATAATTTCATAGCCTTACAAAAAGCTAATAAAATATCCCAAATACAGATAAATTACATTGAATTTGTCCTATATTTAATAGTGTACATAATAAAGCCAACAAAGAACAGTTTATATTGTTCGGTCACAATCACAATTGTTTGCTAACAATCACTCAATAATTTGTCGAAGCATATATTTACATTTCTTCATATTTATCAAAGGATGAAATATCGCTTTTTTGACAGTCTTTTGATTTTTTTGAAGAAAGTTCGAATACTGGATTACACTAGTTACATATTAATTGTGATTTGGTATTATTACAAAACAACCACTTTCGAGAAATATTTGTCACCTCACAATCACTTTTACCCCGTGTTCTGTAGGGGTGATTCATAGTATGATACACACTGGCATGACAATCATCATTTGTAGTTTTCAAACTCTTTGCCCGCCCCCCTTTTAAACTGTTTAGCGTTTTTATTGTAAATCACCAAATTCCAAATTTACACAATCCATATATTGTACGCTGTGGCGCTAGAACGGTGGCGCTGTTTTGAAATTTAACACTCCTCAATGGGTAAATCTAAAGAGAAACTTATTTCCGAAACATCGTAGGCGCCAAAATTCTTTTATATAGCGGTAGCATTGTTTAACGTCATAATACAATGGTGTTTTATTCCTATTCTAACGTCATAAAACAAAAACTTGTAAATTGTTACATTATAATACATGTAACACTTTGTAAACGACGCCGTTACATGTATACAATTCAAAAACCGAAGGCGCGACAAGTTTTGGCGCGCTTCCGTTTCTCCCGGAACTGTCTCGTCGTTTGTGACGTCACCAACGTGTGCTGATCACGCGACAAGTGCGCGAATCCCGTGTGGTTTGTGACGTAACACAGTTTAAACTTGATTCGTTCATTGCATGTGTGCATTTACTATAATAAACTCTTAATGAAAGCCTAATTGAGAAAAATGAAGTTTCCGACAAATATTTTGCAAAAAATATTGTAACAACCCAGTTTATACAGAAAATTAAAACGATTTGGCGGAAAAAAATTCTTATTTTGTTTATGTCTATCATCTTTTACATCTTTCAAAACATGTAAACACATTTTGTTCAGACTTTCATTCGCCTTTTATGTACATCTTTGTAATTCTTACGTTTAATTAAAAAAAAAGTAAAATTTCAAGCAATTTTGAGGTTACAAATTTTAATTCTAATTTTTATTTTGCGTCTGGTATGTCCCAAATGTGGGTGGTACTTTTTAATATAATAAAATAATTGAATATAATGAGTATTTTGGTGCGAAAACAATGTCTAAATACCGTAAAATAGCTTTTATTTTCTGTTTGTTTTTAACAATACACATTCACATTAGATCTATGATAGAATTTATCTCTCTTATCTAATCCCGCCCACAAGTTTTATTTCCCGTGTGAAAATATAACTCAGTGTTCCTGTTACCTTTTAATGTCATTTTTTTGGAGTGTGTAATAGAATATAGGAATAACGATATAAAAGAATTTTTGATGGGTTCGATGTGGTAAAACAGTGCTATATTTGTGACAAAATGCACAATTTTTACTCAAAATGTCATGAGTTTGCCTCAGTGGAAGATAAGATAGAAGATAAAGTAATCTGAAACAGCCAATGTCCTTACATTCACATGTTACAATATGCCTTGGAAAGTACCACTCTTATATCAGTCGAAACTTGAAACCAAAGTACATTGTGTGGGTGCGATTCAGGAAATTGATTTTGGGGTATAGTCTACTTCAGCCCACTGGGTATGGTCTACTTCAGCCCATTTTGAACTCATTCTAACTCTGGTATCAATGGACAGTGCACCATTTATGTCGTTTAGTGTGATATTATTCCAACAATCATTCTGTCTTGATGAAATGAATCCCATTTCCTCTACTTTTCCATAAGTACATCAACTTTTCCACTCAAGGATAAATTCCTGTGTTATCAACCCGCTACTAACTTTCTGATCTGCTATTTTGGTACTCCCGTAGTATATGTACCAGGTTTGGGTTAGGGCATAATTTTATTCCGATTTATCTTATATTAGTTCTATTACAAGTTCGAGTAATGTCTGTGTTAGCCAAGTGAATATACCCCATGCCCATAGGTTTCAGTCCCTTTACACAACTTGATGTAAAGAAGCCGAACAAAATTAGTTACCTCTATATTGGTACACACTAGGCTTGCACGTAATTTACAGATTTACGGAATTACGGAATTATTTCGAGTTACGGAAGGGAAGTTACGAATTACGTAAAGTCGTAATTATTGGTCGAGCGCTTTCGCGATTGAAACGAGCTCTCTTCGAAGCAGTCAATTCCGTCGATTGTAAAAAGTGAAAGTTTAAAAAGAAGTTAAAGCTTCGGTATTTGCAGCCGTTTTTCTCACTTTTCTCTCTCTTGCCAATACGTCACCGTGATAATTAATGTCGCGCTTATCAAACAGCAATATGACGACGGAAGAGAAATTGCGTAATGAACCAACGCAACTTCGTCTTTTCGGCATCGGTAAAGCGATTGAGACGGCAGAGAAACAACAATATGACGGGATTTCCCGCGATCCGGTAAAAATCCTTTGCGGACCGTTGACGGTCCGCGGACCAGCGGTTGGGAAGAACTGTTTTAGAATACTTAAATCGAATCCAGAATCTTATTCTATTTTTATAGTTACCGTATTTAAATAGTGGGATTTCTCCACCACAATGATTGAAATTAAAAAAAAAAGCTAAATTGTAGCCTAAATGTTTAATGTATAACTATCTTTATGCAGTATTTAATTGAAAATGTCCTGATCATTGGATTATATTTAACCAAGGCAACGAGATTTAAGAATTTCGACGATCCTTTTTTGTTTTGTTTTTAACAGTTCAATATTCTCAATTTAACTACTATCAAATATCAAGTATGAGCCAGTGTGTTTATTCTGTGCGAGAACCATTTTCAATTACAAAACCTTGATGTTCTGTTACCGGTTTTATCGTTTTATATCAGTCCGGACTTGTCCTTGCTCAATATATTTTTCCACAATGCCTCGCAATATTTCGGCCAAATATGATTAACTGTCTTTACCAAATGCGGCAACTTATTTTGATTCTTGAAAACCACCGACACTCGACCAAATTTGTGTCAATCTTGGCCGATAGGATCGTCGACTTGAGTTAGAAAAATAAGTTAATTTTTTCGTGCGTGCAAAATAAATGTCACAATATGCATTTTTTTGCGATAGAAATTTGTATTTTCGGAAAAGCCATATCATATAAGTACGGTATTTAAATTATGCGCAAATAATTAATATTTGATCTAAATTTGTTGCAAATAATGTTACAACATTTAGGCCGCGACAGGATTTAATGTAAAATGAAGCATGGTAATCGGAATAACGTCAATAAGTCGGCATCAATAATTATTATAAAATGCTGACTAGGTAGTAAAGTCGAATAATGTTAAAAACGGTGCAATAACAAGTCTTCGTCGCGAGGCAAGAGCAAGTATAATCAAACGAGAGAATACGCTCGTCATGGCATTGATAAATTGGAAACCCGACATTTTTTTGAATACGATTTTAAAAAAGTCAACTATCGTTTCATAAATATCCGTATACCAGTGTCGGTAATGATAAAATTGATCGCATAAAATTGGGACGGTTAATTTGCGAAGGTGATAAAGGAAATCAAAGCTTCCAGGAATATGAAAACCCAAACTCGATGTCCCAATCGAAAATGAAGTGGATTCAATTGGTTGTTATGATAGGTTTAAATGTGTGAAAAAATATCGCAATTACGGGGTCATTACGTAATCGATTTGGCCGTAATTACGGAATTGATTTTTGTCAATTACGTGCAAGCCTAGTACACACACTTCTGGAGCGCCCTCATTCCTAACCAAAGATAATGATAATCAAAAAATCTTAGAACTGAGAAAGATAACATTACTGTACCAATTTTTGTGTAAAAAGCCAATTTTTTTTGTCCCATGGGAACACTGGCTTAATAAGCGTTACATCGTTGTTATGTTTTCATTTGATCTTGCGGTTTGTGATCTTGTCTGAACTTTCTCTCGTTTTGTATTCGAGAGAAATTTATATGCGAATTATGATATCACAATATATGCTTATTTACATATAGAATGACTTTCGCGGGAAAAGCATTTCTCGAATGATTTTTGGATTTCTTGTACAAAAAAACAATCTCGCCAGCGCTCAAAATAAGAAAATTATTAATTATCCAGTTATGTTGTTCAGTTATTCATTTGTTATTTGAACACGTGGCGGAGGTGTTATTTGGAGCAAAAGGTGGTTGAAAAAATCCACCATTTTGAAGTTTTGTTTGACCTTGTTACTAGGTCACTTAGGAAACAGTTTTGCCAACAATATTGAAATATTGTTTTCACAATTTAACAGAATTTCTAAAAATAAATTAAAATGTTTTTGTGCCATAAAGCCACTTGTTGGTAACATATTTGTGGAGAAGGGGACTCATAAAAAGAATGTTTTAAAATTTTTGAGGTCACCGACACAGAAATCTCATAAATATCCCAAATATAAGAGTGCTAACACGAGTTTTCCTTTAAAGAGTAAATTTTTGTGACTTTTCTCATTAGAAGCCAAAAATAATGTTCAAATATATAAGTGCGAACGCGATTTTTCCTTCAAATTAATATAAATATGCTTTTCACATATATTTTGTACTGAACACATGACCTGATTTGTATATAAAGGGTTATTTAACAATACTCAGGACATTTCAGCGACATTCAACTAGTCTTATCGGTCGCTTTTAATCCCACTTCGATTTTTAAAAGCACTTATGTTACGTCATAGTCAGGTTTTAGTTGCCATTTCGTTCCCGCCTTAGATAAGTTCCCAGACAAAAACAGTATCGGTTACTATGACGAAATAAAATACATTATTATTACTTCACAGTGTTTCTCACATTTATATTATTTGCGAACAATCATGTCTTATTATTCGAATTACAATATGTCGTTGTTCGGTTAATGTATATCTTTATGTACATAGCGACATGCGGCGGGCCTATTTTCATTACATGTCATATCTTGTACCGCAATACAAATTACGTGTATTATACCAGCACTCTCCATTGTAAGCTTGTCACAGAGTATAATTCAATTCACTGAAAAATTTTAACTCGACTTTTTTATGATATTTTTATTATAATAATCAGTTGGGGAGGTTGAAATACGCGTATCTGGAAATTCTGATCTAGATCTGATAAAACGTTACAGAAATACATGTCTGTAAGTGTGCAGCGAACTCTAAATTACTTATAATTATTGCTACTTCCGTATGGGGTGTACCAGGTTAGGATTAGACCATAATTTTATTCCGATTCTTTTTATATTATTTCTTTTACGAGTTCGGGGACTGTCTGTGAATAGCCAAGTGAATATGGGAGCCCATAGGTTTCAGTACATTTATACAACTTGATGTAAAGTAGGCGAACCAAATTAGCTACCTTGATATTGGTATACACACTTCCGGAGCGCCGAATTATCATTACACTGCAGAAAAAACCTTGAAACCTATGTCAAACCATTAAATTTTTAGCATTTCTTGTTCATTCCTGGAAAAACAGCTATTTTAAAATTATTTGCAATTTAAAACGAAACCATCCCACAATACAGAGGGAATTGTTAGGAAAACAACCAAAAACGTTTTAAAACCCAACACAAAACACCATTATGTCTCTACTTTATTTAGACCTGGGTGTCCAATTACGCTTATACAGGGGTACTAAGTTTTGACAACTTTCTGGATAATATTACTCCACATCCATGTGTGGGCTGTAGATATTATGCGGGATATATCTCCATACCATGCTTGCTGCTTATATACTATTCATGTGTGAATTCTTAACATGAAAAATGACTTTTAACCTTTTTTATTCAAACTGTCGATGTTTTTGTAACAAGTAACATTTTTGTATAAAAAAATGGCGAACGAGAATCTAAAAGTTTAATTTAGGTCGCCTGGTTAAAAAGTTTTTAATATAATTACATTTTTACTCTACTTTGTGTTTTGGTATAATTTCCCTCATGTCTACCACATCACTAAAGTTGCAACACAACAGGTAGGACCTCCGAAAGTAGTAATTCATTTCACACCAGTGGCTTTTCGTTGGATCAGGGTCTTGTTCGAAAGATAAATCATGAAAACTCTCCAAAAACATCGACATATGTGTCTCCCTTAGACCCCTCAGATCATTCATTGACTTTTTTAAAATCCAGTAGCGGTACTATTGTAACTGTTTATCGCTAACCAGTTTCAATGGGATCCACTTGAAAACCCAATCACGTGTAGGATTACTGCTATCGGCTTGCACCATCGTTCAAAATTAAGAGAATAATTTAGGACAGGTACATTAGGGAGATGGGATTTTAGATGGGGATTAACCCCTCTTTGGTTACGGAATCCTCTGTGAATAGCATGAGTAAAAAACGGAATTTTTTAAATGTTTAGTTTCCTCAGTACAAGGTCACGCGCAATAATGACTGAGGCTTGCTATGTCCTTCCTTTATGGAGTGAAATACCGTTTCGAAAACTGTTTTATCAACTTTTTCGAGCGAAATACTCATTTATTTAACCTGGACGGCCGGAACACCGTTAATTTAACCGTTTCGTCCAGAATACCGCTTTTTCACCGCATTCCAGCAATTACCATTAACCGTTATTTCACCGTTTTTCTTTAGTAATTGCTTATGACTTTCCTTTTAAAAAAACACTTAGAAAATAAATGTTTTTTTGAAATTTACAGACCGCAACACACCCCACCTTATATATATGTAGACATAACCTTGTAACGTTGCGAAATGTAATACTTTAATTTTCTCTTACATTTATATATAATACATTCATTTATTTATTTAATATTAGTACAGCGAGTAGGTTACAACTCATTCAACCGCAGTAACCCATTATCGACAATATTCCCACACTTCTGCACTATGATGTCATAAATAAGTCATAAAAGGGCGCCAAAACATAACAGACCTTCGACCAAAAATTGATAGTTTTGTGTTATGTTACATGAAATCGGAATTTCGAGCTATTTTTTGGTGCAAATGTATCATATTTGAGGTATTTATGCAAAAATGTTGGTGAAAAACTTGAAAACTGAGAAAATTGCATAAAACATGCTGAAATATTAGCTGAACTTTAATTTTAAGGTTGTGAAAAGTTAGTAATAACTTTTTATTTTGTGTCGTTCCGAGTGAGACTTTAAAACGAACCAGCTTTTCACTTTCCGTAGGATTACCCCGTCTTAACGGCTTTCCTCTCTCTGGAAACAATAATATCTCAATGTTTTCGTATTACTCTATTCACAGACTATACCCCATAAGTTCTAATTCGTTATCTTAATCCATCTAAACCCGGGGTCAAAGGTTAATTAATGGGGAGTATTTAGTAATTATTGCAACACAATACCCCATGTTCGATTTGAAATTCTTCCGCTAACACGAAAGTTTAGATTTACACAGATAACTCTGCAGGATACAGCTGTTAGAAAAATAGCAAGTTTAACTGTAATATCGATGTAAAATCGGCGCTGATTTTGCCTAATTCGCAAAAGCTTTTTTTGGTAGTTAGAATCTTCTTGGATTCTTACCAATGTTAGCTCTGAACGAAGCTTTTCACAAACATGATCAAGCGGTATATGAAACGCGAAATAAGGGTCAGTCAATCACATGACGGAAAAAAGGGATATTTTTTGAACATTTATGCACATTTAAAGACTTTGTTCCTATAAATCCATGACATTTTACTTCACTTTTTGACAGTATTGTTTACAAATCCTGTTTTGTTATGTTTTGCCGGGAAATTTGAGTAGCTTGTGCCGTTTAGTGTAGTTCGAAGCAAAACTTGATGTTTTAAGTACTTGACACTGATTTGTTTATACTTCCCGGTACATAGTTATACAGATATAGAAAGATGGGTACTCGCGTAGTGTGTGTACCGGGTTAGGGTTAGGGCATAATCTTATACCGACTTTCCTTGTTTCAGTTCTATTACGAGTTCGGGGACTGTCTGTGTTAGCCAAGTGAATATACCCCTGGTCCATAAGTTTCAGTCCCTTTACACAACTTGATGTAAAGTTTGCGAACAAAATTAGTTACCTCCATATTGGTACACATCCTAATTTCAAAAATATCTCGGTGGCCTCGGGTTAAAATATCCTAAACCACATGGATTACTCATAGGTTACAATAGTATGAGAAAGGTTGATTGTCTGGAACGGTACTCAGACTTGTGAAATAGAGTTTAATGATGCGAGAATACTTATAATAATAATAGTGGGTTTCATGGTATTTTGTAGAGTAGTATCGGAGTTGAAGTCCTGGGTTCGAAACCTGGTGATTTTGTTAATTTTTGTCATAGTGGTTTTAAAAATGAGTGGAAGCTTGTCTAGGTACTTGTTGAGAGCGAATCTTAACAAATGTTTCATTTGTAAACACTTAGAATACGTTTTAAGATTTTGTAAATAACATAAATACTGGTAGAAAGGTGATAGGGTCCTAATTTTTCCAAGTTGAAACTTGAAGGCAATCTAAAATACAACTTACACATACTGCTATCATATTCTATAACAAGAGAACTAGGCTCAAATATATGGACACGTAGAGTCACATAATTTTGATGACGTCATAGCGAAGAAAAAAGTAATAGCCTTCTGGAGAAAATTTTTATCTTCAACCACTGAAAATTTCAAAGCAATTGTTCCAGTATTCGAAGAGAAAAGCGATTTCTTCAAAACGTGTTGACGGAGACAAATAATAATAATAACAATAACAACAAAATTTCGAAACGATCGTTATGTCCACTACGTGTCCAACAAGACTATGGCACTACAGATTCAATAACAAAAACTATGTAGTGCATACAAAATTAGTTACAAAATTGAATCACCCAGCGGGTCGGATTTGACCCACAGTCCGCAGTTTGCTCATGTCAGCTCTATACTCTAAAATGCACGTAAATCATCTCTTGATTATTTCTAGTCTCCTAGCCCTTTGACTCTTCGTTAATTGCAATCAATCAATTTGCCTGTTTGTATTGAACTTAGGAATGAGTTTGAAGGCTTAAAAACACCGATATTGGGGTGGAATGTGTATTTATTGTTAACCCTTGCCCTTTTCAACTTCGCTCTGTTAGAAAGACTAAGATAAAGTAATAATCTCATACATTTCAGTCAGAATTTAATTTTTTTGTTTGCAAATTACAGTAAATTTTTTGTTACGGGTAGGATTAGATATAAATAGATTGTCCGCACTCACCATATGAATGGCCCTCTCTGTGGAGGGCTATTGGGCAGCCATATAGACAACAGGTTAGAAATAGGGACTGATATGGTATCGAACTCTATTTAAAAGTTTATTCGGCCTGCCTTATATAGCAGTACTGATTTTTACATTGTTTCATATAGTCACATACTGAAGTATCAAATTGACGTATTGTACATTATATTCAAGTAAAGTTAGTTTTTCACATTACTTTACAGTTTTAAAAAATTTGATGATTTTCATTCCTTAAACTCAAAACTTGGCCATCCATCATTAGGGTGTTCTAGGCCTCTCATCATGCAAGGCCCGAATTTATTTTGTAGGTTCAGCCGTACGCCAAGTTCACAGAGTTAAATAAATATGTATTTTCAATTTCCACCGCCATTAGTTGTTTACGGTAAACTCATTTGGCGATAAATTTCAACACCTTTAAGTGTGATTGATTGTCCATTTCGCTATTGGCTGAGTGTTCGGGGTCGCGCTGGGGTATGATATTCGAAGAAATGAGTATTTTATGAAATCCGGTAATCGGGATTACGATTTGGTGAATGAACTGGACACACTAAAAGTGATTGCATTATAAGACTGACCAAACCAACCATCGAACGAAAAATAGCGGATTAACGTCGCGGAACACCTCCCATTAAAACGTGAAATTTTCCGGCTGTTACAATCTAACGTGGTAATGAGAGATTTTAAAACGCATTTGAAAATTGCTGACGCCCTCTGACTGTGAGAGGTGAAATATTATCAGTGATGTTATATTTGTAAGTACCGGAGACTTCCCCATATATCACGCCTATATAACCAATTTATTGAGTACATGTGAATTGAGCCAATGATCTAGACCAGAGCACTAGAATCTTATTACACCTTGGGTCAAGTGGTTGGCACGGGGTTTAAACCAGGGGTCTTTAACTTGAAAAATACCGTGAGGATGAAATATTGCTATTTACCAAACTAGTTGTGTGTTCCATGGGAACCTAATGACTCATTCAAGATGGAATTTAGCGGCTTATGCGTCGTTTATTATCTTGTTTACTGTTAGTATTGGGGATATCATAGGTATTCAGTGTATGAGGTGAATTAGGCTCAGAAAAGCTCTAGAAGTTGACCTTCTTTCTAATTCGGAAGTCTAGATTCGATATTCGGGGTAATTGGAGTCATATTTGAGGTTGTGCGGAAAAAATTTGGAAGAAATTGTCGTTATATTTGAGAGCACCATTAATTTTCCTGAATTTGAAACAGACAGAATGAAAAAAAAAATAGATCCGAAATTATTGGTGAGGCGATGTTTGAAGTTCGGGCAGATAGCGGCTTGGCGGGACCGGCCGGAAAACGAGGGTTTTCAAAAGTCTCGAAAGTCTAAAAGGAGTTTTACAATAAAAAATGACAACATATGATACAGAAAAATGTTTCACACTTGTACACCATCCTTCAGAATAAAAGCTTAAAAGGAAACATCTAAGAAAACTGCAATAACCGACTAGAACTCAAATCGATATCGGAATTTTTTCTGCCACATATTTGTCCAAAATGCCTTCTTAAATACCTTAAGAACGAATAAACAAGTTATACACACGTACACAAAGCTACCCGCAGACACTGACAGAGTAAAAATGCATGTCATTTCCTACATTCAAGAAATTCCGTCAAATATACTATCATTTACATGTTAATACATTTTTATTTTAAACCCAAAAAGCTTTTGTAATTCTTATGAGTGTATGATTTTTTTTCCAAATTTGAGAAACGAAAAAAAATATAATAAATAACGTTTCCACCGAAAAATTGCATCAGACTATTTCCTTCGCAAAAAAAGTTACATTTACGTGTTTTTTTACAATACACAACACTCGCCGTGGGAAAGTCGTCCAAGCGAAAACCATTGCGCCCACATCGCATCAGGGCGTATTACCGTATGTACCCAAAACGCCTCTAAGATACACGTAACCCATCATTAGGTCCCCGTGTCAGACTGGGGCGATGAACTTCGGCGTCGCGCGTGTTTTCCGAGTCTCATATTTTGATTAAAATGTTTTTGGTTCAAATTTTGTGCTCTTGCATTTCTAGGTTTTCTTGTTTTTACACATTTTTTTGTTTTTGACAAAAATTGAGTATTTTTCTGGTTTGAAAATTGTAAATTATTTTCGTTTGACACAAAAATGATTTTTTCGCAGTTAAAATTAAATTTCGTTTCTGAAAAATTCTTTTGCTACAAAAAAAAATACAAATATAGACAAAATTTCAAAAATCCCACGTCATATGTTATCAATTATGACCCAACAAACATTAAAGAAAATGGCGGGAAATGAATGTCATTCTTCCATGTCAGAATTGCGGTTTCACGTTTCTTGAGATACATTTAGTATGATTGGTACTAAATACTCGCTTCCCAAAGTGTTAATTATGTGGGAACCACGTTATACCGAATAACCAAACCATAACCGTAACGGATTACCGTAAATAATGTGTAAAATATCTTTCTCCCATGTTTTTTATTGTTTATGTTGTCGTTTCAACGCTTGGGGTTGGAATATAAATATATAATACATAATAATGGTAGCCTTTTTCTATTAAATTCTCGTCGTAAGTATGTTACAGTCATTAGCATTGTGAATTTGTGTTTTGATTCGTGTTTTGTGTTGGTATACAATGAATTTTCGAAAAAAAGGCCATTTGTGAAAATAAAACGATAATCTTCCCACCAAATATTGTATATCGCTATATATTATTGTCTATATTCACAGCCAGATTATTTTTTGATTTGACCATCTTTTTTTGCTAATTCTGTTAAACTTCATGAGGTTTAATTCGATATATGTTACCTATCCCGCTCACCACGACCCCAAGTAAAAGTATACTTGGGTATAGATAGCCCCAAGTACATGTAATACGTCTTATGACGCTCTTAATGACGTTTGCACTGGGTAAAGTTACGGATTGCGTCTCGCTAGGTCAGGCTATACTTATACTATTGTAAGTTTTAACGCCCGAATTTTGAATTATGCAACGGGGGTGGCCAAAATCTAATAATATAGTAATCTGAATACATTCTAAAATTATATTCCTAAATATTGCATTTATTCTAAATTTGGGTCATGTTTTGGGTCATAGGAACGCGAAGAAGTAGGTTATATGAGTTTAAAGTTTACATAAATATATTGAGTCCTCTATTTTTTACAATTTTTAGCAATTCAATGAAAGGTATTGTTTATACTTTGTGACTTAAATTGTTGTCAAACGCTACTCAAAGCAGGATTGTAAGTTTAAATTGAGTAACATTTTCTAAGATATTCGAATATACACTTATGCACTGGTATAAAAGGCACATTACACAGTATTTTCGATCGAATATAACTATTTTTCTAGAATATCTGCTGTGCTTTTATTACACATTTTTCCTTTCTCTCTAGATGTGACTACGGATGGCAGGGCGAACTATGCGACAAGTGCGTCCCATACCCTGGATGCGAACATGGAACATGCACCAAACCATGGCAATGCCAATGCGATACAAACTGGGGAGGACTGTTGTGTGATAAAAGTAAGTTGATTAAATAGTTTTGACGTCATCGATTTCATGACGTCACAATTCAAAGCCTGATTAGTGATTACCCTTGCAGGGTATCAAGAATTAATAAATTAATGTTTTTATCGGGCAGCGATTGTTTCAATCTTGTGCATATGAATTAACTTATTTATGACTTCATAATTTGTCTCATATTCAGATTACCATTTTTCCATCAGAATTTTTTTTTTTTGGAACAAAAAGAAAAAGTTATGTAACTCAAAGGTTCATAAGTTATTTATACAGTGACATGGCACGCTTTCCACGTTATTTGGGCGTGTGTTTACCATTACATGTTTGGATTTAAAATTTTTACTGTAATTAGCGCATTTTTGGTGAAAAAAATATAAGTAAAAAAAAATGATTTATTTTGAAGAGATTATTTTATTTTATTTGAACGTTTCATGTCATTTTAAACAATTTGTTTTGATCTGTTGAAAAATTCAATTAGAAACTGTCTCTGTGATGTTTTTTTTTGCAGTTTGCTAATCGGATTCGATTTACTATATTCCAAAGCTGGTACAAATTGGTATCTATATTTAGGAGGAGAGAAAAAACAAAAATTTCGATAACCATCCGAATTAGGCTTGGTTCGAAATTGTTCGTGTACAGAATATTTCGAATCAGAATCGGTTCGGAATTCTTCCGAAATAGAGAAATAATTCGAATTAGAATTACTTAAGATTCCTTCAACATATAGAATATTTGGAAAACCTTTCTCATTTCGCCAATTTTAATTTCAGATTTGAACTATTGTGGAACCTTTCAACCATGTTTGAACGGTGGTACCTGCACAAACCCCGAACCAGATCATTTCGAGTGTAAATGTACTGAAGGATACAAAGGAAAAAACTGTGAAATAGGTAAGCTGTGACGTCACTATTTTGATGACGTAATGTTTAGCAATTTTAGTTTTACGTTTTGAGCTTGCTTTTTACGAGGATAAATGTACTGATAAATCGGTAAATTACTGCAAATGTGACGTCATCGAATTCAAGACGTCATCTTTAATAGATTTCAATGTTGAGTATAATTTCACGATACAATTATTTCAAACTAGCCAATGCCAGTTTTTTTTTTTAAAAAATTTTAATTAATATTATTTGGAAACCAGAAATGTTTATTTTTAATTATTGTTTTAATTAATAAATCCGACCCAGGAAACAAACAATACGAAACAGGATTCTGGGCAGGATGCCAGTATTATTAATTGTTAGTTAACGCAAATGTCATGTTTAATTCGTCGAATATAAACAATAATTTTGTAACGGATTTCGGAAATTATAAATGCTAAACTCATTTAAAACAGTGTTTCCCAACCAGGAAATAATTTCGTTTCTTCCAATGAGTAAATGCATAACCATTAGTTGGTATTGGGTGTAATTTACGGACGGTTTTGGTGTACATATTTCTGGACGCGTTGTAATCTATTCAAACTTTACAAAATCTCGAATGCAATTTGCTCGAACGCTCCGACTAAATATCTTTAAAAGCAAATAAATGCTTATTACTTATCGATCTTAAGATCGGTAAGTATGTTGATAGGTATTTGTCTGTTTGTCTGTTTGTCTGTCTGTCTGTCTGTTTGTCTGTTAGATGAACGCGATATCTCACGAACGCGTGGTTGAATCTGCTCCAAATTTTGCATGTGCATGCATCTTACCTCGGACCAGAAGCCTATAGATTTTGGGTTAATTATGTCGTTATAATTAGCGAGTTATTAACTAATTACCGATCTAAAATCGATAAGTCTTCGGTCTCCGACCGATATTCTCGTATATTACCTTGTTCACTTTTATAATATCTCATAATGAAACCTTTTATTTAACGTCGCATATGAGATATTACAGTAATTTAACACAATTCAACAACACGATAATCCTCTACCTAAACGATTTTCTACTTTTGCTGACCTTTTTATCAAATAATGCTGGACATATCCTAAACATTGCAATGCTAAGACGTGATTAAATTGGACGGAGATTTGCGGTAATCCCTTCATATTCAAGCAAAATCCGGAAAAACTTGAAGTATCAATAAATAAAACCTATTTGTAAGACTTATTTTATTTTTCTATGTTCATATACAGAGACACAACTGTCATGTCCAAATAAAATCGATTTTTTGTGCTAAAAGCTTAAAGGAGGAGACTCGGAAAGTAACCCCCTTTAAATTATAAAACTGTATCTTAAGTACAATACATTTATTATAATTATTACCGGTAATTACAATGGAAATCTCGTTCCCCCTCTCAAAGCGAGTTTAAGTGATTTTTATATATTCAATATGGTGACGTCATCAATGTGTATGACGTCATATCCTTTCATATTATTCATAGTCAGAACTCTGTTTATAATAGTATGGTGAAATAATAGATAAAATAATAGAATAATTTACACTCCATTTTGTTTTAGTGACGTAATATCGAAATGACGTCATAATACTTTGTGTAGATTTATTTTTGAAATTCTTTCGAAGCTAAAAGTCTCAATAGCGAAATCACCAAAAATTGTCCACGAATTCACATAATACATATTTAATCCTTCTTAGACTCGTGGGAAACACGATTTCTCGTTGACAGCGTAAATATACTAAACCAATGTAACTCCACTTTGTGGTTATGCTGTTAAAAATGATGTAAATTATACTGTAATATTGTAGTTGTATTTTTCATAGTCAGAAAACGAGTCAAAGATTTTGGAAATTGTCAAAAAAATTTCAGAAAATCGGTATTTTTCAAGCCTTACGGTGATTATGTATTCTTAGGCAAAAATGGATGTGAAAATACAATGAAATCTTTGATTGTTTTTTTAAATACTTATGTGGTTTTAAATACTTATGCTGAGTAAGAAATGGCTTTTGGTATTCGGAATTGGTAGATAACAATGTTCGGCAAAAATTACTATCTATCTTGAACGCTCGCAATTTTATTATTTACCTTTTTTTAATGCATTCGTCTATATATACCCAATCTTATACTGTATTTAAATTATGGTGTCATAATGACTTTTTTCTGGGGATATTTTACGCGGATGTAACAAGACTCCCTGTGTGTTCTATACTTGAATGTCATGTCCACATTAAATTTAAATAAATTTCTTTGTCTTTTTTTTCTCCCCAGTTGGGAAAGGTTGGTTCAGCATGTAATCGAAATGAATGTTACATCTTATTACTATAAATAAACTCTTCATCTTTTCTTACAGCGGAATATGCGTGTGTCTCTAATCCTTGTGCCAATGGAGGTGTTTGTGAAGAGGAACCCGGCGGATTTCGTTGTGATTGTCCTGCCGGATGGACGGGACATACTTGTAGAATAAGTGAGTTGATTTGTTATTTATTTCAGCGGTTCCCAAAGTTTTTGTTCATGCGACGCCAAATTATCATGGAAAACAGAAAGTAAACAACGTAGAAAGGTACGTACGTACGCACACTACTGAAGTTGTAATTGTCGACCAAATGTATTATATTCTAGTTATAGATAGTGGACATGGGGTTTGAACCTGTGACGGGAAATTCTTGATTGAAGTTATCTTGTTTATTACGTGACAGTGTGGTTTAAATGAATAAATTATGACATCACAATTCGTCGAGTGCATTCCTATGTATTATTTATTCATGTTGTGACATAACAATGCGGGGCGAGTAAACTTGGAATTTTTTAAAAATTATATACAGATCAACCATGACGAGGTATAAAATCATAGATTAAAGTTTCATCCATGTTTGGAAGGCGGTAAAATAGAGATTCATTTCCGCGCGGAATGGCATCCATAATTTCTCCCCTATCTCATGTATTATTACTTCGCCTATTTCAGTCATCTCATCTCTGCTCACAATTTTCGCTTTTTAAACGTTTTTTGGGGGGAATAACAACCATTTTAACGTAATTTATAAGAAATTCGACACCCGTGAAATTTTTTGAACTTGTCTGCATCGAAAATAGGCTTTCTAGTCTGGTTTGTGGTTGATCTTAAAAGGCGCCGTGGATGGGAATATTTTAAAAGATTCAGTAATCTTGCTACACATCAATACCAAATATAGTATTAACGTTTCGTCTGCTTATGCAGGCTTCTTATTGTAATTGTGATTAGGACGATATATCCATCCCAATTCCGAACCTGCTGACTGTGCAACAGATCAATAGCTCTCAACTTGGGGACCGGCCGTTTAAATGATAATTGTGACCATATATCCATCCCTATTCTTAACCTGCTGTCTATATGACAACTCAATATCCTTCACAAAGGAGGCTATGAAGATGAAGGCTTTTTAAATGGGTATTTGGATATATCCATCCCTATTCTTAATCTGCTGCCTGTATGTTGGCCAAATATCCCTTAATGTAGGATAGCAGACTATTCTTATGTCGACTTGGGCCATACATTCATCTCAATTACTAACTAACTGTATATATGGAGGCCCAATATTGGGGGAGGCCATTCAGATAGAGATTGGAACAAGATATCCACCCCTATTTCTAGCCTGCTGTATTTTAGACACCTCAATAGCTGTCCACCTTAGAGGTTATTTAAATGGTGATTGTTGGCATATGTACATCCACCGGCCTAATCAATAGTCCCCCACAGAGATCATTCGAAATTATATTGTTATTTTCGATTGTGCTATCTATATCACAACTTTTATTTAAAATGCTATCTCATCACCATAGTATTTTGTTTCAGTCATGCTTGAAAGCTTTTCGTCACGCACGAATGATACATGTAATTGCTTGAATAATTCTTAGTTCATTTTTCTGTCAGACCTTCCTTTTACAATTGGAATGGGTGACCCATTGAGGGCAAATACACAATTGTGACCTATTCGTTTGCACAGGAGAACGATATGTATTCCCAAATATGGTTTGAAACTTTCGTATTTTGGATTTTTTCCTCGAAAATTGGGTCGTTCGAGTTTTGACTTTTTCGAAAATGTTGAAGTGTTATCAAGAAATGGTATACGATCATGTTATATGTTAAATTGTGCTAACCTTACATCATATTTTGAAATGTCATCATCAAAATTTTTAACACCTGCCTTCGACCAAAAGTCAAACGTTTGACCTTGAAATAAATTCTCAAGGTCATATGAAGTAAATTTCAACAAATAGCAAAAATTTCAATCTTCACTCACTTATTGTGATGTTACACGATACACATGCGGCAAATTCGCCTTTTCGGCGAATTTTAGCTCATTTTTTCGCAAAAAAATCATTTTTTCACCACAAAAATGGTCTTTTTATATCAAATACAATAATTTACTCAAATTTCGTGCTCCAAATTTTTGTCTTTCTTCCAATAAAAAAGTCAACCCTCTTGGCGATATTTGATTTGCAATGATCGTGATAACACGGGTGATATGGTATGCGGTAAAAACAACCGTCGTGCGTGTGAATTCACGAGAAATGCTGAAGATCAGGTAACGTTGAAGTTAAGTTGAGATGGCGCAATCTCATTTACCCTTATTTAGAAAATTATTTCGGGGTTGCTATCAAGCTCATTATTCATTGTAAAACGACTGGGAAGGGTGGACGATAAAGTTTTTTTTCATATAGGTATAAGGGTGGATATACCCGATAAGTCCATATAACAGTTTGAATAGCCTCCCCTCCCCCCGGCTGCCTTGTATACAGCGGGTTTGGAACAGGAATGGATGTATAGTCCCGATCATCATTTAAATGGCCTCCCTTGTAAATGTCTATTAGACTGCATTATAGACAGCCGACTTGAAAAAGGGATGGATATATATGGTCCCAATCGCCTTTTCAAAGTTCTTCTCCATAGACGGATATTGGACTGCCGCATAGACAGCAGGTTTTGAATAAGGGTGGATATATAGTCCCAATCGACAATAGAATAGACGCTCTGTAAAGAACTATTATACTGCTGCATATAGTGTGGAAAATCGCAAAGGACTTATCGCAAAAGACGCGTACTCATTTATGCATATAGTGGTATTGGGATTTTTTTATAGTTTTTGCCAGGCCATTCATGATCTGATATAATGTCTAAGCACATTTTTTTTTTTAAAAACTTTGTCTTTCACCACTGTATAAGGTGTTCTTTCCCTTTGCACTCATGCATAACGGTCGTCACGGTTACTGAAAATGTTTTCATTCGAAATGATAAACAATGGGTATTCTATGACGGAATAATGACAATATGTGGGTTTAATAACTCGCGAAAGCATCTGCAAAATATGTTGAAGACATTTTATTGGAATTCTAGGGTCACGTGACCTAATATTACCCAACCGTGTCGGAATAATTGCAAATCATATTTCACTGTTCTTATTTCAGTGGAAAATAATGATAAAAAATCACATAAAATACCTATTTGAGGCCAAAATTTAATTTCAGAATAAAAAATACTGAAATTCTCATTTCGGCCTAAAATTGATAGCTCCAGATAGCTTATTTTACTTATTCTCTCATTCAACTAATATAATATGTTAGTTTACAAGTGCTTGACCTTGAAATGTAGCTTGAAGGTCAAGTTCAAGGACATGGTGTCGTTTTAAAATAAACTGTCTATGACTTTCTGTGTGGGGTTCCGTGTGTCTTCAAGTAGATGCCACATTATTTAAACTTCAATATATAACGTCGCATATTTTTATAGAATCGAATCAAGTTTTCGGACGAATAGAATTGCTGCTGGGAAAATTTTTGCATATTTAAATATATACTCAATACGAATACTAAGACATTTATGTTATTTTTTTTATTTTGGGGGCCTAAAATAAGTTTTTTGGGGGGTTAAAAAAGTAGAAAACTGTGCACTATGTCGAACATAACGTACACAAATGGTAATAAGCCAAACTATGTAGCTATACCAACGTTTTCAGTGTCTGCGAAAACATATGGGGATCGGGTATTTTTATTTTGAAGTGTTTAATTAAAATAGGTTTTTATGGCATTATGAAGAGCCATTCGTATTTGTCCCGACCATTCCGCTTATTTTTCAATAATTAAGGGCAAAATAGAGGCCTTCTAGAGATTTTCAAGGACATATCATAAACCCAAGGTCAGTCCAAGGTCAACCAAATGTGAGAAATATTGAGCGACATGAGTGTCCTTGTCTATTGTTTCGTAACAATAGTTTTATCGTGAGAAAGTTATGTACTTGACTGTTGTTTGATTGCTTTTCGAAACGGATTTGTGACTTCGAGTTTTGGGAATTTTAAAACGTTTCTTTATCAGGATATATGAGTCATAGGATATAGTTCTCTAGTCTGAGTGAACTGATTGTCTATGGCCTGTTCAGCCATAATGCGGTAAATACATAGTTACATTGTACAAAGGGTACTACCGTTTAGTATGTAGTTTTACGAATTCATACCAATTAATATTCAATACCTAAGAAACACTGTAAACTAGACTTGCATCGTTTTTAGAAAAATTAAACAAACGCCAATATGCACAAACGGAGTTACCTTAGAAGTCTAGTAATTTTATTACATTTATAACTTTTTATTTGTCAAAAACATCTAATTCAGTACTTTGAAAGTGGTGATTTTCTCGCTTTTCGTTCCTTCTTTACCTAGGGTATAATCAGGTTGTTTTTCCTTATAACCTTACGAGTATGTGTGAGTAATGCACTAATTCCATTTTCTTAAATTAAATCTTATTGTTCTGATTAATTAATTGTGATTTCATAAGCAAAATTTCACGCACGAGATTGTGACGAAATAATCAATGTAAGGAATACTCCTGGGAACGCGGGAAAAGTCGTCAACGTAATTTGATATCCCGACTATGATATGTAATATGTAAAATACACAAGAAATACGGGTACAATAACACATAAATAGCACGCAAGTTAACTCAATTTTTAACAGCTTTTTTGTGGGTTCTGATTTGCTTTACCAACAAACGGTTTAAAATTGAATATACGAATATATTCGACTGCCTTTATTGCTAATAAATAATTTCACAATCTGATAGAAATTGAACTCTAATAGTAAAGCGTTAATAGAAGTTCAACGTTTGTACTGTCGCCACCCTTCCCAATATTAAATTCATTATCACTGTGGAAGAAATTTAGTGAAATGGCTTAACTTCGTGTCTCTGTGGTTATATCGTTGGATATGTTATCGTGCGTTAGAGGTCACAGGTTTGAATCTTGGTCTATTGCCTTCACCATTGCCTCACCCATAGAGGATATGCCTGTCGTTCTCATTTATCATACAATTGAATTTACTTAACTTACAATTACTATAAAATCGGGCAAAATTGTCGGGACACTCTGTATGTGAAACAGAAAAGGTTCATAACGAATAGCTCGACGTCAGTCTAATCTTCTCATGTGGTTTGGCAAGGATGTTGGAGTGATGCCAGATTTTTTCTGCAATAGTCAACAATGTTCGCCGGCATTCCCATATGAGTTTCAACGACTGTGTCGGTCGCTATGGCAAATCCTGTTCTAAACAGGGAAAGCGCAATGTTGCCGGCGTTTTTTAGGTATATTGATTGATTGGGGTGCCCACAGGGTGGCTCACCTAAGCGCTCTTATACACTATCAAGTTCACGCGTTTAGTACAAGGATATTCACAGTTATGCACAGTACTATACCCAGAAGGTCATCACGACTTCCGCTTCCGCCTTGTAACCAATTATATTCTTTTCAGACATCGACGATTGTGAATTCTCGCCTTGTGCTCACGGAGGAGTTTGTCATGATCTGGTGAACGGTTTTCATTGTGAATGTCCTCCGCATTGGGAAGGTTCGACTTGCCAACTCGGTGAGTTACAAAGAATTATTAAAAAATTTGATGAGCAAAACATTTCCAAAGTAAAAAACGTATAGTCGCTGTAGTCGTTATATGCCAATAATATATTATGGCATTTTTTTGAAGTCTCCAACGCATTGGAATTTAAAAGTCAATAAAAAATTTCTGTTCTCTGCCTGCTTTATTGCTTGAATATCTGTATTTTCAATCAATATTCCACAAAATTGTATTAGTGTCTACTTTACAGGGCTTTGTGTGGAGTAGTTTGGCATTATGGCTATTGTAGCAGTCAAGTCGGTACTCCGTAGTGTGTGTACCAGGTTATGGTTATGGAATGATTTTATTCCGATTTTCCTTATTTTAGTTCTATTACGAGTTTGGGGACTGTCTGCTAAGTGAACCCCCTGCCCATAGGTTTCAGTCTCTTTACACAACTTGATGTAAAAGTAGGCGAACAAAATTAGTTACCTTCATATTGGTACACACACCCTTCAAGCCGTCAAGTCATTTTTGTTCTCCTCCACTAAGAACGTTTTTATAGATATCGTTCTTGAAATCCTTAATCTGAGATACCATCATAGTTAGTTCCAATGCTCTGAACACCAACTCATTGCGCCTTAT
This sequence comes from Styela clava, assembly GCF_013122585.1. Lineage (NCBI taxonomy): Eukaryota > Metazoa > Chordata > Ascidiacea > Stolidobranchia > Styelidae > Styela > Styela clava. The sequence continues at coordinate 19,192,557 of NW_024102830.1, forward strand.
TGGCCTGGGATTCATTTTACTCAAGTGTCTATTGTAGCAAGTAATTTTTTTGAATTCTTCTCTCACTCTGAGAACTTTTGTAAATAATAAACCCCAATATAGGCCGTTTATGGATAATATACTGCCCTATTTTACAATGTAACCCAACCCTATGTTTAGTCTTCTTACTAAAAATCAGACAGTTGTTAATGACCTTCACTACCGTTCCCAAGGTCAAATCTTAACCTATAATTTCCAACCCCAAATCCGAGCTAATTATTCAACGAAATTGGAGATTGGCAAAGGAAGTTTGTGGCGATACAAAAAGTTCTACATACTATATGTATATATAATAGAATTGATATCTTTGTTTCACTGTTTGTTTTTCTCAAATAAGATAATGCGCTGTGGCCAAGTGGTTAAAGCGTTGGGCGTAATGATAGCATTGCTGGTTAATATGTAGAGTTCAAATCCCATGCCCGCCATCAGAGGTCAGCCATGGAAAGTTGAAATGTAAAAATGCATTTTTTCGTGTCATACATAGATTTTTCGTGAATTGGAACGCTCTTTAGACCCTCACGACTTTGAAATTTCAGAAATCCCCCTCCCTCTTTGAAAATTCCTGGTTTCGCCCTTACCCGCCATTTGGTTCAGAGTATGATGAATGGAGTATTTAATTTTTAACCCGAAAGATTATGGTAATTTCCAAAAATAGCTTTTTTCGGATGAAAGTCGTATGAATGACAAATATAAAGGAATAAAATTTATAAAACTTAGAGAATTCGATACGACCCTAATTTAAAATGACAAATTGCATTTAAAGATGATTCGTTTTTAATTTACTTAAGCGTGAAAATGTGAGACAAAGTAAAACAAGTGTGCTTGAAAGAGGGACATCTTTGAGGTACTACATAAAAGCAACAGGTTTTTTTCGTAACTCGATAAGCTAATTATTTTACATTAAATATCTTGTTTTAAATTTTAATCGCCATCCGATCCAAGTTCGTCCTTTTAAGTTTCAAAAACCAAACATTAAATTTCAATTAGTGTTTTATTTCCTACAAGATTGGCAGCAATATTCGCTAATGTTCGACGCATAAATATTCTGTCTGATATGGTTCATTAATCATTTTTTCTCTTTGTAAACTGAAAAGAAATGTTACCTCTTCATGATATTCTAATTTTTTTCTATGGCTTTTAATTGAATCTCAAATATTTCAAAGCACAAAAATTTAAAGCAAAGTGTTTATAGGGAAATTGGATTGACAATATGTTTTGGTCAGCATGGATATAAAAATTTTGGCAAATAGAGTGGCGAGAGTGAGCCTCAAACGAAAGATTTTTGTAGAATTTGTGATTCCCGCTAAATGCACTGTGGTTCTCAAACTTTTATGGTGCGCGACCAAAGACTTTTAGCTCTTTTTTTCTTCAAAATAATAAATCCATTACGTCCAAAGAATTAAACAAATCGTGATCAGTCTGTTTGAGTAACCTTGCACTAACCCTAATGGGTAATGACTTGCAACCTTGTTTTGGGTGACACAAATGAAAACCCCAAAGAATTTCAAAGAGAAATTAAGAGAATGGTGTTTGTTACAAATTGTCGTCAGAAAGCGTTTATAATCGTTACCAGGGAAGGTATTCCGTGTTAAATTGCCATTGTGTTTGTATTTTGGAAACACTCAAACGGCGTCCGTTTACTGAGAAGTGAATAAGTTACCGAATTCCTCTTCAAATTTTTTTGCAAACTCGCCCCAGTGTCTCAGTGTTGAAAAAAAACAGTAAAATACACCGTTTTCAGTGTTAACTTTCTACTCCGTTGCGCAAAAGAATGTAACTATGTTTGTGCTGTCTATATATCGATAAAAAATTTGTTATATATGTACAATTTTCGTTAAATTACATTTTTATTCCATTAATATTTGAGTTTTTTTTACTTTACCCCACTTTTCTTATCGATGAATTTTGCAACACGCGGGTACACCCAACTTAATTGAGCAATTTGGGGTAAACCGTGGGGTAATATGACTAGACGGGGTAATGACCCCTCTAAGCTTACACCCTATCATTTACTGGATTTATGTATTGTAATACAAGCTTAAATGGCTCCAAAAAGTTTGGTATTTCTACAAATTGGCGCGATTTCCCATATAAAAATAATTTGATTGTGACATAATAAAAGTTTATTTGTTGCGTCATAATTGAACAATTTATTTTGACGACTCATTTATCCGTTCTATAAATGTAACGCAATAATATTTGTTTGGAATTTGGAATTTCAAAATTCTGTTTTAGATAAAAAAAAACGGAAATGGCATTTGAATGTGACGTCACAATACTTCAGTATTTTGTTTTGATTTAAAAGAAATAATTTACAACGATATAATAATGATACATGAACTTGTTTTATTAATAAAATATCGAGTTTTCGACGTTATTTTCGGAAGTCATTATATTTAAAGGCTTTCTTGACCTTCAAAAAGTTTCAAGGTCATATTTACACAGACCACGTGACACGTGCCGTTTATAAATTTATTAAAACTCAAGTCCATGAAGAAGAGTCCTTGAAAAATTTAATTTTTCCGTTATTTATTTGTAAGTGCGCTATCTATAACATATGTTTCTTGGTAGATTGAATCCCGCATTTTTTTTTGTGTGTGTGTGTGTGTGTGTGCGGAGGGGGGGGGGGGGGTGTAAAAAATAAAAACGAAAAAAAAATCTACATTTTTAACAGTTGTATCCTATGTTACAGATAACAGATAATGAGTTGCTGTTTTCCATTTATGACGTGTGACAATGAACAATAGATCACACTAAAATAACATTATTCTAAAATAATAATTAGTGTTGTTTTTGACGAAATTACTGCAATTATTCTTGTTTCTAGAAAAGATACTAACATGTGTACGGAGCATGTTATTTTATATATAACATTAAATCTATAGTATGAAAGTAGGCTCGCGTTAGCGCTTCTTTTTTAATCCAACATTCTATTACCTGCTAATACAATTAATTGCATACTATTTTATCCTATATGGCCATAGTTGTATCGACTTGAATCCCCGGGTATATAGCAAAGTATTACTGGTGCACTAGTATCACTGGCAATTCATCTTATGTCGAATGGTATATTTCTAGACCGTGCATAGGATGTATAATTGTATATGACATTGGAGTTTACAGATTCAACTTATAGCATTTAACTAAATTCAACCGTATTTAATTATATAGTCATCTTACATAGAAATCTTACTTGCACTCCAGTGTTCGTCACTAATTCCCGTCTTGTCAGGGTGTTATTATTTTGTCTCGATTTCAGTTTTAATTATTTTTAAGTTTTTCTTCAATGACCTATCCTTCAATTATTACATTACAATGATTTAGAACTCTCAAACAATGGTATGATTATCTCGTTAGTTTGGAATTGATTATGACATCGCGAATAATTAGTGACGTCATAATGCATATTTAGATAATGGATGTTACAAAATTGTTAATTTTCAAATTATATTAAAATTGATTTTAAATTGTGACATAGTGACGTCATCAGTTAGTGACGTAATTATTCTTATTTCAGATGCGGATGAATGCAAGGACAGCCCGTGTGTACATGCAGTATCTTGCCATAATTTACCAGGACATTATCATTGTGTGTGTGAGGCAGGATGGGAGGGAACCAACTGCGATACAAGTGAGAAAATTTTTGTGAATTTTTTTTGTTTTAACTCGAAAAATGTGATTAAATTGCGCATTTTTGTACAAGTTAGCCTCAAAGTAAGGACTCGAGAGCTATACTAAGATCAAAAAGAGCATTGTAAAAGCTATCACTGTTTCACTAGAAGCTACGCAGTAAGTCTATTCTTGTGCCAAATATATCAGTAGATAGAGGTTAGTACAATTCAGGGGGGTATTAAAAAATTTCTGATAAAATAAATCTGCTGTTAAATTTAATATGTGCAGTGCTGTGATCCTGGGTCCCTTGTTTTCTCCAAACAGATCATTAACTGACAAACAACAGTAAAACACACTCTCATTTCTTTCATTTTTTAGATACAAACGATTGTCATGGTCAATGCAGGAATGGAGCAACTTGCATGGTGAGTTAAGTCTACTTTTACGAATAAAATATTTTAAATTGGGTCATTTTCACCAAAGAATAAGATGTGTTTTTAATTCGCTAAATTTTGGCTACCGTTGCCAAAATAACGTAATAAAACCATATACACGGACATAAAATTGAACATCATAAATTTTACATCAACGATTTTCTGTATCTAATCTTTTTAGAAAGAATTGAATATATTGTATATTTGGTCAACAAGTAACATCACATATGTACTTGTGCTGTGCATAAAATCTTTTTTTGCCTTTTCCAACAAAATCGTGTAGACTTGAACATGAGAAATTTTCTCTGTACATAGCAGTTATTTTCGAATGGATTCCCATAAAATATCCTTCTATTGTGTTTTATCTTTGTTTGATCGCTTTAATGGTTGATATAAAGTAATTCTACTTTGATATCCATGTTGTTTTTAGCTCTCGAGAACAAAGGGAAACAAATTTCATATTTTTGTTCAAATTCACACAAAATCCGCTTCGGCGACTAAACAAATAAATTTTTATCATTATAATGTCACAATTTGTCACCACCTGCTAAGAAAATGTGAAATTTTAGCGCCAAAATAAATTTTTGAAAGGATATCGTTTCGTTTGCGTAAGTATTAGTCGACTATTTACCGTGGGATACATAGTTACATCATAAAGTCTCAAGTACCCTTTTTGATGTCACAATGCGCACGAAATATTGACCCGTTTTTTCTTTTTTTCTTCTTCAAATCAAATGCTTGAGTTATAAAAAGGGTTAACTGGCCTCTACCTACGCCAGAAATTTAATATTCTTTCTATTAATAAAATATGTATATAGTATCGCTACCCCCGCGAAGTTTTCCACAAATACATGGAATTTTTTCAATACCTATACCAGTATAATATATCATATTCAGTAAAATTTAAACAGACTTCTTATTTTTATAATTTTTATTTGAAAAATGTATTTTTGGCGAATATTTTACCCATATAAGGAGTTGCGTTTTTGATGTAATTTCGTTAGGAAAGCGTCTCATTATTACATCACATTTATGACCTGTTATTATGTATTATGCTGTAACAATAAATGATGATTTTAAAAATTCAAGTACTTCTTCAAAGATGTTGGCCAGAGCTGCCCATTACACATTGAGTATGATTGACCATTTTTAAAAGGCTCGATGTCTGGTATAAGTGCGCATACGTGACTCGCCGTCACAAGAGGTGTGTGTGCACGGGCCAATGAAAAATAAGATTTTTTTATAAACCAGTGAAACTTTATTTATTTAAAATTATTATAACAAATTTTTGGTATATACGAGTCTGATTTTTACATGTTGGATTCTGATTGTATTTCATCTCGAATCAGGTCGAGTCTAATTTCGATGACGAGTCAATTACTGAGTTAAGTCTCACTGACATCTCATCATTCCATTGCAATGATTGGAGGTATAAAGTCTTTAGATAAATGGTGACTTGGGTCGTTGCAGGGGCGGTGGCTGCTTTAATCTATCCTTGTTGTTCGGAACAAAAGCCACCAGTCGTATTACGTCATTATACAAAAAATTTGGTCCCCTTCAAAAATTTTTGCACTGGCCATGAAATTGGCCCTAACCTAAACAAATATAAACAGGGCAAAGCGTAAGAGTTTAAATAAAGTCTATTTTTGTCTGATCATCGGATACATGAAATTCTCACTCATTATGTAAAATTTTCAATTAAATTTATTCTAAGTTTTCCCTAAAATCCTATATTTGTATGTATTCGAATATTCGGTTCGTAATAGACATCCCTGCACCGGTCCAATTCCATAATCGGCATTGCATATACAAAATGCTTGCTCAAGTTTTTCCTATAACCCTATATTTGTATGTATTCGAATATTCGGTTCGTAATGAACATCCCTGCACCGGTCCAATTCCATAATCGGCATTGCATATACAAAATGCTTGCTCATAATGTGAAATTTTCTATTAAAATTATTTTAAATTTTCCTTAAACTATTTGTATGTATTCGAATATTCGGTTCGTAATGAACATCCCTGCACCGGCCTGATTTCAAAATGGACATCGCAACTTTAATACCCAGTAAATCTTCGAGTGCCCACTTCATGTTTACATTGGGCAGGTGGACATGGTTTATGATAAACTAGAATCGAAGTACGATCGCATTAATCTCGGCTCTTATCTTTAACGTGAGATATAGTGAATCATTTCGGGTCTTGGTAGGATTAACCCTCTACGCCGCAATAGAAAATAATCATATTCATGGTGGTATGATTTTAAAATGAATCTAAATTGAATGTAAGTGTGATAGCTGGCTAAATCTGATTTCTAACTTTAATAATTCAGTCCGATTCGAATGTCAAAAAATTACGTTTTTTCAATATTTAAACTTCGAATTTCATCGAAAAAAATGAGGCGGTATTTTGAGTTTGGTATTAGTACTGTTGGTATTCTAAGCGTGTAGGCTTTATTCTATCGCTTTGAATATCAAAAAGTTAAGTTTCATTTTCAAATAATTTCAAGATTCATTCAAAATATAATAAATATTTGAGTTGTAACTCCTAACTAAGAGTCATACATAACGCGTTCGGATATTAAAAATTATGTTCTCATTATTAAATTGTTTTAAAATTAATTGTATTTTTGAGTCGGAGATGTGGCCATAAGTAACACAATCGGTAAAGGGTTAAGTCCATATAAAATCCCACGAGGTGTACCCCAAATGAAACAGTCTATGCGGCGTCTATAACAAGTCTATACGAGTGCTTGAGAACACTCGGGGTGATTTGTCTTCGTTTCGTTCGCGTCGGCGCTTCTTCAAAAATATTTTGTTGTTTCGTTTACGTCGGAAATGCTCACTTGTTTTTGTTATGTCACAATATTCCATAAACACCATTTCGGTAGCGTAGAATTTCATCGTATTATTTCATCACAATTGTATTTTTTTTTGTTTTTTATCAAATAATAATTAAAAATATATCGTTTTGTGGGCAAAGAAGAATATTATGTTTTGTTATGTCGCAATGTCCAATAAACTTTGTTTAGGTCGCGTAAACAGTTTTATCTTTTGAATTAAGCATCATGATTATTTTTTGTTTTTGTTTTATTCAATAACCATTAAAATATATTGTTTCGTTTAATATTTGTTTCAAACAACGTGTCGGTCGCGCAGAACAAAACTTTTCTTTGAATTATTTCGTCATAATTGTATTCTTTTTGTTTATTTTCAAATAACAATTAGAATAAATCGTTTCGTGTACGTAAAAGAATGTTATGTTTTGTTTTAAATATTGCGTCAAAATACCCATTACCATCTGTTATTTGAAAACAAAGGTGATTGGAATCACTTTGTTTCATTGTTATGATATGTGTTGATGCATCGTTCCGTGTAACGTGAAATTTATCGTTTCGTTCGCGTAGGATATTTCTTCAAAGGACCTGTCCGACTTGTGATAACATTTCTAGACAAATATAACACACATAAGGACATTTAAGATCCCGAAATGTTGGTGTAACATTTGATAGAACGATAAAACTATGTATATCAAAAGGCACTTGAGATTTTTGCGCGTCATTGTGTAATAATTGTGAGAAACGATATGTTGTTACCACCAGACAAAAGTAAATTCCATTTTTCATAAAAATTTTGAATTTTCTGAAAAAAACGATAAATTCATTCATTTTTTATATTTGATGTAATATTTGGAAATAACATCCAAAAAAATGAATATGACGAAAGTGAATTCCATTTTACTTCGACAAATTCATACCTTTTTTATATGTGGTATGAGAAATTAGAAATAATTAACACACAAAAAAATTTGGAATATGCAAAAATTGTAATGTTTTCAAATTAAATAACTTAAAAGTAGCAATTTTCTCTTTAATCTCCCAAAAGTTTTAAGTAAACACATTAAAAGTAAGCTTGTTTCGCTAAATTTACCTCGAGTAGTCTTATATATGCACGAATTCATGTATATTATAAACAACACGAATGTGCTTTTTAACGAAAAGGATGGCCATGCGTTTGCCAGTGATAAATCGATTATATATCTACGTTTTAAGCATGATTTATCCAAATTATCAATATTTATTATTCGGTCATAGTGTCAAATAGTTTTGGCGGTAACTGGTCAATTAATTATTACGTAATAAAGGGTTGGAGATACCACCATTATTAGTCATAAACGAAACAAAAAGCATCAAATTCCAACTTAAGATAACAGTATCGGAACCCAGACACTTAACCTAGTCTAAGACAGATGAACAATTAACATGTGATGAATTTATTGCCCATTAGCCATCATTTGAAAGAAAATATTATAAGGAAGAGAGATATTTAGTCATTAGAGTCGTTTTACTATTTTGGTGTCTTGAGAATCGAATCATAAGTGATCAAAAATTGCCGTGAGTACGGACGGAATCGTATGCTTATTTCAACCGCTTTTCTAAAATTTTATATAACTTCGTTCGCTTGTATAGGGTCTTGTTCGGAGCGGATGCCGCGAAGAAGCGTTTGTGTATATAAGTAATATATAGATGTTGAATCCCATTTACCTACTATCAATAGGACTAAAAAATTCCTTGAAGTTTTCTCGCCAAAGGTCCACTTTGGTTTCATCCCCTTTTACCCTCTGATATATGGTAAGTTTAATCTAAATATTTCCTCATCAGCAATATGACTCAAAACCATTCGCGCTAAGGGTCTTCTTGTCAGAGGTCTTGTTTTTTTGTAGTAAATTTGAAACATCGCTTCAGTTACCGCGAATTTTGCGAATCTATTGCGAATCAATCCTGTAACTTGTTAAGCTAGTAATAACGATTTTTGGGCTAAAACGGGCAATTCGGTTGGAATCGCACTTTGTTCGAACGACAATTAATAGATTAATTACCAAATATTAGATGTTAACATCTGCGCAAAGTTGTAACACGATTAAGAAATAAGCGGGATATGCGATCATCTAAATTCCCGTCTTTACTACACAACCATTGTGACGTCACAGTAATTTATTGTTAGTTGCGCGGGAAAGATGTAATTTGTGTCGAAAAGTGTAGTTTTCTCACGCCTGTGACTGTGATTAAATACCAATTAAAGAAAACATAAATTTTAGTCTAGTTTTGTGTTTTAATTAGCGCTCAAATTTGCAATTAACTTTTACCGGTACGATTAAATTAAAATAGAAGGATTTTTTCATTAAAAAAACGTGGATTGTGAAAAAAAATTATTTTCTTTCTATTTAAGGTGTTAGATTTCGATTTGAAACAGGCTGAAATTGTCGAATTGTCTTGTAAATATTTTATTGCAAAACCATAATTATATGTTTTTGAGTGAAATTATAAATAAAAAGTGTGAGAAAGTTTTTTGCATCTAAATTTTCTCCTAAAAACCGTGACATTCGACAACAGAAATCTATCACATAAACGAATTTAAACACAAAAAAACGGGGTTTGAATCCTTACGGTACCGGTATGGTTGTATTTAACGCTGTACCGTGTAAGGATATCATCCATTTGGGTGGTTTCTAGAGACATTGTTCCGAAAAATTCCAGAAAAATTGCGAAATAAAAATAGAAAGAAATAATAACTCATTAATATTCATATAAAGGTAATTTTGTAATAATAATAGACGTCTAGGACATTGAATACAATTTTTGGCAATTACATAGTTTCGAGTCGCGCAACCTGTTATTATCTTCCGTGTGACTATATCATGATTGACTTCAAAGTGTATCCATAAGCCATTGGTATTTAATATAACCTTTATAAAATACTGTGAATAAATGGCAGTAAAATTACTGGGAAATTTCAAGTATCATATCTGAGAGATGAGTCCCCATTATTTCTGACTGATTGCATGATATTGCCTTAAAAAATAATTGCATCTTAAAAATGAAAATTATACCTTAATATCGTTTTTTGTTTTGCTTAATGAAATTTTTTCATAATTTGCACTCGGAAAAAGGCTATGGACAAGCTAGCTTAGTTCTTGTATCGAAGTTTCGTTTTTTGCATTTCGTGTAAAATTTATTTCTTGCTCTCTCTCAGGATCTTGTGAACGGTTTCCAATGTGATTGCGCTTCCGGGTTCAAAGGTGAAAAATGTGAGATCAACATCAACGATTGTGCAGGTGATCCGTGTTTACATGGCGGCCAATGCATTGACCAGATTAACGGATACCACTGCATATGCCCAGCTGGATACTCTGGAAGACGATGCGAGGTATGGGTGAACAAATAAATTTTGATATCAATCTCATACAATTTACAGTTTTGCGCCTAATGCTTCATCATGTTTCTATATAGTTAGCACATAAATTAGTGAAAGCATCTATCACTCAGACAGTTCGATGAGTGTTCACACACAGTAAGAAACATTTTTCATTAATACCTCACTAGGAAAAAAAAAGTCATATGTTAGAATTGGATTTTAAAAATTTGACATGAATAATAAAAATGAGGAATTCATCTCGACCTGCAGACGGACAAAAACAAGATGGCGACGATGCGAAATTCCCGTCTGAACCGATTCGAATAATTTACTATCCGATTCGAATATCAGATTCGAAATGCCTAGCACTGGTAATAACTTCAAAAACATCAAATGCAAAAATGGTGCTGCATAACAGCACGCTTGCACCAAATTTTCTCAAAATTTCTTCCATTTAAACAGCTGCAAAATACAGGTTTGCAGACTTGGTATAAAACACTAATAAGCGATCTTGTCTGCAGGGAGATCATAAATAAATAAAATGCCAAGAAAAAACAACTTTTAATTTCGTTTTTACACAACTTCGGTTCATGCTTAGGCCGTTGAATATTAGCAAATTTCATCCTTGCCCCAAATTTGTTGTTGTATAAATTTTTTGCGAACAAAAACGTTCCTTTTTCGATGCATTATTTATTTCTGACTGACAATGTCATGCGATAGAAATTCGAGATAAAGAAAGAAAATTAAAATTTCAAATTGAAATCATTTTTTGAACCGGTGTGATGGGATGCAAAAGTTCTGGTATTTTGAACGATTATTCTATCATTGTAAATTCGAGATTGCAATCATTTGTTCCCCCTTGTGGGGAGAAAGAGGGAAAATTCTTTTGAACGATATTTGAAACATATTCTGCATGTGCAAATTTGCAAATTGCAATTATTTTTGAACCTTTTGTGTGTTTGGCCTGAATGTCGGCACCCCATCATCTTGATGACGTCACAGCTTGAGGGTACTGGGAACCTAACCCATGTTCCAATGGCGCCCAGTGCTTCAATTTATGATTTCACTGTAATGCCAAATATTCTATATTATTTAAATTCGAGAATTTGAAATTGTTTTATTCAATTTTAAAATTGCGCTAATGGTACTCATAGAATTTTGCAATTTTTATCAACATTTCAAGTTATTTATATTCGAAAATGTATTATTTCGAAATTACTATTTTTCTATCTATAATTCCCGAGAATTTAAACTCACACAACTATTTAGAATAAGTTTTTGCAAAGGGTCATTCCTACGGCCTCTGAAAATGAAAGACACTCTCTTAAAACAATACCATATTAGTATACAATTGTTACTTTGTCTACAAGTCTAAATACTTTTTCCAAATGTCATTCTCTACCTAAATATTTAATAGGCCATTAGCGAAAGTCTCGTTTCCACCAGACGCATGCCAGTTGTCACATTAATATATAATTGGGCGGTTATTTTCTAAAAATAATAGTTTTTTTTATCATTTCGTCTATTTTGTGGTCGCCTCCAGACGCTTTGACTTCGATGAATTGCATCTGCTTATTTCAATGTGCAATCCCACTTGCACTATTGTATTTGTCAATATTGATGACGTCATAAATAGCTATTGTTTGAAAATAATTTCATTATTATTTGAGTTTCAACTTCTTGAATAAATTTATTTGACGTCATAGTAACATTCAACTTTATTTATTTCGTCACCTTGATGACGTCACAGCTTGAAGAAGGATACTGTGAACCTAACCCATGTTCCAATGGTGCTCAATGCTTCAACTTGAACAACGATTATTACTGTAACTGCAGCGATAAATACATCGGAAAAAATTGCTCTCAACTCAGAGATCATTGTGAAACTGGGATTTGTGAAGGTTTGTTGAATTCAATGTTAATTTTACTAGCGCTGATTATTTGGTTTCTGCGAGACTAACTACTTATCCTTCTTCTATGCTTTTGTGCCGGTGGATCCGTATGCATATATTGCAAGGATGCTGTAGCAAGAGTAGAGATAACAATCCTAAGTGATTCAAGAGTCTTGCTGCACAATAACACAAATATATTTTTGTAACGTTTCGTCTCACCAAGGTCAGACTTCTTCAGACATACATAATAGTTGAATTATGTTAATTGTTAATTATGGTTGACTTAACTTTTAGTCATCAAAAAGGGCTCAACCATCCACAAGCAAAACTTTGAATATTATATATTCTCCATTTTCGTTGAAGTAACCAAATTTATTGGTTTTTGTTCTGACAGTGTTCTTTTCATTTTTAATTGAATGTATTTTCTTTGAGCAAAGATATTAAAAATGGCCTTCTTACTAATTTGCATATATCTTTTTATAGTAATTGACAGCTGTCGAATCCGCGTTACCAGTAACAACAGTGATGACGTCAAAATATTAGAATCAGGAATATGCGGTTCACATGGCAACTGCGTGAGTCTCCATGGCAACAAGTACAAATGCGACTGTGATCGTGGTTTTGATGGACAATACTGCCAGAGAAGTAAGTGATTTATCTACTCGTATGAAAAATGAATGAATGACAATTTTTGGGCAGCGCAGACATTTTTTGTATCTTATTTTTAGCAAGGATACATACATGTATCATATGAATATGCTTTAATTCATTTCCAGCACTTAGCTTAGGATTCAGTGATAGATTGGGATGTTCGGAATTTGGTGATTTGAAATTAAATTATATATATTTGTCCATGACTCTATCTCTAAACAATATAATCCCATTCCATTAGTCTCGCATTGTTTCGTCAGAATTGAGAATGTGATTTTCCCCGCCTAAATTGAGCGTTTCGTTACGCTTCGTTTGCTTCAATTTATAAACAATATTTAGATTTATTCGAGGTATTTGGGTGTGAAAAAAATTAAAAAACATACAGGAAATGCACCTACATACTCGTTTATATAGGTCGCCATATATTTGTTCAGAGAAGAGTCTCCGTCAATTAATTCGGAGTTCTTTGAGAAAGATCTCTTAAAAATTTCCATATAAGCATAGAAATACTTTATTGAATATGACGTAGAAAATTGGAATATTACCAGGTCATTTAATTTTTTTTGTAATTTCGTATTCCATTTTCTGTATTTTACTGTTATATGACCTACTGTATATTAAATATAAAACGAAAAAGGATGCTATTTTCGAGAAAATAGTCTTAGATATAATCATTAACAAAAACTTTCATTGTAAAATCCAATACCGACTACATATGCGAGTTAAAAAGACATCCAGGATGTATAAGGTCAAGATTTTGTGAAACTTGACCTATTTTGAAGAGGTTTCGGAAATTATTATTTTGTATTTGTTCCATTCGCGGGCAATTTACTTCAGTAATTGTCGTTGTTTACTTTTAAATATTTTCATTATGACGAAATAAAAGTTTGTAGAAAAATTTTAATTGACCGCGGGAAAACTTTTGATCACATTTTTATTTAAATTTTCAACTGAAAAAAATTATCCAAGCGTAAACAATTACAAAAAAATCAAAGTTATTATTTACCACATCGTTTATGACGTGACAATGCATTTATTATTATGTTGATTGTTCGTTTTCCGCGCTTTGTCATCAGATACTCTTAGATTTCGGGTCATTTAACTTTACCAATAGACCTAAATAATGGGGCAAATACTCATAAAACTGTCCCAAATCACCCATGGATATAAATAAGCATTGCCCACCTGCTAAGACAGGTGCGAAAACCGGGTAACAGTTTTTGTTGTCAAATAAATATTGTTTTTTTAAAATAAAAGAGAAAATATTAGATTTTTTTGTCGAAAATAGTTCCGGGCGGTGCGATTTATATTCTGATGATCCGTAGCTTGTTATCTTCCTCGGAAATTTGCGATTTTTTAGTGCTTTTATCGTGTTTTACACGATTTTTAATGTCAAATCGTAATATTTTGACAATTACATCATGTTATTTTGCTCAAAAATTATGTTAGAGTATTCACCTCAGGTGTGGCCATTGATATTATATAAGGCTCATGGCTGATAAAGTCATTTCAATTCTCGCCTCACAGGTGTTAAGATAAGTAAATTGTGATAACATTGAAATTGAAATTCGATTGTTATGTCACACTTAAATGTATATTGTTACATCACAGTTTGAGAATTATTTCATCACAATTCACAAAAACGACACGTGTTCGTGATAGGATTGTCTTTGCCAAGTATTTTCAAATCGGTTTCCGCCGACAAAGTTGTCTTCTACGTCACGGTTGAGATATTGTTCCGTCATAGTAGTGATTCCAACCGGTCGTTTGCATGTTATATTGTCGTCGTTGAACTTGTACTGTAATAATAATCGGGCTTCCACCCAAACGGGCTAAACTTGATAAAGCAGTTATGAGAAAATGGGTAAAAAGTATATCTTGATTTTCCCTTCTTTAACTTTATATTGAAATACGTCAAAATTTTAACAATTATCCCTCTGTCTTGGAAATCTCAAAATATCCTTTCTGTTCCTAGACCTCCCAGAAAAAATTAAAGTCAAAACATCGAAATACTCCCAATCTACAACAGTTTACATTCTTAAACGATATTGTGACATAACAATCAATATACAATAGAATAGAGCAATCATATTGTTCCTTTGTGACAGAATAGTGTGTTTGAGGTCATCATAGTTTATCATATTTTTGTTTTCATTCCTATGACCAATTAAAACTTAAATTTTCAAAACTTTGGAAAAGTTTCGTCAGAACTTTAAGATAATCATGATAACAAATTTAGCACCGAGTTTTTTAATGCAATTATGAGAACTCAAATTCACTTGGTCATTAGTTTTTCATGTTGTAGTTACTATAGTATCATTCGTTTTTATCAATGTTCGTATTTGCAATATGTGACGTCATATTCATGACGTTATTACTTTAAACTTCATTTTTTTCCAGATATCGACGATTGTACTCATAATTCTTGTCAAAATGGCGGCACTTGTGTCGATGACGTCAACGGCTTCTTCTGTATGTGCAGAGATGGATGGGAGGGCGATAACTGTGAAATAAGTAAGTAATCGCATAATATGACATCACTAATCCTGACGTCAGCTCATTGTACTTTCATTTCCTTTCTATGATAAATTCGAACTAGGATTTTAGGATGGTTTGTGACGTCGTAATCACGTCGTGACGCCATATTAGCGACTGTGTTGTCATTTTATCCTATATTTGTGACGTCATTCTTGGCTGATGACGTCATGTTTTCACGTTTATTTATTCATCTTCTAGATGTGGATGATTGTTCACCAGATCCATGTCATGGTAGAGGAAGATGCATCGACTTAGACGACGATTTTATTTGTCAATGTGAGAGAAAATGGAAGGGAAAGACGTGCAACTCTCGTGAGTAGTTTTTCGTTAAGTATATGTGTTTTCGCGTGTGTATGTGTAATTTTATGTGAACCTAGGATTACATGTGACTACCTTCGTTTACTTCTTAAAACCCTTTCTTATTGGAAATAAATAGATTTTTCATGTCATAATGACACTAAATTTCTTAAGACTCGATCTTACGCGCCTCCAAACCTAGGTAATACTAGTTAGCAACTTTCTGGTAAGTTTGACCAATTTGTTAAGGCTGAGGCTAAAGTGAAACCTATTCTGTTAGATGAGTCTTACTTCTTTTGTTTTCAATAGCATTGGGTTACTCAAAACTATAGGAGTTCAATTTAATCCCACACGACGCATCGGAAAACAGATAATTGGTCCCCATATGACGTCATATGGGGAATATTTGAGAATTTGATTTCACTATAGGTTACATTCCTAGAATCTTGAGACTGGGATTTTAGTATCAGAATCTTGTACATATGTTTAATAATTTTGTATGCTCAATCGTGTGACGTCATCGTGGCGTCTAATAATATGACGTCACAAGTGTATAGTATATGTAGCGTTAAAATCGTTGGGAAAGTAGGTAACAGAATATGAACTACACTTAGAGAATTTCGCTAATCGAATTAAACGGCAAATCAATCAGGATTGTAGTAAGAAATGAATCGTTTGGACCAGTTGTCAGATTTGTAAGTAACTGATCTAGTTTGTCTGAAGTTAGGAATATTGTAGTTTTTGTATGACTTGTGTATAGTCGGACACTTATCGTGTTCAAAAACCGAATTCCGAAAACGCGAGCCAGAATCTTGAAAAGTTAGAAACTTGAAAGATTGAAACACAAAAGGAAATTCGATCTGAACGAGTCGAACCGGTGTTTGGCATCAAATAACTAAAAAATTTATTCGAGCGTGTTATCTTTTCGTCTTAAAGGAAAATTGCCGCCATAGATTGTGCGTTAACAATAAGTAATTTTGTCGTCACAATTAAAAATTTGAAGTGGAATTTTACATTGAAAACACGCGATTTGCAACATGAAAGAAAGCATTTCAATTAGATGTTCTTAATTTCCGAATTCCATTCTCCAAACTCCCTTTTTGATGTTTAATGTAACTTTCCAAAAACAATTCATTTTAATGTAACAATTTTGGTACTCCTGTAGTGTGTTTACCAGGTTAGGGTTAGGTCATAATTTGTGATGAAGGGACCTGTGCGTATTTATGTATTAGTATTACCTACCTACTTCTAAACACACCACTAATGGAGGGGCGCTCCTGAAGTGTGTGTACCAATATGGAGATAACTAATTTTGTTCGCCTGATTTACATCAAGTTGTGTAAAGGGACTGAAAGTTAAGGGCAGGGAGTATATTCACTTGGCTAACACAGAAAGTCCCCGAACTCCTAACAGAACTAAAATAAAAAAAATCGGAATAAATTTGTGGCCCAACTTTAAACCGGTACATATACTACGGGATTACCCATTTTCTAATGTCGGGTGGAATCCGGCATTAATGTTTTGAGTCCAAAGTCAAAATCTAGTTTAACCATATTTAGATGGTGAGCAAATTTAAATATGGAATTACATATATTTTTCGGATGTTTATTTCGTTCTTGTCTTTGAAATTTAAAACCAAATGTCAATTTACCACAAGTGTTAGGTAAAAACCAACAAACTTCCTTTGTAAAGCATCCTATTAGTCATCTTTCTCGGAAAACAGCGCTAGACTCACGTTTTCCCTTCTCGGTCTTCTTTACTTTATAGGTTGTGTTTTACTGGGTTTCGAAGTTGTTTGATCTTTATGTAGATGTATTAGGTTACAAATGATCGTTCGTTGATGGGCAGGGTAATATTATATTAATTCGTTAATTTCTTCTATTGTTGTTGACTTCAAAATATGGGTCTTAGCCGGGATTTTTTAAAGGGTTGCTGAGGGTTCTAGTTGCTGAGTCAGACCGTAATAACAGCTACCGGTTCAGACCAGGGGCCGGGGAAACGTTGTTTTTAAGTATCTTGGAGGTCTAAAAAGCATTTCAAGCTACGCAAAATTGCTATGTATGTAACAGAAAGATGCTTTTTTACATTTTAAAAGGGAGGGCCTAGCCCCCAAGCCCCCTGGCTATTCCCCGGGGATCCCGAAGTATGCGAACCAAGATGGCGGACATCGGAATGTAATATGTGTACTAGGTTAGGGTTAGGCCATAATTTTAGCTATAAATACTACGGGAGGCTCTTGGCTAGTCTTCGAACTGATAATTGGACTAAAATAAGGAAAATTGGAAAAAAAATTATCGCCTAACCCTAACCTGTTACCCATGTTACGTTCCGATGTCCGCCATCTTGGGTCGCATACTTCGGGAGCACCTAATCCCCTGTTCAAAATAAGTTATCCTATCAATCACAAGTAACATATATATAATCTTAAATTTCGAATAATTTTTTTTTTTTAAAAAACAAATTTTAAATTAAATTTCTGATTACACTATATCCAATGTTCGTTTACGGTACACGATAATATATCGTGAGAGTTGATATCCCTTATCTTAGGCCTAATTATTTAAAATTGTTAATTAAAATGTTTGCACTTGCTTAAGTAAAGTCGGTAATTAGACTGATAAAGCTGTATTAATGGTACTATTTAAATCCCATCAATCATACTTTTTGTAATTTTACAGCTTTTAAAAACCATTTTTTGACCCCAAAAATGCCTTTTAACTACAATTTTATTCAGAATTGCAAAAATACTTTCCTCGCCGATCTAACAAACGTATGTAGCAGTATAGCATAATCCAATATAGTGTTATTATATCCCCGCGAATTTAAATGTTTTAAAAATGGCATTGCCCGCCTTTTTATTTAATCGAATTTGTGGCATCACAACACGAATCAAAGATATTGTTTAATGTTACTCAAAACAATACTATATATATATATATATACTCGCGATTTTAAATTTTTGTTAAGATAATTCCCGCCTTTTTCTTTATCATGTTTGTGACATCACAATACGAATTGAAGATATTGTTTTTCGCGTCTGATTTTCGACGGCGCCGTGCGGTTGCGACCTTGCTCCCGTCGGCGTCTAACTCGTATGGATAGTCTTAAATTTCGTTGCGATTTTGGAGTGAATTTCCATTTCAAATAGTGGATTAGATGGATTTCGTTTTATTGTGTGTTTTCGGCAAGCTACATGTGAAACATAATCTATTTTTCGATCGAACACTGGCCGTGAATATACTTTGAAACACAACCTTCTCCCAAACTTGGCAGCGATATTTTAATTTTTCGAAAATTCTGAGAAATTTCACAAGAGTGTTGGATTACGTTGCACCCTGTTTTGCGACTGTCGCCTGCAAACCGCCCCATGCATTGTGACGTAACATAATACTATTGTGACGGAACACTATATGATCATCACGTGAGAATTAAAAGATTGTGGCTGTAATTTAGAACCGTTTTCTTCGTTTTTATTCTGAATTTCGCATTTTTGAGTCGTTTTTTTCTCATCTACGCTCTGAAAAAGGCCTTTTACAAGCACCCTAAGTAAAAATTTATCTATTATCAAGCTAATTGAACCCAAAAGACACATTTCAGTAGATAGTTGCAAACACGATATTCTTGTCCAGGTGTTTGTGCAAGATTTATGCTTAAGCCTCTTCAAATTCGGACGAACAATTGCTTTTAGAAAAACGCGTAAATTTTAGCCCAATATCACTCACTATACTTATGAACCATCTCTTCATCTATTCCCTTCCTGTAGCCTGTAGTTACCAAGGTCCCATATACAAAACTTTCAAAATTACGTGGTCTCTCCAAAAATTATATTTCAACATCCTTGAACGCGCACTACTTCGGTCTGCATGTGATTATTCGCTAATCAAGATAACGGTATTCGCTTGTTCATTGTCTCGTTACAGTTCTTTTCTTATATAGTCTGGGGCAAATATGAGTAAATAATGAAATAAACTTTACAACTATAAAAGTTATTTAATAAATTGAAACCTTCGGGCCATATTCAATTCTCGAACATCAGTATTATCTTGAATTTTGGCTAATTTCAGTGAATTAACTCTCCTTTTTTAACAATAATACATGATTTTGTTTCACGAGCAACTTTTGACCTTTGATGTGTTGAAAATCGACTTTTTGGCCCCAAAATCGGTTCTTTAAAGACATTTTTTGCATTTTTTCAGGAACTTGAACCTAACTTTTACATGTTTTTGACCCAAGTTAAGATTAATTACAACTTTGACGTAAAAAGTCTCATTTTTTACCCCAAAACTTGATTAGAACCAAATTATAGAGATAATTGAGAATTTAAAAGTTAGAAAATTGCACTCAAATACTCCAGTATACAGGGTAAGAAGAACGAATTAATTTTGAAATATTGAGACGGTGTGAAAAATTCGAAAAACAAAGTTTTATTTTCTATAGCTCTTTTCCTAATTGTATTGAGTTAGACCGTGTCAAGGTACACGCCAATCTGCATGCGGAGCCTCAGTGCTTCGTGAGAGAAACCTAGAGGCTCCGCGAGCTATTCGTTTACTTATTAAAATACTGAATTTTTTTTAAAATACAAAGCAGCAAATACATCCGAGTCATTGAATAAAGTAATTTTAGAAACATACGGTAAATAATAATGTTTTTTTTCTTCTTATTTTTATGAATTTATTGTGTAGTTCCGTAAAAAATAACCTCTTCTCGGGGGCCCGTAACACAAAGAATTAGGCAACCACTGCTACGTGACTGCCTGTAACGTTAAAACACTCCTTTCAAATGATTGATTGTGCCTGGCCTTGCTCTGCGCAAATTTTTATCGAAAAATTAAATAAAAAATCCAATTTCTTGGCTCTCTTGAAATTAGATAAAAAAATTTGTCCTTTTTATTAGTTCATTCAAGACAAAAAATACAATACAATTTTAGCGTGGTCAATATGGACATTACTACTCTCAGTATTTGGGTATATTTTGTCAAAACATTGTCGGTATTCTTAGACGAGACATTTCCACGAATTGTTATTTATAACAAAGTTCCATAATTTAACTTGACAACGATTTGTGGGGTAAATAAGCCAGTAATGTCACAAGTTGTCTCAATTTTAGCAAAAACGTGTAAAATTGGCACGTTTTACGGAATATTTTATTGAAAAAAATAGTTTTTTTGGATGAAAAATTGCCTCCTGACATACCATAAGTGAAATGGTGCGATCCATGAAGTTAGATTAATCTACCGGACGTTAGAATTCTCCCTGGCCACGAATGGGGTTGTTTTAAAAACCGCATAAAAAGTTGTCGCCCGGGGCACGGCCCTCGTACCTCTTTGGTGATGGATGGGGGGCAGCGTAATATGAAACCTATGGAATTCACTTGACACGCGGGGGCGTTTCAAAAGTTCGCTTCACGGCTCAGAAGGGTCAGTAAAAAGTGACAAGTTAAAAATGACGAAAAAACTTTGTCTGGACGAAAAATTCAACGAACTTTGAACTCTGAAGTCGTTGTGGTAGGTTGGGGTCATAGGTTAAAGTTTATGATTAAAAATTATCATCGAATCTGTAGTACAGTGACCGACCGAGTGTGTTGGTTACTTGGTTCGATCAATTATTATGAATCAATTACACCAAATTTCATGACTATTCCAACCCAGAACGTATGATTGAATAACTTTATATGAGGAAGAAGCCCTATATCAACCTTATATATCCTTATATCTATATTTACATATGAGCAACACGCTTCAAATCAGTTCATTTATCGCGCTCAAGTTTTTGCCACAAAAGAAACATTCCTAATACAAATCTAGCTACAATTCATCGTAAAAGTAGCCCAAATGTTCTAAAAATGACAATATTTGTGGCAAAAAAGAAAACATTCATTTCCTTTGTAACATGACCCCACTTTCACCCTTGGATTGGACCTCACACGTAGAAGTTTAAATCCAAGGCCAAAGCCATGGTGCAACCCTTTCGTCTCGTTGCTAGTGGTTCCCAAACTTCACTAGTGCGTTGCATGATAACCCCGACCTCAAAAAATAACTAAAATTGAAAAATAGAAAAATCTCATATTCAAATCTCATGTCCACCGCATCGCTAGATATCACCTATTCCGATATATAATATCTTTTCACACATAAGTTGTACAGTCTTGTTCTCTGTGGAAGGCGTGTAAAACCGTCAAGAATGAAAAAATTGCAAACCAAGTTTTTGGAAAATAATAAAATCTTTGACTGGCATATGACACTTCGTACATAGTTTTAAAAACGATTTTTGGTTATGACTAAATTTGAATATATAGTCGAAATTATTTCTTGGCCAGCTGATTATGCTTTGAGTACAGATCTTGATTAAATGGTTCATTGTTTTTTAGTTCCAGCTTTAGGACATTTTCTGTTATGATAATTCTCACTATAGTCAATATAATTTAATCAAGTGATATATTCGAATGTAGTCTAAATTTCTGACAAATAAAATTTCTTGGCCAGTGTGTGATACTTGGCAAGCGTCTGACCGCATCTCAAGGATTAAAAAGCGTTTAGAAGGGATTATTTTTGCTTGGTAGATTAAGCCTGCGATAAGACACGAGCTGAGCGTGTGAACGGGGCTTTGTTTGTGTTAGATTTTAACCCGTTTTTGGCGATATTTTTCTATAAACGTTGCGATTTTGGGTTTTTGGTGTACGAATTTAGGCCTTATGGATCATTTGAAATTTTCAGAATGAGTTTTGGTCATCGATTTATGCGTACACAATTTGTTGATACTATTTCGTGTTAGTTTTTAACCCGTTATTGGCAATATTTTTCTATAAACGTTGCTATTTAGAGTTTTTGGTGTGCGAATTTGAGTCTTATGGGACATTTGAAATTTTCAAAATGGGTTTTGTATCTCCGATTTAACGTATCAATTTAGTACTCTATACACTTTTTGTTGATACTATTTCTTGTTGATATTGTTTCTCTTCCGTTGTTAGCCATATTTTTGTTATGAACGTTGAGATCTTGGTTTTTAGTCTAACGGGAGCACTCAGCAAAAATTTTCGAATTGGCATATCAATCTGGGTTGTGAGTTATATACTGGTTTTTGGTACATAAAAGTAGAATTGCAAGAAAAAAGCATTATTGACCCATCTCCATTCTGGTAAAAAAAAGTTTTAATTTGATCTATTTAAAAAAAATCTATTTTAATAACTTAATAAAAATGGGACATTACCAATATCACCAAATTGTTCTGGGACACTTTAATCTTTTATTTGTGAAGAAATCCAGAAAACATAGTCTCTAATTACTTTCCATTGATCATTTTGGGTGGCCACGACCTCTTTCGTTTATTACAGTACTAATTGTTTGTATTTGCAGTAATTTTGGGGCAAAATGTTGACAAAAAGGATTTCAAAAGTAGTTATTTTTATCAAAATTATCTAAATTTACTAACACTCAATAGACCATACATTGTAGAGTATTTCAATACGTGACTGAAATAAACTAAAACTAACCCCCTAAAATTAGAAAAAATTTAAAATAAGACCAGATGGTCGGGTCGTTACGGTACCGGAACTTAACGACCCATAGCGGGAAACGCAGACGAATAAAAAAAGGCTAAAAATTGAACAACCGAAAAAAAAAACGGCTTCGGATTTACTTGGTTTTCTCACAAAAATTAACGCTCTTCGCATTTTTGGGGTAAATAGTCTTAATTCGTTAAATAAACAAAATGTGTACAAAAAAGATTAACATGTTTCGTCTTTCGGTATAAACTTACCCAAAAAATGCTATTTAAGACAAAATAAACCAATTTTGGGGGAATTTCATACAATTATAGATTATTAATTTCGTAATGAGTTGCGTCACAATGATGACGTCATCAGTCTCGGGTATAATATTGTTTTAATTCATTTATTCGTGTTTATAAAATCGTTAAAATGACCAAAGCCATCAAAATATGTCATTAATTATTCAAAATATCAACGTCACAAAAAGGATTATGACATCACTATACCGACCGTTTATCTTGTCACAATTGTGATACTCATGGAAAGAATTTTAGGTAACAAAAAATAACACATTCCTGTCCTTTGTTACTCAAATAACTGATCTGGTCAAATAAACTATATATATATATATATATTAGGTGAATATCCTTGGCCAGATATGATAGTACATAAATCTCACGATTTAGGGCAACTTTATATTCGGGCCTTACTTGATTACACCTAAAATATTAGATATGACGATATGTCTGCGGTATTCCATCTACCGTGGGAAATGTCGATATAATTCAAGGCAAGTTCAGACATGCAAATGAGTGTTACTTATAACCCAGGGATAGTTCGTGGGACATTGGTAGGGGACTACGACTGAAAATTTTTTTGAAAAATATGGTTGAGAGCGGAAGTACGAGTTGTTCGACGAAAATCGTTATGTACCTCAAATTTAATTTTTGTTATGGATCGTTTAGGTAAATTATTGTTGTTGTTATTTATAGAACGCATTTCGCATTATTCAAGTGGCCAGAAATTTTCAAAAGGGGGGCATTTGCAATTTTAACTTGCCATATTAGACCGTAACGGCTATTGGGGTTTACAGGAGTCTTTAGCGTCTAACAGGCTTTTCGAGCTACGAAAAATTGCTATGTATGGCGGGAAAAAAATCTTTATTTTACATTTCAAAATTGGGGGGGTGCTCCGGTTCCGGCATCACCTGCCCAATTTATTCCTCCATAAGTGAGATGGCATTGCCACACAATTCCAATTTGTAATCATTGCGCCATTAAACTAAAATAAAACACATACCAGAGACTGATTTTTATGCCAAACACACAGCATTTTTAAATTCAAACAGGCTACCCAAAACCTCTAATACTATCGCCGTCATGCAAGGTGTATAAGTAACCCGATGTTTACTGAGTGGGTACATTAAGACAATTCAAATCACGCTTTTCTCGTTCAACCAACTCAACTTAGTATCAAGTTTCAACTCGGAAACCAAGTTCCGATGTAGACTACCTGTTTTGAGTTTAATTCACGATTTGAATTGATGTGCATTTGGGTCTAACTAAAACCTAAAGAAGACTTATTTGCGATTTACGAAAAGCGGATATAAGTGATTTTTTCTATAGCTTTTTAAATGCCTGTCGTTTCGTTTTTCATGTGAGATACAAAAAAACGAGATTCAAAAAAGTTCAGCGTCTTCAATGAGAGAAATTTGTGCGAGACCCTAATTTTGTTACGAATTTACCGTTTTGAAATTTATAATATGCATTTGTTGGAATTTTATGCCAACAATTACACTAAACATATCATATCATAATTGACATATTCTCTTAATATAGATGAGCTTGGATTTTTGTCCCATGTCATGTTTATTACAAGTAGTCGTATTTTATATTTTTTGAAAAATACGAAAAATCGAGTGAGTTGGACCCCCGCAACGTTGGCCCACATACACCTAACTTCTAACCCATGTTGAAGCCCAATGCTCTCCTGATCATATGTGTAACATAGGTCAATGTGGGGCGAATGGGGGTGATACTATGACACCCATGTTTGCTTAAGGTTACATCGAGTTACAGTCATAGGATTAAGAATGAGTAAATTAAGCTGCAAAGATGTTTTTCCAAAATAAATTAGTTCGATTTTTATCACTTTTCCTCAAAACCCAAAAATTAGTTACTTTTTGGTTTGTTACAATAAATTTTGTCAAAAATCCCACCCTTGCGTAAGATTGTTTATTTTTTACCCAAAAAAATCACGGCACACCCCTTATATGGACAAAACTTTACCCCGAATTGCAGCTGTATTCACCCTGGTGGTCTGGGTCTCACGCATCCCCGTCTAAATAATAAATAAAAACAAAATCAAAGCTTTCTTCAGACTGACCATGTATCGAATTTCCGTCTCTAATCGGAATGGTCATTTCCGCGCGCGGTTTTTGTCCAGTGGTTTTGTTACGTCACCATTACTTTGTATCTGCAATTGTCATACAATAATTGTGTCTGGGTGGCTTAATTGTTGTATTATAGATTTACTTTGTGTCGTCATAGTATAATTTGTTTATTTCTTTATGACATCACAGGTGCCATGCAGTGTGATGAAGAAACTTGCGCAAATGGCGGGAAATGTGTTACAAGAGATTCATCGTTCGTTTGCCACTGCCCAGAAGGATGGACAGGCCAATCATGCCATTTACGTGAGTTTATTTTACATTATTGATGACAATTACGTCAGAATGACGTCATAAAATGATGACATGATCTCCATGTTACAGGAACAACGAGTGTTTGTGCCGATTCTCCTTGTCAAAATGGCGGTACTTGTGTAGGAGACGGGAATGAAATTTCTTGCTTCTGTAGAGAAGGCTTCACTGGACTTCGCTGTGAAGAAGGTATTGACTTATATATATATATATATATATTGTAGTTTGTACATATGTAAACACATGCATTTTGGAATTTCAAGGACTTAGATATTGCAATTTAAAGTCTTCAACTGAATGTATGAGCGGATACATAAGTCGCAAGGGACCGCGCTGAGAGTGCATACGCTAAAATCGTACTGATAGAACCCTTTGAAGTTTGCTCGAGGAAAGTTTCCGAGCCCACAACCAAAAGTGAAAACGCCAATATTGATAAACGAGTTGCAAGTTTAATCAAATCAAGGTTCCGGGCCCTTAATTAAATATAGAAAGAGTACTGATAGAAGAGTTGCAAGCGACTATTGACACGCTTAAATCTATATATATCTATGTTTATGATTTTAAAGCAGATGTCAATCGATAGGTAATGAAACGATATTTCATCTCAAACTCCACACGAATTCGCTACCCTGTCAAAATGAGTTTTTTTCCACGTGTTCAATTTGAATATAGATGAGCGTTCAATATTTATGACCCCCTTGAACACTTTTTTTCTAATTTCGCGCAAAAACCTTATTTGAATCCCGTCTTTCGACAGTTTTTTTAAAACGTGCGCAATCAGACGCGAATCGTCTCGCCTGAATATAAACAACTGTCAATGTGAAAGCGACAAACGAACGCCTGGGAATCGTCTTCGCGGGTTTTCCGACTTTTTCACTGAAAATGAGGTTTTCAGATAGTGCAACCCCTAATGGTGTATAGTGCCCATGTCATAGAGTTTGTTTAAAATTGTAAAAGGACTTTATCAACGCTTCTACTGTACTTTTCATAAAAGTACATGTGACGTCATAGATAAGGTTGAAATTTCGGCGCGTACAAGTCGAACAGACAAGAAACTTTTGAGTTTCAATTATTAAAACAAAACAATTTCACTTATTTCTCTCATTAATGTGGATTTGTAAAAAAATTAGTGCCCGTCTCAACTATTGTCATCGATTATTTTCTCAGTTTTAAAAGATATCCTTACAGGCAAAAGACTGCGTGAAGTCGTAAACATTTCTTTTACGTTTACGTAACATTTGAAACACTTTCCGCGCGAATTGTCATGCTTCTGTCACGTCACAATGATTTTAAATATGATGATTCAAACGTCACAATACGATGATTTATTAATTGCCCATTAGTGCTAATTTTATACTTCATTGAATTTTATTAATTCCGCTACCAAACGGGTCCAGTCTTGTCTAAAAAGTCAATTTTTTTAAAATTAATACCATATTTTGCATAAATATTCCCGAAAATTGTATTTTGGCAATTTAGCATCGTATTTTTTTGTAATTTTGTTGCGATTTTGGTGGCATGTGACAGAATTGTTAATATTTGACTGATATTCATTTATTTTCACGCTTGCGCGCCTCTGTAAAAAGCGGAAATGTTCAATGGAGACGATTCTATTGTAAATGGTTATGAATTAATATGTGCGCACATATTATTATACGGTACATATCTTCATATACGACTATCTCTCATAACAAGCCTCTTACTCAGCGCACATATAAGAATCTAATATGGTTCAAGAAATAGTTTTTGTCTACAGCTGCTAATCGTTTTTATATTAACTTAATCCCAATATCTACCACCTCGCCAAGGGTGTGATGAACATAGACACTTCGCTGAATCAAAAAAATGAATTCTTCAAAAAATGCTTGCTTGTATAGGGTTATGGAAAAGGTGGTAATCGCCACACAAATATACACTCTCATTTTATATACAGTACATATTTGACTCCTCGCGTATTTCCATCTTCAATGCAAAACTTATATTAGACTTGAAATTAATTTCCGAAATTCCAAGCATAGTTATATCATTGCGCGTGAATGTATACAAGTATAGTGTTATTATTCAAATTTAAATCAAATGATGCCCGGAAAAAACATTGGTTGTGACGTCATAGAAGCTCATTGTTCAAATTATATATTAATTTACCTCGAATATCACAGATTTTTGAATATATATATTTTGTTTTTTCAGACGTGAACGACTGCAACCCTTATCCATGGTAAGTTTATTTTAATTCTGTTTTTTTTTTTTTTTTGAATTCTAGTTTTTTTTTAGTCAGAGCGGGAAAGACCAAAGATGTGTAAATGAGACTTTAAAAAATAATATTATTTCTGCTGAATTGGCAACATTTAAAATCACTGTATAATTTATATAATGGAATTGCCGTATTAGTCTTTCAATACAAGGTATTTGCTGTATTCAAATCATGATTCGTGATAAGTTATTGTTTTCACAAAGACAGAAATGTAAATTAATACAAAAATGTGAGATTTGATAAAAAAAATAAAAACGCCACGTTTTAAAATAAGAACTTACTATTTCACAACTATTATCCAGTTAGGGTTAGAAACGATTTAAAAATTTGAATTACCAGTGCAATCTGCATTCTTAGGCCTAACTGGAAATTTACTATTGAGTGTTGGCGGGTGGTCTGTACAAGAGATCTCAATTTTCTAATCACTAGGCCAACTCACACTAATAACAAAAATGATCTCCATTATTGGACACGTTTAGTGGCCATAACGATCGTTTCAATATTATGTTGTTATTGTTATTTGTCTCCGTCATTTTTAAAAAATCGCTTTTCTCTTCGAATACTGGACCAATTGCTTTGATATTTTCAATGGTTAAAGATAAAATTTTTCTCGAGAAGGCTATTACTTTTTTTTCGCTATGACGTCATCAAAATTATTGCCACTGGGTGGCGCTACGTGTCCATATATTTGAGCATAGCTCTCTTGTTAGCATTTCAACTCAAAATTCATTTTCACTTTCAGCTACAATGGTGGAAAATGCATTGACGGAGAAAACCATTACAAATGTGAATGCCCGACTGGATTTGCTGGTCCGGAGTGCAGAATAAGTAAGTTAATGCTGTTTTATTTCTCATCTTGGGGCCAAAATTGTTTTTAATGCAAAAATGTAAAAACTGGGTATATTTATGCAAACTTTCCTTTTTGTAAATAACGCAACATCCTTTCATAAGTAGTCTGGCACAGCCGCAATATCCGCTCCCAGCCCCAAGTGTAATATCATCCATCTACTCCATTCCTCGTAAACTAACAATTTCTATAACCAGTCCTTATTTACTACAGACATAAACGATTGTGCGTCCTCACCCTGCGCGTATGGAAGCACATGCATCGACGGAATCAACGAATACACATGTGTTTGCCCACCTGGAAGATTCGGAAAACGATGTCAAACAGGTATTGTGACGTCACGTGATGATGTCATTTTTCAACAATTTTGATCTTGTGTTATATTCAATTATGTCAATATAATAATTACGTGATGATTTACAACACTTGTGACGTCAATATATCATGACGTCACTAGCATTTTCCCTTATATTGTGATGTCATAAATTAACATCGTTTGTGATGTCATTTCAGTCGATGGACCAGCTGAAGCATGTTTACGACATGGAACTTTGTATCCTCATGGAGAGAGCTGGAACGAAGCCTGCAATAAATGTAAATGTAATAAAGGAGTCACCAATTGTACAAAGGTAGATTGCTATTTCATAATGCGATATTTGTTTTTTATTTTTTATGAGGATCTCTACTGCGAATACGGCACTAAACAAGCAACCATCTATGCCTAAAAAAATACTATTATCTTTAAAAAGGCGGGAATCTTTTTGCATCGACATTGCTAACCTAAATAATTAAAATCATTTATATAGTTATGTATATGATGGCTTTATTTAGAATAGGTACTATATACATAGTGATCCAATTTTCTCCAAAATACATTTATTGCTTTGTCAACCAAACAAATGTAAATAGGAAGGCATACATACAAAGAAATAGACACTGTTTTTTGGGTAAAGACTGGAAGGAGCAAAGTCAGCTCAAGGTGGTATCTATATTTCTCTTAAGAAATAAGAACACGACGCTCCCGAAGTATGTGCTCCAAGATGGTGCACAACCTGAACCCTAACATGGTACACATACTATGTTCAGGATGTGCGCCATCTTGGTGCACATACTTCTGGAGCTCCAAGAAAACTAACAATACCTTATATAACCTCGCCATTTTATAAAAACTTAAAACTTCACTATAAAATTTAATTTCTGTTTCAGATCTGGTGTGGACCCCCTGTATGCTTCACAAGTACCATGTCACAGAACCCCTCATGCCCACAAGGACGGATATGCGAAATACTTCCGCAAACGGATTGCTTTACCCCAGAATGCAAAGCCCGGGGAGTGTGTCGTAGTGTGTCTGAAATTTCTGAACCCCCATCTCGAGGATGGCCACCACTTGATGTCGCTCCCAAGTGTTTTCCAAACAAAGAGAAATTCCCTCCCACAAATTGTGCTCGTATCACTCTGGTTTTCGACAGAGATGAAATGCCCCAGGTAAATATTTATTTTACAGTAAAGTACATATAAGAGACTTTGGGGTCGAAACCCGGTCAGTGCAGCATTCTTATAAAAGCTCTCCTAGAAAATGCTTCTTTCTCGATTTTATTTGCGTATGATATATTGTTGCCAAAAACTGAAGGGACACATATCAAGAATTTTGCTTTTTGAGGAATTACAAAACTCATGACGTCATAGACAATGATGTCATGTGTTTATTAAATTTATTCAGTTATGAATTATTTTCTCCGACTTTTAATTACCAAAAACTTATGTTATTTATTCATTACAGGGTATCTACGTCCAAGACATTTGCACAGCAATTCGATTGGTCCCGGCTTTGATTCAATATGCGTCGTCACATCTACTTGTTATAAGATGCGCAATACAGAAAACGAATCCGGACGGAGTGCAGATTACTATTGTAAGTATTCTTATTGTGGTGACGTCATAATATGTAATTTATGACATCATATAGATATTTTTTCAAATCTATAATGTTTGGTAATAGTGACTACATATTTTGATGAGGAATACATTATGATGTCATCATTCATACCTATGACGTCAACATTGTGATTTAAAACCTATTCTTATGTCACTGTTATATTTTTCAGTCAATGAATTCGACGAAAGATGGCGATTTGGCTTCTCACGCAGCAGACTCGCTTTCAAACGCCTTGACGAATGGAGCATCCAGTTTTCCTCTTCTAGACGCGATCAAAGAAGTCAAACTAGAGACGACGATTGTTGTCACAGACGCTCCTAAAGGTTTGTTGGTTCATTGTAAAATTTGTCTACGATACTAAAGTGCGGCTTTCTTTATTTATTTGAAAATTCACGTGCAAATAATAGGTAAAAATTTGTTTATTTATGATGGAGTTTCGTCTGTAAATACTAAATACTGGGACTCAAAATTTCTTATAACCGTATTTATTGTATTTCACAATTTCGCTCGCTTTCGCTGGGATCTACAAAAGCATTTAATCGAGCGGGATAAGCCATTGAATTTAGAAATTTGAAAAATTGAAAAAAATGAAACTTGATGCTTTTTGAGTGTCTGGAGAAAATTTTTGACCCATTTTTTATAAACATTGGAAGTATTAAATCCCGACGTTCAAAAATTCAAAATATCCAATCCGACTCCCGAAAAAAATTGACTCCAGCTCCGACGCCATTTTTATTCGTTTCTTTCTTTTTTCAGCTGCTCAGTCGCAGTTCATGATGCCTTTACTGATATCTTTGATCGGGGCGGTCGTTCTCTTGTGTTCTCTGGGTATATTGTGTCTGTGTTTCGCTCGTCGAAGAAGAAGAAGGCGAAGACGTCATAATGATGACGTCATGTCATCACGTCACGATTTACCAATGGAACGTGACAATAGTTCAAGAACTCTGCTATCGCCGAAACAAAACAACCTCGCCGAAATTTCAGCAAAACTGACGAAATCGAATCGAACCGAGGAAAAGAATTTATACAGAAGAGAAGTTCTACAAGTCCGGGTTCGAACCGAATCCGAATCTGATATCGAATCTATTGACGTGTCAAAGCAAAATCTTAGCGTCTCACCCCCGTCCACAAAAGTTATTCAATCTAGCGGGCGTTCATCTTCGAGAGGTATTCCCCTTTCTGCGGGTCACAGTTCCAATGACAACCGTCGATATGCATCACCACCTACTACGTCAACACAGCTCGATGACGTCAGCGATGACGACACAGTTCAAGAAGAAGATAGCGTGTTTCTATCACCGTCATCTCGTCATGATGACTTCACAGCGTCCTATTCATCAGACTCTGAAGTTGCGACGCTATTGTACCGCCCACATCAGCAACAACCACACTCATCGGGCGTTACCCCCACCCCCTCCCGAGCGGAGACCGCACAATTCACTCGACTGCCACCTTACGATAGCATTGTAAACAGCCGACACTCTTCAGCGTCCGGGGTGGCGGGGAGATCCACTTCGCCCCCTCCTTCTTATACGAGGCATTATAAGCCCTATTCGTCACGAACACAGCAAAGGAGCTGCGCATGCTCCCCTTCAAACACTAGTGACGTCACGACAACGTCACAACATGCTAGACAATTACCTATGACGTCATCACACCAAAGATTGGCGTCATCGTCTTCAAACTATTTACCAGAAGGCAATAATTCTAATAATAACAGTAACCGATATTCTATATCCGCGTCCAATAGAAGTATACATCGTAATAACTCTGAAAACCGGACGCGGACGCCGGATATCCGACCGGATAACCGAAGATCTCCGGCACCGGATAACCGGAGAAATTCGTCCGTTTTATCGGTCAACTTGCGACACACGCATGAAGTCACTGTTTGAAAGTTGATTTAAACTCTGCAGAATTTTTTATTTTTCAATTTTTTACGAAAAAATTCATTGACCCATGAAACTTAGCCAGCCATAACGGTCATGCATGAGCGGGCATTTTTGCACAATTGAAGCTGCAACGTTTTTCAATGTCTTGTCGCATTTTCACATGTCATATATACGACGAAAAATTGAAATAACCTGACCGGATTTCGAACCCCTGTTATTAATGTTTTCCATTATTGAAAAAATTCAACTGTGCCTGGATACATCTGAATTATAATGGAATGTAACAAAGTTTTCTTTTTATATTTCAAACCCCCTACTCCCATCCAAACAAAACAAAAAAATACTGAGCAGAATTTAGTTGTTTAACAGTGGTTCTCAAACTTTTTTTGGTTTCGGCCCATCTGGAGATGTTACGGGGCCCAGAAGTAGGCCATGGCCGACTGGTTGAAAACCGGTGGTTTAATCAAATAATTCGATTTTTAATTTCAGTGGAAGCTTGTAGCTCAAAGTTCTATTTTAATCCACCAATGAGGTTTAATTGTAAACGTCCACTGACAAATTATTAGTTTTGACAATTTAATATTAATCGTAATTTCGTTGCACAGTCGATCTAATCAATTCAAAGTTTTGAATTTTATTATTTTATCCCCTTTCTTCTACTTCCCAATGAAAAAAAATTCCTAAAATACTTTGTGTGCGTTCAAAAGTTATCTCGGCCTTTTACCTTTTAGAGAGAAAATCGTAGAAGTTTTTTGTTCTCATTTCAATTACTTATTTACAGAAATTTTAAACAGTTTGATAATCGTGGAAAATTCAAGTTCAAATGAGTTTTTTTACTCCCACTCGCCCCAAAAAAATTTATTTTTCAAATTTATGTGATCATGTGACTTTTTAAATCCCAGTAACCACAGCAAAGAAAAAAGTCAAACAGCCTTTATTTATTTTTTTAGTTTGATTTTATTTTTTTTATGTTTTTATCGATCATGAATAAGTAAAATTACTTTTTTTGCCCCAAAAATCTCCCGGAATTATGTTTTTCAACGTTTTATTTCAAAGAGCAACTTTTCGGTGAAAAATTTATTTTATAGAAAAATTCACTCACAATGGAAAATAGGTCAAAAACTAGGATGAAGTGACGTCACCGTGACTGAATGACGTCACAAAGCGTGACGAAACTTCAGACTCTAGCAGATACGATAAACTTATCATCTTTCAACTTTGTGGATTTTTCCAAAAATAAATTTTTCATCGATTTTTAAATTTGGAAGCTTTTTTTATTTAAAATGCACTTCGCTTTTATGTTATGTTATTTTTTATTGCTTATTTTGTATTTGTGTCTTAGTTTTTATTTTTTTGTGATCAAAGCTCTATAGATCATAATTGTAACTCAAAAACTGGCTCATAATATCAAAAAAATGTCGATAATTTTATCGTCATTTTGATGTAAAATGATTTTTTTGACAATTTTTTGGAAGAAATTTTTCTTCAATTTCATTCAAATCAATCATTTCCGGTGAAATTAAAGTTTCATTTCACAAAATAACACTGCAAAAACAGCACAAATTTCATTAAATTTCGTTTGTATACAATTTTATTGTGCTTCATTTTTTGTAATCATTGTATTTCTTATATTGTTTAACTTATTATTTTCAGAGAATTCAATCACAAATTAAAAAAAAATTGGCCCAAAATTTAGAATTTTCATTGCAAGAAAAATTTGTAAAAAATATTTGTCAAAATGAAAACTTGAACTTCAATTCACTTAAAAAGTCATTACCGGGTTTGTGAACTTTCCACTTTGAACTCTAGAATGATCTTTTCGAACTAAAGTAATTGAACTTTGAAGGACAGCTATTTTATATGGGCCAAACTTCATCATGTTGTATTTGAGCCACTGTTCTAGTGAAATTATTGCTCACAAATTTCATCAATTCATAGATTTTAAATTCACAATTTCGTGAGACATTGTTTCGGTACAATTTGTTTTTCTCTTTTGTGCATTTCTGCAAGATAAACGTCAGAGCAGTCCCAGTACAATTCTTGCCCACGATTCACTTATTCGTGAGACATTTTCACTTATTCGTGAAACAAATTCACTTATTCGTGAAACAAATTCACTTATTCGTGAAATTTATTTTTTCAAAATTTGCTTTCTGACTACTAGATTCTCTGCAAAATTATTGTACTCACGAAACGGGCTTGGCTTTGTGTATTTCAACGAGATTTTGATTTGACCAGCTCCAAGTTCCCCCCCAATGCAAATTTATGTTTTGTGTCTATTCTATAACGTCACCATGAACATTGTAGCTAAAGTTTTTCAGATAATTCAGTTATTCATTCAGTTCATTGTTTCTTTCTGCTATTAGTAATCATTTCATGCGGAACTTTCTGGCGGGAATATAAAAAATCGCTGAATTTAAGCGAATTTTATATAACGGGCTCACTTTCTATTTAAAATATAACTTTTTACTTTCGTGTTCCTTTTTTTAATTTAATTTTTCCGCGTGTAAATAAATTTTGTCGATAGTGATATTGTGATATGTAAATAAAAAGCAACAACAAAGTTTCTTACACACCATTGTTTTGTCATTTATGACTTCATGTGTGACGTCTATTTAGCGATTGATTGCAGAAGTAGTAATGTTATAGCGCGTTGATAGTCTGATAATCGGCGATTGTTGGCATCGCCGGATTAAAAGTTTAAATCCGGTGCAGGACGCAAATTGCAATCATAATAGTAGATCAGTTGTTCCCAGACTGTCTATCGCAACATGCCAGTGCATTGATTCTCAAAGTGGGCCCGCAAAGCAAATTGACACCGACACAGAAGAACTGCTGTGATGGTTTTCATAAGGAAAAAAAATGTAAGAAATACACAGTTTTCTGCAAGAAGTAAAACATGAATTGCATCGAAATTTAATCCGATGTTTGTTTTCTGATGTTCCCGCCTCTAACACGTTACTCGATATTAAAACAAAATTCCGAGATAGAATAGTAACAAGACATGATACGAGAGTTGTAATGACCACAATAGAACCCCGAATAGATGGACTGGTGGAAGCCAAGCAATTGTACCCATCCCATTGAACTGTACAATGACAAGACAAGTTTATTTTTTCTAGCCAGTGAAAAACATATCACAAGCACAAATTATGCGAAAATGATTATTTACAGTTTTACTGGGGGAGGAAAGTCGCGGAACACGCAAAAAATTATTGCTCGATGGAACTTGTTTCTATTCTGTATTCTTTAGTGGACCGCGAGTCCTTGGAAAACTACATGGGCACCGTTATGCAGAATTTTTCATAAAGTTTAAGAAGCAGCATGCTAGTGACGAGCATAGATGACGAGCCACAGACCACAAAGCGGCTGTCATGTTTTTTCAGAGGCCCACTAGTAGCGAATTATTGCAAAAAGGGCCGAAATTTCAGCGATAAATAATTTGCAATTAGGCCTATCAAAAATCTACTATAGTTTCATTATACTAGTATGCAGCTGTTGCCATTAATATTGTTAGCCGAAGTGGCTCTCAAGCATTTTAAGCCGCGCCCCTTTTTTAGAATTTGTCAAGTCTTGCATCCTACCTCAAAAACAACTAGCTAACAATAAGCTGCAAATAACAGGTAGTAAGGCGAAAGTATATTTTATTCAAAAAAACACGTTGAAAATACGTGGATGGAAGTTAATAAAGAAATGAATGAAAGTTTTAAAAACAAATAAGACGTGCAAGATCAAATCTAACAAATATTTTTAATTTTATTCATAATTTTAGTCATGTTTTTCGTTTCTTAAAAGTTCATTTAATCTGGCCACAATATTGCTAGGAGGATCGTGGCATAACAATTAATTGGTGCTATTGTTAACGTTTCTTCACGTTATTTTCTCAAGTGAATCAGACATTGTCTAAGACTGCAAACGAGAATACCAGTCGGAGATCGAAGACTTATCGATCGAAACTGCGGTTTCGATTCATGACTCTATAGTGACAACGCGTGTCCCATCACTGATTAATTAATAA
Source organism: Styela clava (assembly GCF_013122585.1). NCBI lineage: Eukaryota > Metazoa > Chordata > Ascidiacea > Stolidobranchia > Styelidae > Styela > Styela clava. The sequence continues at coordinate 19,229,347 of NW_024102830.1, forward strand.
CTCGCTAATTATACGACATAATCCGGTCCAAGATATGATGAATGCACAAGCAAAATTTGGAGTAGATTCAATCACGCCTTCGTGAGATATCGCGTGCATCTAACAGACAAACAGACAGACAAATACCTATCAACATACTTACCGATCTAATCATCGATAAGTAATAATTGAAGTGTAAAGCTCAAACTGCACAATACCAACCCAGGGTTATAAGCATTGTTGAAGTTCAAAATTTTGAGAGATATGGTAAGGCCTCTCTTTTGTGTTGATCTCACTAACAATGGGTTCTGTCTTTTCTGGAAATGTATGTATGTCACTACATGACACGCTTTCCACAAGTCCAGTGGGAAGATTTCGGAACGCCAAATAGGGCGATAGGAATTAGCTGCTATTTGTTGTAAGCTATTTATTGCGATCGTCTGACGTCCAAACATATTGGAAATTGCTAGTTTTATTTGTGTCACAATAGTTTATTTTGATAGTAGCGACAATGAATCACGATGCTGTTTTCTGCTACTGAGTTGTAGTTTTGTTTTTTACTTATCGATCTTAAGATCGGTAAGTATGTTGATAGGTATTTGTTTGTTTGTTTGTTAGATGCACGCGATATCTCACGAAAGCGAGGTTGAATCTGCTCCAAATTGAACATGTGCATTCATCATAAGTCGGATCAGAAGATCATTGATTTTGGATGGATTATTTGATATAATTAGCGAGTTATTAATTAATTAGTGATGGGACACACGGTGTCACTATGGAGTAAGACCACTGTTTTGGGGGATCCCCTAACCTTCGATCGATAAGTTTTTGGTTTTCAACCGAATTTTAGTTTTTGATATCAACGCGAAAGTGGCCATTTTTTTGTTTGTAGTTTCTCCTTTCCTTAACTAAGTTAATCGACCACAGAACTTTTGTTGAACAGAAATAGACCACAAAAAAGTTGAGATCCACTGGTCTGAAACAAGGAAAACAGCGGGTCCGATGGTTATCACGACATTCCGAGAACCTGAATCTCACCACTGGTTAAAAGACTAGGAAGGAAGACGCAAAAAAAAAGTTTCTCATCGACACAGGTATTGATTAATTCTATGACCTGCCTTATTTTTTATGATAAAAATATAGAACGTGTGACTCACTCAGTATATAAAAGCTTCTCTAGAGGAGAGCATAAGGGCAGCCGCCCGGGAAGCACGGTATATGGACGAGTTTGTTGCTTAGTTTCATGATTTAAATAATAATAATAATACAACAAACATTTCACTTTTACTTGACCTTTTATTTATTTATTCTCCTGTATAACTACATCTACAATTTGTTTATCCCCCAAATTATTTTTAGAGTCAAGTATAAGGGGCATCAATATCAGAAACGAGAATATCGGTTGGAAACCGAAGACTTATCGATCGATAGTTAGGGGATCCCCCAAAACAGAAACTGCAGTTTCGATTCATCCGCTCTTGTAACTTGCGCACTGCGCATCGCACACACACACTCGGCGGGTTTCAAAATTCTCTCGCTTTACAAAAATCTAGATCACTATATCAATAATTGATTGATAACTCGATAATTATACGACATAATTCATCTAAAATCAATAGGCTTCTGGTACGAGATAAGATGAATGCACATGCAAAATCTGGAGCGGATTCAATCTCGCTTTCGTGAGATATCGCGTGCATCTAACAGACAGACACACAGACAGACAGACATACATACAAATACCTATCAATATACTTACCGATCTTAAGATCGATAAGTAACTAGTCCGGGGGAGCAGAAAAGCTTGACTTAGCCCTGCTCTAACCCCTGCACTATTACGTCGCAAAATAATATTGTTTGAGTACCGCATATGTATCAAAGTCCCAGAAAACCAATTTTAATCTGCCCGAAATCAAAACTTGTTGAAGATTGGAAAGAGAGGTACAGCAGGCGAAATCGGATATATTCAGCAGCTTTATAATTGAACGCGCACAAGCTCAAGTAAAGCATCGATAAAATGTGCATATACAGGGTGTCCATAAAGTTGCGTTACAATTTCAATTTTGTTATGAAGTCAGTTCTCAATATATCCTAACCAGGTTTGTTGTTTTTTAATTTAATTTTAAATAGTCACTTTGACAACCACTAGCTTTTTGATCGCTGCTGGCAACGAGCTTCATTTCTTGTCGGTCCATGAACGCACAGTTGAACCCCATGAAGGCGCTGTCGCGTGTAATATTACTCTGGTGATATATATGTTGTGATTTTGTTTTTCTGTTAATTTTGATTGATTAAATTTGTATATTTTTTTGTCATTCCTTCTTAAACTTCAGCCCACAGGTGTCGCTGACTCGATGACTGTCACAGTCTTTTGCGACTCCTTATCTATTGCTATGAATCTCTCACTTGTATGAATTCTTTTGTGTATAATTAATTTTTTACGATTGTCATTGTACACGTTTGTCAATTTTTCGTGCTTTTATTTTTGTGTTGATTCTTTCATGATAGAAAAAATCATCTGAATCTGAACCTGTGAGGGCTATTATCGTGGTATCGATAAATTCCCTTGGCAATTTTAAAAAATTTCAAGACCTCATGGACACCTTATACAATTAAACGCTTCTTTATCGTGATGTATTAAAATAATAATAAAGTAAAATCATTTTTCCAACCATTGGTGGCTCTGTATCACAGAAAAAAATGCAGTTCAATATTGTTACGTTATCGCTGACTTATCGCCGATTGGTCATTGTTACGGAAATACACAAGAAAATATATGACCGGGGAAACATCTATGGGTATTTGAGTCGGAGCTGAATTCTTTTAAACTCAAATATTCATGGATGTTTCCCCGATCCTCTATTTCCTTGTGCATTTCCGGCTTGTGCCTCTTTGTCATGATGTATTGAAATAATAATAAAGTGAAATTAATTTTCCAACAAGTCGTGGCTCTGTATCACAGAAAGTTATGGCAATATTAGTTTGAAAAATTGGGAACATCTGGTGTAAGCAAATCTCAACCTCGCCGTACTGGTAGTCGTTCGGGCGCTCATGAAGTATGTGTACCAAGATGGCGCACAACCTGAACCCTAACCTGATACACATACTATGTTCAGGATGTGCGCCATGTTGATGCAAGTACTTCTGGAGTACGGTTGTTTCTTATGCGTGACTTTGCGCTGGCAAAAGTGTCAGATTCAGTTCCCGATTACGGTTTGAGCGAAATACCAATCCCAGCCTCATGAAAAAAACTTTGAAACTTGATGATCTTTGAGTTTCTGTCGAAAATTTTACCTTTGTTTATCTTCATTTGAACTGCGACTGCAGCGCCGACTAAAATTAAATGCCTACCTTTGAAACGCCTTTGGCTCCGACTCAAATAGCCATGGAATCAGATAGCATAAAAACTTCGACAACACAGCTCTGAGTAAAGAAAAAAATATGTGCGATCTGTTGGTAAGTGGATAATTTTAGCATTCAAAATTGAAAGACTTTTTAAAACGAAACGTGGGCTTAGAAATTTTGGGCTTAGAAATTTTTCACTGACTTAAACAGAGAGGATTTTAGGGGCAATTGGCCCTCAAATAAACTTCATAAACATTGATGAGAACAAGCAACCCGTCAAAAATCAACGGTGAAATGACAGATTTGGTGCGTGAAAATTTTCATCGCGGCCGCCCACGAGAGAAGCGGATAACTGTCCCACACAGACGACTCGTCATGGATAACTCATAGGATAGGATTTACATATTTATACCGGGAGAGGAAAGCCGATAAGACGGCGAAATCATTTGGCGAACCACGACCTCTTGTCTGGTTACCAGTCAATGTCGTGTATGGTATATATTTGTTAGTTCTGGCACGATTGATTCTTTCATTGGCTAAAAATAATCTTGGTTGGAATGGGTATATATATACATTTCTATGGTACTCTATATGGTCAAAAACAGTATATATGTATATTCCAAATTTTAGAATTTCAATTATTCAAAATTAGATATCAGAACTTTGGGTGTCGCTGCTCGATGACCAGCTTTGGTTCCCCACGACTTCCCTTCTCCAGTAAAACTGTGTACTTATCATTTTCTCGAAATTTGTGTTTGAGTGATTTTTTTCTTTACTAGTTGGAAAACATAAATTTGACTTGACAGTCATTTGTTTCAGATACATGGACTTGATGATAAATGGAGGAAGCTGTAACCGACCGGCGATTACATGAACTATCCAGTAACCCTCCCGCACGTAATTATCCTTCACAGGATCCGAACCTGCCAACTCACGAAGGGTAGTCAATGGTGCGATGGCGAGCCTGTTCCAGTCGTTTGGCGCCACATCGCCAAGCTGATAATGTATATCAGATGCGGTTCAAACATCCGTGTATTTGACACAAACATCTGGCCAACCACTACCAAGACATGGCTCCACTCCCAAACTAAAATTCCTGATCTTTTCAATTAGTTATTATAACCTTAGCAGCTTTGATTTCCCTTCCTCAACAAAACTGTGCTTTTCATTTCCAAATTTGTATATGATCAAGCATTCGTTTTTTTGTACAAATCCCCGCCAAAGCTCTAAGAAGGAAAAAGTAGTAATTATCCGGTTAGGGTTTGGAATGTAGATTGCACTGAAAATTCAAATTTTCCCTAACTTCAACTAGATAATTATTAAGTTGTTATTTTAGAACGTGGCGGGTGTGTTGTTCTCAATTCTCACAGTTTTGCAACAGTGGCACAGACTTTGCACAAAAGATCCGATGATTTACTCCCCAGCTGAAAAAATAAACCCGACCTGGTTTCCGGACCAAATATTAATATGATTAATCACTCCTATAGCTTCATTCTCTCCCAGAATAAATATAAAAAAAAACCTAACAAGGCCGAGTGGACGTCACTCGTGATATAAGGATGCTAAGTATGTCTACTTACATGTATTCGATTCTTATCAGATTCCTAAACTTTCAGTTCCGATTCTGGATTTCTCAACATATTTTACTGAGAAAACAGAACCACCCAAGTTATACCAGCGCGGCAGTGTGGCTCAACGGGCTAAGCGTTAGGAATACGCTCGCCATCGCACCTCTAATTACTCTGCGTGGGTTCGCAGGTTCTGTGCGAGAGGATTGCTGGACTCCTCGCCGTCGTTGGGTGGTTCACGTAACCGCTGGTCGGTTACGGCCTCCTCCACCACCAAGTCCATGCTTCCGAAAACAAACAATATAACTAATCCCATACCCGACTTGGAATGGTAACCGGACGAGAGGCCGTGGTTCGCCATATGGATAAGCCGTCTTATCGGCTTTCTTCTCCCCCGGGATAAATATGTAAATCCTATCCTACCATATAGAATCAAATAAGAGAGCGATGTTCAAATATATGGACGGACAAAACCAAGTAGTATGGGTATCCAATCTGTCACAGGAGACAAAATCGCACAAAAAATGAATCCCTCTGAACTGAGAGATTTTAGAAATAATATAAACTTGAAAGCTTTCTAACGAAAATGTTTATATATATATATAGTGAAGTTCGCGGCGTCGTATCCACTCAACATAGCAGTTTATACATATACGTAAAGAAAGTGTCACAAAACGTTACACATTGTTTGCAAGTCCCAGTTTTTTAATCTGAGAATCGATTCTAGTCGATTCCACGAAGAATCAATTCCGCCATCCCTACTCATGATTAGTACAAGTAGGAAATAGTCAAGACTTTCCCAAACAAGTGGTTTCCAACCTTTTTTTGAGCGACCTGAATTTCTTTTTCAAATAAATTTACTGAAATCTCACAACCCGAGGGCATGTTCGAATACTGAACGGCAAGTGGTACTTTTATATAAAACAATCATTTTTATGCAACATTTATCCCCAAAAATTACAAAGTGAGAATGCAGCGATTGTTCGCCATCAACAGCTTTTTAAAAAGGTGGAGTGTCCTTGCTAAGCGGAACGAATGATGCCAATTTTTTATGTCACACGTCAATACCAAGTTTATATAAACATTAAATTTACTAGAAAATTCAATTTTTAGTTTTTTTGTGAAAAAACAAGCGGCCCAAGAAAATTGCAGGTGACCCAGTTTTGGATTTCAACCCATAGGTTTGAAAACATTGTTCTGGACCTGGCTTGGGCAAACAACGGCACGCTGGCCAAATCTGGCCCATGAATAATAAATCAATTTGGCCTGCCTGATGCTGCCGCAACCAAATTTTGATGTTTCAGCTGAAAAATGGCTCAAGGAATTTACAGTTTTGGCTCAAGGCTCATTGTTTTCCACTTTTGCTTTTGTAACACTGTGAATTTTGTTCATAAAATCATTAAAAAGTAACTTTTTAGGAGGAGGCTTCGGTCCTTGATCCAAAATCCTTGCCCACACTGTTCTATACGAAGGCATGCGATTTATGCTAACTTTGAACAGTGCAAGTCCGAGTGGTGTTCATTTAGAATAACTTTATTAACAAAATTATTATTTTGAGCAGTTGATAAAAATGCCAGTAAAATTGGAAAATACGGTAAATTAAAATTTCCGTATCCCGGAACAAATATGAAAACGCCATCTCAGTAGCATTTTTTGGGCTTCCAGGCCAGATCCTCACAATAGGCACACTGCTCGTGGCTCTGGAGTACCCAGTACCCACACAATTTTTACCCACTGTGTAAGGTGGGGGACATGGGATTTGGTCCAAGGTTGTCAGCTTCGGGAGCCACAAAAATATTTTTGCATCGTTGGCGGGCCACAATAGTACCAAGAATAGGTAAACAGTGAAAAATAAAACAAACTTTTATTGTGCAAACATATTGACAATATTTGTCATTTATAGAAAGCCAGTTAACAATTTAGACTAGCCAAGCATATCATATAACTTCGCTAGTTGCCTCAGCTAGCCATAACACTAGTCAATTCAATGACATTTGTGATGTAACAATGCGTCAAAAGATTTTTCTGGTTTATTTTGTGATGAACCAACACAAGCTGCAGGCCACTTGTGGCCCACAGCCTGGGGTTGGACCACCCTAATCTAGATCACAGCGTCCAAAATCATAATGATTTAGTTAAAACCGGGATCCTCACAATTCAGCTTTGCTTACATATTTTATCACATCTTGTGTGGACTTATAGGCATAAAACAAAATCTCAAGATTTCCAACCCACATTCTCGTAACCGTCATCACCATGCATTTGCGCTGCAGCCTTGTACAATCCTTTTCTCTGAAGCCTACGAATAGTTTTCAATTTTTCTACATCTTTGAATTGTTGCTGAGTTTTTGCTACATCAGAATCATAAATTTTACGAAAAATTGTCGCAGCATCATAATGTAAGAGACTACCTTGTACACTGTTAATTATTTCATCCCGTTTTTCCGATGATAATTTACTGACAACGTTTCCGTAAATTGTTCGTGTTATTTCACTTTTCATGGCGTTTTCACACCAAATTCCAGCTATCGAGTGTGCAGTTGTTTTTAACGCTTCCTCGTCCCAGCGCCAATCGATGTCATCGCTGCTATATTCAGAATCGTATAAAATTAACGGACTCGCAGAGGCGGATGAATAACTTGGTCTTCCTTGTGTATTTTCAATGTCTAGTAATCTTTCAATAACCGATGGATCTTCATGACCGTTACCGATTAAACACAAAACCGATACCATGAAACGAACTTGTCTATATAAAAACCCAGAACCAGTGACTGTGAATTGACAAATATTACATTCTCGAAGCGATGAATTTGACCTTGGAAGTATTTCAATGTCAAAGTTTTTAATTTGACGAACTGTTTGAGATTCCATATTGTCTGCAGACAATTTTGCAAAATTTATAAAATCGTGTTCGCCAACTAATTTTTTCGCGCACTTTTTCATAAGGTTAACATCGAGTCCACCTAGTGGTACAAAATAACGATACGTCCTCGATAAGCAGCTCTTTCTGGGAGAAAAACCTTTGCTGACAGGAGACCACGCCAAGACTCTGATGTCCATTGGAAGAGCTTCATTCAAAAGCTTAATGTAAGGAATTTCCTCAGAGTCTCGAGATTTGTCTGAAATATCGTAATCATCCCAATTTTTCTCTTCAGTGGTTTTGCCATCAATGATATTCATTGGTTCTGAAAAAAAGAATGAAAATCAATAAAACAACATTTTAATAATCAAAGATGAGCTGAAAAAAGAATGAAAATCAATAAAACAACATTTTATTAATCAAAGATGAGAAGACATCAGGACAGGACTGCCAAAAATGTTGTATCCCACTTGCCTCACTTGTTTTGTCAGAGTATCATATCTAAACTGACCCATAACAAAGAATTAATTCCACTTCATATGCTTTTCAAACCATCTATTAACCTGACAATATATAGGGTGTCCATAAAGTCTTAAAATTTTATAAAATTGCAAAGGGAATTTATCGATACCATATATTGTTTTGGCCCTTGCAGATGTAGAAATGAAGTAAAAATACTTAAACAATTACTGATAAAAGAACAACAAACTTGGTTAGAGACACTTAGAGTATATCGAGAACTGACTTTATAACAAAATTAAAATTGTGATGGAACAGGCATGGGATAAGCAGAACAAGCGTGCTACGCATGCAACTATATGCTAGACAAGTGGGACACTTTTGAGATACAATAAAGACTTCTTGTTGTTGTAGGGTGGTTCAAGTATGGCCAGGCATATGGTATTATAAACTGGTTAATTATTCCCATGCTCAACATGGACTGGTGACTGGACAAGAGGCCATGGTTCGCCCTATGATGAATATCAAATTGCATTGCTCTTACTAGAGTCTTATATCAGGGTTTCCTGCGGCCCCCTGCTTGTGATTCCTATTTTTGACGAACCCCAATCCTGTGTCGTGTCAATTTGTGTGCCTAACCCATAAGGAAGGATAATAATGCCTTTAGTGGCATAAAACTCATGAAAGTCTGAATCAATGCGTACTAACATTAAATTCTGCCAGGCTAACGGCAATTCGATAAGATTATGATCTATTTGTATATGTCTCAGACTTATTTAATATTGTTGCCTACCCCCTATGCAGTCATCACGAACCCCAGTTTGGGAAACCCTGCTTTATATAATATTTGCTAATGATATGCCAGACCAGGAAGGTCCAGTATTTTCAGTCAGATAATTTGGAGGAATCACATATTTGTCCCCGGGGAGAGAAAATCCGATAAGACAGCTTAATCTTATGGTGAACCATGGCCTGACATTCGATTACCAGTCGATGTCGGGTACCGGATTAGTTAGCCAGTTTTTTTCGGACGCATGGACTTGATGGTGGAGGAAGTCATAACCAACCAGCGGTTACTTGAAACACCCTATGAGGGCGAGAAGTCCAGCAATCCGCTCGCATATAACTATTCCCGCAAATAATTTCTCCATTTTTCTACTTTTCAAAACTTTGTCCCCAGTTAAAATTACAAAATGAAATTCAAAACTCACCATTAATTTCTTTATTAGAATTATTCCAGTTCTTTTGGCCCCAAACCCCATAACCATGGTCCATGTTAGAGCGAACATTGACACAAATAACCTGGCCAAGGCCACTAACATTTTTGTCAGTGCGGCCACAGCGATCAAATTTATTTTTGTATGAAAGTTTTCGAACAAGTTGTTGCCTTAGCAACGCTTCCATGAAGACTCTTTCCACCACATTGGTATGACCTTTAACCCCTCTATCAGTATTATCACTCCAAGCATATCCCATATAGTCCCAACCGAGATAGGCCACTTTGAAAGCGACACGACGTAGGTTATAATCATAGTGATCTACTATGTCTTCAATATCTGGGTGTTCCACGCGGATTTTGTCTCGACCGTCAACATTATTAATGCTTTTCATAACTGTATAACTGTCAATTTGTCTTTGCATTCGGATAATTTTATACACGAGTTGTGATTGTTGTAAATTGAATAAGTATTCATAATCATACGAAGCTTTATTGTATCGTCTTAAAGATTCTTTGTGTGCCTCAAGCTCTTCTTTTGTTTCGAAATTGCCATTTTTTTTTCGGCAAAAATTCCATGAAATCCTTGTTTGAAATTTCGGTTTTAAAACAAGATGCCGCCATTTATCAAAAATATTCATATTTACTATATTTCTAAATTATATAAAGTTGGAATTCAATACACGACAATCCAATATGATTTGCTTTTTAATATGAGGAGAGGAAACAATGATATGAAGCAATCATATGGCAAACCACGGCCTTTCGTCCGGTTATTATTTCATGTCGAGTATGGAATTAGTTAGACAGGTACCGGTACAGTATTTGTTTTCGGAAGCATGGACTTGATGGTGGAGGAAGCCGTAACGACCAGCGGTTACGTGAACCACCCTACGGCGGCGAGGAGTCCAGCAATCCTCTCGCACATGATCATCCCAGCATGGGATTCGAACCTGCGATCTCACGAAGGGTACCGTAATCATAGATGCTGTGGCGAGTGTATTCCTAACGCTTTGCACGATGCGCCACACCGCCGAGCCAAAATATCTGAATATCGCACCGGTACGCGGTACGGTACCATACCGATAACATGACTATAAAACAAAGATTTAAATTTTTGGTTAATGACTAATGATACAACCGTTACGGTAAGTTGAGATCATCACAGTCAGTTACGGTACCGGTGCCCTGGTACCACACAGCCACAGCAGCACAGTGACTTCCCACTGATATCAGTACGGACGAGTGGCCGTGGTTCGACATATGATTAAACCGTCTTATTGGCTTTCGTCTCCCATGGGATAAATATGTAAATCCTACCCTATAGTACCGTACGGCACCGTTACCGTACTGCAGTAGTGTACGGTTACGGTACGGTATAACTGTGTGCTTGAGTTGCCGCGCACCACAGCGCTGTTCCCACGTTGTTTTTTTGGTGTTTGTTTGTATAAATTGCAATCCATTGTAGGAGTCTAATATTACCGGATTCACTGTTTATTAATAAAAATAAAAATGATTGGAATCTGGAATCAAATACGGGGCGAGATGTAATTTTTTTAAAGACGGCAAATTTGTTAAGATGTCGAACAATAGAAACATTAAAACCTTTCGAGAAAGATTCTGCGGTTGTATTGAGTTCATGGTTTTAGAGTTGGTAACTGAGAATTGAATTTTAAAGACCGGATGAAACAAATCAATTCAGCACAGAGGGATCAAACGACCTATTTCAGTGAGCGGAAACGGATAGGATATTTAAGAAAAAGGAATTCGACGAAAGGGCTTAAGCCACGGCCGCTCGTCGGCTTACAACTAGATGTCGGACATATCAATATTGGTTTTTCAGGTGTATGGGCTCGATGGTGAAGAAGGCCGTAGCCGACCAGCGGTTACATTAACCACCCTACATCCGCAAGGAGTGCAGAAATCCCATAATTATTCCGCATGGGATTCGTACCTGCGAACCCACGCAGAGTAATCAGAGGTGCGGTGGCGAGCGTATATCACGAAAAGCCATTATTTCCAACGTTGCCCTTTACTATCTTCAAAGCTCATAGCTGTTTTCCTATCCAAGCGTACTTGTCCTGCTGCAAGACTCACGTTAATCGGTATTTGATAACGAGTAGTTAGTTATTGGACAAATGAGAACAAGATTCAAATAATTTATTTTCGTCGTGCATGAAACATTGTAAACACGCCTATAGATCGCTTTTTTATTATGTTGTTGTTCTTGTTGGTATTTTTATTCTTGTTTTTACCTGAAAGTGATGACCACTTGGTACAAAATATTTGTGTCGGTTCTTCGAACTCTCTCGTGATACTGTTGCTCAAATAGCTCATTTTGCTTCAAAGTGAGTGCGTTCAACTTTGATTTGGGCAAATTTTCTTATAAAAAATATCGGAGTGAAGATCAGTGTTGGAAGTTTGAATCTTTTATAGCCTCCGCCGCTAATACAAAAATGTGACATTTGAGAAAAAACCCACCACGTTTTAAAATAACAAATTGGTAGTTATCCAGTTGAATTTGAAGCGTAATCTTCATTCCTAATTTTCCTATTTTGAGTGTTGTCGGGCAATTTGGCGGGGGCTTCCTACAAAAGATTCAAATTTTCTAAAAAAGATATATCGGATCGAGACTCATAAATGACTCATAGGCTACTCACCTAACAGTCATTGAAACACTGAGACTTAACTCAGTGAATCGAATTCGGACTCTGATGACTCGTGATTAGGGCTGGGCATTTTTGAATACTTTGAGACAGAGAAAGAGAGAGCTTATTTTGTTTTTTTCCGCCAGAAAACATATACACGACAAAGCATAAATGCAATAAAATATAATTGAAAGCAAAAAGTTCTCGGTAGAAACTGGGTGGCAACTTGATGTTCTCCGAATCTAAAATTTATTTTATTTTTTAAAACGAATCTCGACAGCTCAGATTCACCTCGACCTTTGGCGGATAAAAAATATGGGTAAATTTATTTCTGTAATATTGTTGATACTTATGAACTTAATGAATGGGATACTGCTTGAATTCTCTCTGTTAAAATAAGTTTATTTTTATCATCAAAAGGTAAGACAGGTAACAAGTGGTTCCCAGTCTTTTATTGCTCCCCTCCGAAGGCTTTTGGAAATTATAGCCATCATGTGCATTGGTATTTCGGTATTTTGATTGGTAGATTCCAAATTCCATTATGTTCAAACAATTCGTGCTCAACAAAGTGAAAACATATTGTGAAACAAGAGAGCTATGCTCAAATATATGGCCACGTAGAGTCACATAATTTTGATGACGTCATAGCAAAAAAAAAAGTAATAACCTTTTGGAGAAAATTTTTATCTTTAACCACTGAAAATTTCAAAGCAATTGGTCCAGTATTCAAAGAGGAAAGCGGTTTCTTCAAAACGTGTTGACGAAGACAAATAATAATAATAACAATAACAACAAAATTTCGAAACGATCGTTATGTCCACTACGTGTCCAACAAGACTATTGCACCACAGATTCAATAACAACAACTATGTAGTGCATACAAAATTAGTTACAAGATGAAATTTATGACAGCATCAGGCGGGCAAAATGGAATCACCCGGCGGGCCAGATTTGACCCACAGTCCGCAGTTTGCTCATGTCAGCTTTATACTCTAAAATGCACGTAAATCATCTCTTGATTATTTCGAGTCTCCTAGTCATTTGACTCTTCGTTAATTGCAATCAATCAATTTGCCTGTTTGTATTGAACTTAGGAATGAGTTTGAAGGCTTAAAAACACCGATATTGGGGTGGAATGTGTATTTATTGCAATACGTTTCAAGATTTTGTAAATAACATAAATACTGGTAGAAAGGTGATAGGGTCCTAATTTCCGACGCTTTTTAAAATAAAAGGAAAATTCCGGTTTATATTCTTGTTCAGAAATAAACCCAAGTTGAAACTTGAAGGCAATCTAAAATACAACTTACACATACTGCGATCATAATCTATAACAAGAGAACTAGGCTCAAATATATGGACACGTAGAGTCACATAATTTTGATGACGTCATAGCGAAAAAAAAAAGTAATAGCCTTTTGGAGAAAATTTTTATCTTTAACCACTGAAAATTTCAAAGCAATTGGTCCAGTATTCAAAGAGAAAAGTGGTTTCTTCAAAACGTGTTGACGGAGACAAATAATAACAATAACAACAAACTTTTGAAACGATCGTTATGTCCACTCCGTGTCCAATAAGCAATGAAACTAGGAAAAACGTCGAATTTTCTTGTAAAGGAAGAAGTAAAATCAGTCTTGTGCCTAGTATTGTGGCCCTCTCGAATAGCTCTACGGCCCCCGGTTTGGAACAGATGCTATAAACATTTCTTATTGGCTTACCAACATTGTATCATAGAAAAATTCACTTTGAGGATTCGAAATTCTCATCTGAATCGACTCCAACAATTTGCAATTCGATTCGAAATGCTCAGCCCTACTCGCGACTCGGGGTGCAGGACAAGCCACGGTTAAGGTATGAAAATATCTCATAAACACTGGCTTAACGATCTACTCTACGCAGAAGCGCGCACTGACTCACTCGCTATCAGGAAATCTATCATGAGAATTGGAAACCTTCATGGCGAGTGACGTCAAAACAGTGTTCCCTACATAACATTTTACCTAAATATAAATAATAGAGACATTGTTTGAAAACAATAAATTCTCTGTGTATCATAATATACGAGTTTTGTATCCTAAAAAATATAATTAAACATATTTGGGAAGTGAGTAAAATATGTCCGCATTATATTATTTTTTATAGGGAACATTGTGGCTATTTGCTTACTTCGTTATACCAAAGTAAAAGAAGGAAGTCGATTATTACTATTATGATTATGCAGTTTGATATTATAGACTTCGTGTAGGCTTAGAATTTGAAAGATTTAGTTTTGTTCAGCAAATGAAGCGTTTAGCTGTAAATAGCGAACAGTCGTTACCAGTACAGTGCAGTAATGCATCCACAAGTGGTAAGCAGATAAGGATATTGGTTAGTCAACGTTTTGAAAGTCTATATCAGTGGTTCGCAACCTTTCATGGCTGGACCCTTTCGGCGGGTTTTACTAGCACTCATGGCCACCTGTTCATCATTCCAGTGGTATTTATAGTGTAATTTTTCTATACAGTCAAACTTCAATACATTTTTGAAATACGTAAATTTAGTTTTAATTATCCAATGATATTTCTTTCCCATAAGACAATTAAACTATTGCTCAGGGGCAGCGCCGGATTGAAACTCTAAATTAATTAATTACCTGTAGGTGCACGGTACGACAAGTACTTTGTTTTTCGAATTCGTGTCCATATATTTCAGCATACCTTTTGTTTATTTTTCAGTTTCTGACATTTCGTGGGTTTCAAGGGTCTCGATGGATTCAAGCTACAAAAAATTAATTTTTTTTACATTCCAAAAGGTCTCGATCCTCACCCAGTGGTGGGATTCAAATTTTTTGTCAGCCGGTTCCTTCACAAAAGTCATATTTTTCAGCCGGTTCTGTTACAAACAGAACATTGACAGTAACCAGTAATGCTAACGGGTTCGCTGATCTCATAAAATTCCGAGAGACGGTTCTATAGAACCGGCTCAATCCCACCACTGCCTTCACCCCCGTGGTTCTGACCAACCCTGCTCAAAACAACTCGTGTGGAAAATTACTTTATTACCAATAAATTCGTTATATGCTATTATTTATCATTTTTACGAGATAAATCTTGTGTAATTTACTGTTATTGTGATTATATTACCCATCTATCCATTATATTGAATTTGTCTCCGAATTGTGTATAATATTGTCTGTTTATAACTGCAAAAAGGACCCAAATTTTCGGACCAGTTTGAATAAAATGATTCTATGAAGGGCGCATATTGTTTGTTTGTCTTTTATTTACACCAGGGTTGGGTTTGCAACTTTTAATACAGGGTGTCAGATACAAATGACAGGGTGAAACCGCTGGGCGCACCTTTATTTGACATAAGCTTTCTAGTAGTTGCATGCACAAGAAAGCAATGTAACGTCATAGGCATAGATAATAAAGTGGACCGATATATAGCCTTTTCAACGCACATGGATTAGAATCACTGGCACGTACCAGGATAAACTAAATTAAAAACGTTTCGAGGGCCGCAGATCATTGAAAATTGGCTCATACCCGCGGGCCGCACAATTTTTTCTTGCGGGCCGCAGGTTGCACACCCCTGAATTCTACACATTTTCTTTCGATATTGGTCATATTCAAATGACCTCTCAGTGAAATGTCCTGTCAGGGATGAGAAATCATTGCCCTATTCTCAATTTTAATTTTTGAACACCTCGGAATCAGGGTTTAAAATTCCTACAAAATCGAAATTGCCCACAGACACTAGCAAAAACTCATCAATGATAAAGTTACAAAAAGGGCGTATATTCTAACACCGTGTCTATATTTTTGGAAATTTCATATTTCTTTGCGAAACATAAACTCAAACAGGTCCAATTCCAGGCTTTAATATTATCATTTCTAACGTACTTCCTTTTACGTCCGGAACTCCATCATGATGAGTCTGATCAGATTAAACCCAATCGATCACGCAAGGTACTGATATTATCCCAAGATATAAGCAATCCTCATTATAACTTTCATGTTTGGTCTATCTTTACGTGGGGTTATAAAATACTACAAAGTTTAATGACTTTATACTATTTAGATGGCAATGATTCAGAATGATTTTTAGTACAGCTATAGCAGTGGTGAGATTAGACTTTAGTGATCGTTTTATTCATTTTTTTAGAAGTTAGACAATCACAGAAAATTGGTAATGCGCACTGCAGCTGGCGATTAGCCCTTAATTTTTAATTTCTGAAAGTATTCATGTAAAGTTTGTCATGTTATATTAGCCAAGGAGTGACATATATTACTTAACATGATGTTTAAGTTGTTTTCATTGTATGTTACGTTCAGCGAATCTTGTTTCAGACCTTGGGCAACCGCAGTTAGTGGTTAATATAAATTGTAGCTGACGATTGGGGTTATAATTATGAATTTCTGAAGTTATGTATCCAATTTCTGTAAAGAGAAGCTGTTGTTAGTTCGATACAAAACGGAACCTGTTCATAGTTTTCATTGAACATTTGTGAATGCAATGCAGTTGCTTGCTACAGTGCCGATATGAACTGATGTGGCAAAAAATACGTCTATGAGTAGAACAAACCTATGCCTCCAGAAAACAGAACTATAGTTATATATTATTAACATGTTGAAATACGGCCATTTGCCGGCGGATCTGTGGCGAACTGCTCAGTGACGTGAACTAGTTATTTATTTCTTTTGTGGTAAGAACGAAATAAGATTGGTCTTAACCAGGGGGTGAGCAAAGTTTTTGAACCAGGGGCCAATAATTTTGCCTACCTAGTCTGGCGGGCCATGTAATTGTGACGCAAAACGTTACATTTTATGAACAGTATTTACAGTGTTACAAAGCAATGGTGGAAAACAATAAGCCTTAAGACAAAAACTAAATTTAACCGCAATCCCAACAAATTTCTTGAGCTATTTTTAGCTGAAACATAAAAATTTGATTTCAGTTTGGTTCTGCATCAGACGGGCCAGATTGAATTACTCAACGGGCCGGTTTTGTCCTTTGGGCCGTACTTATTAGTCACAGATAAAACGTAAAATGAGGGCAAATTAGATGTATTGTATTAGTTTTGAAATTAACGATACCCTTCACAAAATGAACAACCTGCCGTAGTAGAAACTAAAAAAAGAAACTGTTAGAAATTCAGAATTTCATATTGTAATTGCTTTCGCCGTTTTATTGTTTCGATATAAAGTATGAGTATTTCATTGTTGCAAAATGAATACGATTGGAGTTGGCGAACTATTTTGATTCTTTTGCCAATACTCAAACACGAGCCACATCTGTAAATTTGAGAGAAAAAAAGGGTCTAAATTCCAATGCAATTTTTTTGAATAATTTTTTAGTTCTGCTTCACAAAACATAAGTATTATAATTCAGTTCTGTTTCCTACTTGGGACTATAAATGGCGGCGGTGCGGTATATTCTGTTGGTTTTATTCGCAGGTAAGAGCAATAACATATTCGATGACGCATAAAATGTAGGGAAATAAATTTGAATTCCTTCTACCGATTGAGATTTGACAAAAATTCTAAGTACGAATTACCAAAACAAATTACCTCCGTATTCCCGCGATATCGATTTTTCTTTCTTATAGGAGCACTACGGCAAGCATTCAGCCAATGTGATAATACTTCACTGGTTATAAACGAAGGGAAAGACAAGATTCTGTCTCCGAATTATCCCCCAAACGAATACGGAAAATCAGCTTCATGTTCTTGGGAGTTCCAGCCTTCGATAGATGGAAAGAATTACAGTCTCAGTCTGACGATTGTTTATCAACGACTTTATTTCGTTGTCGGACAAAGAAGCGATAAAGATTGTTCGGGGAATTATTCGCTTTTTATAAACAATGGTATGTTGGTGATATACAGCACATTAACTTTTCTATATTGAACACGCCATCAAATGATATTATGATGTCACATTTATTATGACGTCGCAATTTCAGCATAATACTAGCTAGCACATGTTGTAATCTTATGTCACGTTTTAAATCATGTCGTCATCCATTATGTATTATGACATCATTATTTGACTAATTTCCTATTATGAAGTATTTCATAAAGAATATATTACATTTTCTGATCACAGACTTCAAACACAATATTGTTTTTATAGATAAACAAGACTGTGAAAGATACATCTCTATCGAGAATCCAAAATACGTTACATTGATGTTCTATGATTCTAACTCATGTGGCGCTGGATCTCCCCATCAACCATTCTCCCCGGCCGTTACAGTTCGGTATACTTCTAAAGGATTGTTTACCAGTTCGAATCAAGTTAGTATGGGATTCGAAATCCAATACAAGTTTACCGAATGTATTGAAGGTATGTCTTGGGTTACTGAATTTTAAAGTGATATTGTTATTCAAATTTCATTCTCAACTTACATTCGCAAATATTATTTGACCAGCTTCGATTGTGGGTTAGGACGTGGACTGTAACTATGTCGCTACAAATTTACCGAATGTTTTGAATGTATGCTTTCGGTTACCTGGGGATATTGTTTTTTAAATTAAATGAATATATTAGAATGGATATTTATGAATTTTCATTCCATTTTCAACTCACATTCAGTCAGTCAGTAGTTTATATTTCACCAAAATGAAAATGATGCAAACAAAAACTAGTAAAGACCATGAAAATGGCATTTCACGGTGAAGGGTTGACGCGAATAATCCAATGTTGGTTATCGAGCAGCGACACGACCCGTGATAAAAGTCTAACTTGGTTCAAGTTGAACAGGAAGATGGCGCATAAATATGTGTGATTAAAAACATGTTATTGACAACATTGATCCAATATAACGTGTTTAAATACCATGCCAGCCACCTCTCCCAGAGTATAATAAATTGGGTAGGAAATTCCGAACCGGAAATAATCTGGTCGTTTCAAATGGTGGTAGCTCGTTATGTCGCATGGCTGCGTGTACAGATCTAGAAATAAAATTTAATAAAACGCCGTTGAAATAATCGGCGCTCCGAAAGTGTGTGTACCAATATGGCGGAAAATAATTTTGTTCGCCTACTTTATATCAAGTTGTGTAAAGGAAATGGAATCTATAGACACGGGGTATTTTCACATGGCTTAACACAGACAGTGCCCAAACTCGTAATAGAACTAAAATAAGGAAAATCGAAAATAAAATTATTGCATAATCCTAACCTGACACACTACGGGAGTACCAAAAATCAGGGCTACGGCGACGAAATTTTACATAATTCCTTAGTGTTGGATGCTCTTTGAAAAACAATTTTTTATTTAAATAGTCCACATTAATAAAAATAATCAATTCCCTTTTTTTCTAGCAACGACACTTCACCCGACAACTGTTGTACCCAAAACTACTTTTATTGAAACAACCACCATGGAAGAAACTACGACTTACATGTTGGAAACCACTGCGACAGGAACGACAAGTGAGCCTAACAGACTTGTAGTTATTTGCCACGATTTGAATTCCTACCTATCCAGAGTCGAGGGAGGCCAATGGGATGAATTTTAGGTACTCCTATAGTATGTGAACCAAGATGGCGGACACCGGAACGTAGTATGTATACCAGGTTAGGCCATAATTTCAGATACAAATATTACGGGAGTCACTTACCTAGTCTCCGAACTTGTAATAGAACTAAAATGAGGAAAATTGGAATAAAATTATGGTCTAACCCTAACCTGGTACACATACATTCCGGTGCCCACCATCTTGGTGCACATACTTCTGGAGCGCCATTCAAAGGGCTATTTTATGACCCCTCGTTAGCATTTAATGTTGCCAATAATGCACTCACTTCGACATCCTCTAACTTGCAAATAACTTGAAATCATGCCAATACATACAAAATGTATTCTGTATACAAAACTGATTTAGAGCACGCACTTCGACAATGATTTACACATAAAACAAATTCAAAATTTATCAAATATATTGCAGAACCTGAGACACAATCGACAATAAAAGTGACAGAGAAGCCTACTATATCTCAAGGTAAGTTCGGTATCAGAAAACGGTGCAGTGTTTCCCAACTTATCGGTTGCGTCTGAAAATTTTATTGCTTTTTTCTCAAACTGCAAGTTACTAATATTATTTTCTAGTGAATTTCATAGTTTATTTTATATTTGGTATGGAATTATTGCTAAATTGTATATATATGTGGGTTGTATCACAGCGTGAAAAATTTGTAACATTTATTTTGTTTTGGTTATTTTGTTCAAATACCGTCACACCACTATTCATCTCTTTCACTTTGTTTTATTTTAGTGTTTTAATTTTTTAGTCGGGCATAATGGTACTACTACATACCGTTTAGTATAAGCACATTCTTAGGTCGCGATATTTTACTAGTTTGAAAAAAAGTTGGCAACCACTGTTATAAAGTACTTTATCCTACTCGTTTTAGTCTTTCAAAATTTAATTTGTCACAACCCTTCATAAACCTCTTGTTCACTGTTTCATTTCAATCTTAAACACCTTATAAAAGAGTTTTCATATCGACAGGGACGACAACTAAGGCTGGTACAGGCGATACTAGGTCAACTAAAGGTCTGAGCACGACAACGGTCCTGTTCCTCGTCTCTATTCCAGGGTTTATTGGAATCATCATACTGATTGCGTCTGCGATTATTTATTACCAAGGGAGAAGGTAAGTCAAACATATACCTCCCAACGTTAAATATGTAACGTCAAACGCATATACACGCTCATATACAAATGAAATATCTGAATCTCACTCTGCTTGGCAATGAGCTACTATAGTAAATATTTATGGCTGCGAACCATCTAGCTATTTTTATTGCGCTTTAGCCGCTAGGATATTGCGTCCACATCGAACATCTCAAAACGTTGATAAATACAAAATCACATCGATGTATTCGAATTTTAGAAGATCTGCTGCGCAACGTTTATACAACAACGATGGGGTGGGCATGGAAGAAATCAGACAAGAGCAAAGTCAAGAACAAGGAACCGATGATGGTAAATGCTGAATGGAATTGTTATATAGAACAAGTATACGCACAAATAAATCCTTTCTAACTTACCGAAGTCGAGTTTTCAAACCTCCAATCGTTCAATGGTGATAATCATTATCAAAATTGAAAAAAAACCTCTATTAAGCGTTCTAGTCTAATAAAAAAAGCTTTTTGGCAAAAGTTGAAGTCGGAGTCAAAATTTACATCGATCCGGCGTCGGGTGCCGGACTGAGAGTCAAAATACTTACAGTTACAACTTCGAGTCAAGGGTTGAAGTTGGTTTATTTTCAACCAAGGTCGACTGTAACATTGTTCGGCGCCCCAGACGTATGTGTACCAATATGGCGGTAACTAATTTTGTTCGCCAATTTTACATCAAGTTGTGTAAAGGGACTTAAACCTTTGGGCAGGGGGTATTAATTTAGCTGACATCACAGACAGTCCCCGAACTCGTAATAGAACTAAAATAAGGAAAACTTTGTTAAATTTGCCCAGGTAAATCGAACTATAAACACATATAAATTCATGTAGATTAAACCAAAGGGTCATATGCATTGTTTTTTAAAAATGAAAAAATGCACTGGTTTAACCCCCCAATGATATTTGATCTGGCAGAAAAATTTGAGGCATTAATAAGATTATTGATACATTTTTATCACGTGTATTTATATTCACAGGCAAGGAACTGCAGCCAGAACCAACTGAGCCATCTGCGCTTTATTCCACGATTGAAAAACAAACGTAAGATGACGCTAATAGGTCGGTACACATTCGAATGCGAAGAGCAACCGACTAAAAAGTCATTATGAAAGATATTAACGACTAGCGTATTTAGCTAGTTCAACAGACTATGTAGTCGTTTTCACGTATTGAATTTAATGAATGTCATGGCGTCACATTTTGTCACGGCGTCATTTTCCAATTTATTTACTTTAATGCCCCTTAAAACTCATAGAGAGTGTAAATACCACGTCTGAGCAGTTTAGCAAATTTATACCCGGGTTCAAACTATGAAACAATTAAAACAAAAGACCCGCTTCTCGCTTCCAACTCCGGGTTGACACAATTTTGACTCCGACTCCAAACTATGAGAAAACCAAATTTTGATAACAAAAGATCTTGCGTATGGACGATTTCTCTAATTGTCTGTGGAGAATGTTTGATCGAAAATCTTAAATTCGAATATCAACATTTTAGTCTGATATTCCGACAAAGACTCACCAGAGTTTAAAATGGCGACTCTAGCTCCGGATCTAATAACAACAAATTATTCCAAAATCATACTCACAACTCTTGGTAATACTCTGTAATAAGTATAACAAACTCGAGTTGTTTGACAACATAGCATTTCACAGTAATCGCGCCCATATATTTTGTGTTGCTACGCTTTTACTTATCTATGCACTATATGACAAAATTTTATTTCGTATTCAAGAGAATTATAACAAAAATGGTTCGAAATGTATTCTCTTGTTTGCAAATTTTCTCCCAATGCAGATTAAATTTAACTGAGACTGAAACCCCTTAACGCTTCAACATTTCATTTTTAGCCGCTCCAGAAGTGTGTGTACCAATATGGAGGTATATAGTTTTGTTTGCCTACTTTACATCAAGTTGTGTAAGGGGACTGAAGCCTATGGACAAGGGGTATATTCACTTGGCTAACACAGACAGTCCCCAACCTCGTAAGTCGTAATAGTACTAAAATAAGGAAAATCGGAATGAAATTATGACCTAACCCTAACCTGGTACACACACTACGGGAGTACTAATTTTTCAACTTGACCTTCCTAGATGCCTGTTGTTTCAAGTTCAACTCAGATTTCGAAATATAATAACAGATCGCAAATTTTACGCAAACCTAATTCTAAACCTCAGTTCCACACACAGTGATATTAACAGCCCATTGTGTCCAAATACTTGACTGTTGCTATTTTTATGTGTTTATACTTATTTATGCACAATATATAATCTTTCAGGAAATTATACACAGAAAATTTTAAAATATTTTTCTTGCAGTTTTAGTTGCAAAATGTACGCCCAACCGAGGGACCACTTTTTAAACTCTATTAGTATTACCTTATATCAACTTATATCTGACACGCTTAGATGCCCGTTTTTCCACATAAAACTTTGCTAGCTTCGAAACATTAGGACAGGGTGTGCCTCTGCGCTATTCGACGTCGGTGAACTCAAAGATCGTTGAAATGAAAAGTAATTCTTGCCCCTATACTAGCGTTGCTACGTTTTTAATTATCTATGCACAGCATGACATTATTTTATTCGTATCGCAAATTCTACTATTCCCTTAAACCTTATTATACATTATATTGTTTCCAAATTATATCTAAACAATTGTTGTTTTTCAACTCAGATTCTGATACTATCGCGTCTTGTTCTTGTATACGAGTGTTGCTCTATTGCATATTTTTTTACTGATCTATGCAAAACACGGCGTTAATTATTTGCCTTACACATATTTATACCCTTAAACATATTACACTTAATTGGGACCTCCTGAAGTATGCGCACGCAAGATGGCGCACAACCTGAACTCGGTTGTGTACCAGGTTAGGGTTCAGGTTATGCGACATCTTGGTGCGCATACTTCAGGAGCACCCTTAATTGTTTTCAAAGTATATTGAGTTCCCTAGAGACCCGTTGTTAGACAATAAATTTTGCTTATTCCAAATTATTGCGACGAAGTGTGAATTTTACGCTGATCAAATACTGTAAGCTTAGTTCCACACACGGTGATAGTAACGCTCCGTCGCGTCGTGGATTGATTTGGGTGTCACTGCTTGGTTCGCCGAGGCTTCCCTTCCCTAGTAAAATGTGTATCTCATTTTATTCTTTTAAACATTGCATGTTATTTTTTACTGGATGACATATTAAACTTGACTATGTTATTTTGTATATATTCTTTACATTTATCTTTGCACAATGTGACATTTATTTATTCGTTTTCCGGAAAAATATATTCGCAAGTCGTAATGTTTCAAAATGTGCTTTCTTGCCTCCGAAATCATACCCAATGCAGGTCAAAAATACTTCCGGTTGAGAACCCCTGTCTTAAAGCCTATCCTATTAACATTGATTTTAAAATTATATTTGGATAGTTGCCATTCTTTAACCCCAAATTTGGTAATTTCGAAATATTGTGACACAATGTTGAACTGACTGACCCCTACCTCAACCTAATTCACTCACAAAGCCCGATATAAGACCCAATTTGCTGATATCAAAATAGTGGTACATCGTGTAAATTACTTTAAATCGACTTGGAACAACTTACCATCGCTTAAAGAAAAAATAATTTGGGCCTTTGTCGCAAATTTTACCTGCTGCTTTTTTTGAGCCTCTGTATATGTATACAATGTAAAATACCCTTCATAATTTACCTCGCTCTAATACACACCACTAGGCAGACGTTCAAAATTTCCAACGTAAAGGATGGCGGCATTTTTCGGCATTTTTTATTCTCAGGAGTTATGGTTGGGGACAAAACTGCACAAAAAGCCGAATAGGTTCAAGGAGCACAAAAAGTCTTGCTCCTGCACGCACTAAAGCAATAATGTAAAATTACTATCACAGTTGCAGAAGTCTTTGGCCTGTATACCTCTTTCTAGGAGATTGAATATTTTCATTACAATAGTCGCTAAATTACTCCATTTGGAACAAATAACTTTCCCGTTTAAACGTTCAGACGTTCCTATTCTCACTGCTTCTGGACTAAACCAGAATTCTCTCGTTTATAGTTGCCAGAACAATACACAAATTATGGCATGGCGAAATGAAATATAAAGCGACATTACCTCCAGATTAAGAATCCTAGCGACCGTGTTCGCGTAAGATTTGATTTAGTAAAAGATATAATTTTGAAACTTACTAATAAAACATAATAAATGTAAATTCCGCGACAATGCTAGATTGCAAGTCAGCAAAAACTTGGCAATTCCTTCACACCTCCTCCATATTGCTACTTATTTGCTAGGAATAGATATTATGATATAACTTTATCAACTCATTCTAATTATGACATCTTAATCTCACACTAAATTAATCAGATGCACTGCCGGAACAAGATTCACATTCGCATTATGTTCGTAGTGAAAGGTGGACATCAAGCCAGCTATTTCGAAATTGATTGTACACGCTGGAACTAAAACAAATCTACGAGTAAATAAGTTTTAATCAGATCGATGACTAAAGTCTGATCAGGGGCATCAACGGGCACTCGGGCGTGTTTACTGAATAAGGTGACAATTTAACACCGAAAATAAACACCGTCAAACTGACGGTAAATACACTTCAACATGTTCAAGTTGATATATACGTGTACATCGACGAACAAGAGTTATATTTTCCTCAGATCCAAGACTGTGTCACGGATCATAATTAGGCTTACCATATGTTCTGTTTTAGGCGGGACAGTCCCACTTTTCAACGTCTTGTCTCCGCGTCCCGACCGGTTCAGCCAAAAGTCCCCCAAAAATATGGTAACCCTTATCATAATGTCAGTGTTTATGTTGTTTATTTATATTTTTATGTTTATATGGTTACCCCTCATTCAATGTTAATGCTGTTTTGTTGGGTCTGAGTATTGGGGTAACATCCGAATTTGCGTTATAAAACTCCGGCCACCCATCACATGTGCGAGAGAAAATATCTCGTATTCTCCGGTCGCTGTGCTGGAGGTCGAATGCTTTTGAGTTGTGTTTTCTGTCAATATTGCTGTTATAAGTGTTCAAGTGTGGAGCTAGTAAGTTGAAGTTTCAGGTATAAATCGAGGTACTAATTAATAGTTGTATTCGTGTGGATCTGTTTGATTTTGATCCAGTGTGGATAATCAATATTGAAACTTTCGCAATAAATATGCCGTCGATATGTAATATTGTATCATCGGCAGGAATTTGTGTTCTGTATCTCAGTTATGGCTTTAGCTAGCTCGATCACTCCCCAGATAACGTAATAACATGCGATGGAGACGAGGATTACAGTTCGTGAATGATAACTACGTTATTATAGCAATGCCGCTTGACTCGTACCGTAGAAGGGCTTTGACCGCTGGGTATGACATTTTGACCAGTGAGCGGAGGCACGTGGAGTTAGGAATACTTTCTGGACTATACTGGTTGGTTTTTCATGACGCCAAGAGCTGGATCGAAATGCTAAATCCCTATAGTGCACGTGATAGGATAGCTCGAAATTAAGATGTCACAATTGAAATGCGGTTTTTAAGTTACATCATAATGCCAATTAAGTGTTGCCAGATTCTCACCTTGAGTGTGAAGCAATGGCGTGGAATTACTTTTTCGTGCTCGTTTAATACGTCCTTAAAAAATTTTCATTTACTCTAGATTGATTTTTTTCTAAACACATACGCCTTTATACCAAATGTAGGGTTAATGTCGCGCTCAATATTCCATTTCGCCATGAATCATTTGTGTTTTATCTGGCAACCACATACTGAAGCCTCCTGGTAAATTTTTAAAAGCAGTGAGTGAAGAGAAACGTTCTAATAAGAAGGTTAGGTTGATCGGTCCGAATGGAGTAATTTATCGACAACTGCCGTAATGAGGATGATCAACCCCAAAGTAAATAAAAATACGGACCGCGGACTTATGCAACTGTGAGTAGTATTTTTACATATTTCTTGTGCGTGTTGGAGCCAGAATCTGATGTTCTGGACCTATTCGACTTCAGTGCAGTTTTACCACATCCTCACCCGATAAACAAAAACACGAGAAATACCACTAACGATTAATTTAAGGCGGGATTATTTTCGGTCAGCCATGTAGAATACTTCTACAGTGTCATTTTGGTACGCGATCTCAGCGTCATAAAACTACTTTGGTACGTGACCTCACTTGCTTAAGGCTGGATCAACAATTGAACAAAATAAGCACGTGCGTAGGGTACCCGGGCCGCGTGATTTAGTGTAACTGGGAGAGTAAAATATTTGTCTGAACTTTCGCTATCATTGAGATGGAAGCTTAAAACGATCGCTAATGAAAAGTAGGGCATATGATTAGAATAGCAGATATTAGTCCGCTACCTAACATCGCATTCGTGTATTGCATTCCTACCATGATTAGTCTTTTGAAAGTAATACTTTGTTTTATGTAACTGCGTAGTTCAGCAGACAGTGCAATTTTACAACCGCATCAAGACTACGAGTGTTAGAAACCATCTCTTCTTGTATAATATGTACAAGGCATATGCTCAAACAAGGCTTTGGATAAAAGACACTGGTGCGAAAGCGTAACTGAATGATCGGATTATTGCTCATTCAGCATAAATGATCGGGATCGTGTCAAATATTCATGAGTTAGGATTCGAGCTCACTCGCCCACAGTTTGGTATCAGGCATTATCTCGGATCTTGTTTAAATCGAAATTTTGAATTTTTTGCATTTTAGGGACTGCCCGTAATTAGTTTTAATTGTGCGCAGACATCAATATATTTGACTAGTATTAACGACTTAGTTTCTTTCCCCGCGCGATATGATTGTATGAGTTGACTCATTTTGTTAAGCTAACGGCCGTAAAGATATGCAAAACTTCCATGTTAATTTACATCTAACGTTTTCTTGTTTGCTCAACTGCTGTGTGGAAACGTTTCAAAGCTTGTAAAAACAAAAGACTTGTTTGAATGAAGCAAGACAAATATTATTATTAAAATGTGAGAAAAATTCCAGTCCAAGCAGAGAAAGGTAAAATAATAAGATTATAGTT
This sequence comes from Styela clava, assembly GCF_013122585.1. NCBI lineage: Eukaryota > Metazoa > Chordata > Ascidiacea > Stolidobranchia > Styelidae > Styela > Styela clava. The sequence goes on from NW_024102830.1 coordinate 19,257,129, forward strand.
TTGATAATATGTATTTGAATGCTGAGAAAACAATAAAAATATACAAGAATCGTTATCTGCCTTGCTCAGTGAGTTCAATAAAATGAGGGACGGACGATTAACCCAGAAATAGTTAGGCGGCACATATACGAAACGTATCTAGTTGATTTAATATTTCAAACATTGTCAAGTTCACTTAGAAATACAATACTAAAAAGTAATGCATTGAAATGAATGAAACCAAACGAGTGGGGTTCTGGTACTGAACACCGTGAGCTGTCGCTTCTATTGAGCGCATGCTAGCAAAAAGCGATAGGGAGAAAATTATGTTATGGGGTAAGTTTTTAAAATCAGTAAAATTTGGGGTAAAACAAAGAGTTCCGACGATAGCGTAGAAACTATGTATTTATTGGCTTTTTAGGATATAAGATTTCAATGCGATAGGTCCGAGAATTATGAAGAAGCAACCCAATTACAAAATGAACACGACTACCAGCGACAACAATAATTGAGCAAACATCGTGTCTAATAATTTTCTCACTTTCACTGTGGGTTTGAATTTCATTTTCAAAATAAATATAGAGAATTTGGAGCAGCAAGGCAGATATATAAACCATAAACAATCCGTCATCGTATGGAAGAGCATGGCAAGTGTCGGGTGATCACACTTTGTCACCTCCTTCAGTCTTTCGTACAACGGCAGAATACATGTCGTATTTATGCTCGTCTTCTTCAATAGATGGAGTTTTCTTTTCATCTGAATTAAAAATTTGTTTTGAATCTATTTTTTGGAATATTCACCCGTGCAATTCCGTGCACTCTTGAATTTTTGCAAAATGCATGTGGGAAATTTAAAAAATATCATGTTGTGCAATGAATTCAATTTACACTATTTTGCTTATTCAGTTATGATTTTGGTTATTTGTGATTAAAATATTCAGTCTACCACATATGGTTTACGTTGTATCACCTTCTTGGTCTTTTCGGGCAAGAGCAGAATACATGATTGTATACGGAGATTCCTCTTCTTGAATTGCTGAAGTTGTCGGCTCATCTTGCTCGGCGACTGAAATAAATATTGATATAGAATTTCGCTTTAATTTTAACCATATGCTTTCAAGCAAGTAATTTCTATAATTATAAATCTACATATTAATAACCGTTTCTGCTTATAAGTAAGTTTCATGACTTCGCAAGTTGACAAATTATTTTTAATGTAAGAAATTTCCATGATATTGTCATTAAAATGTTTAGGACTTATATCCGTAGTGTTTGAGGGTGAAAAATTTTTGAAATTATCGATTTAAATCGGAAAGGATCATTCTGTGACATTTTGAAATATATTATAGTTGTCAACCTTGGCACGTGTTCTTGGCATTTTCCATTTCACGATCAACGCTCGTAGATGAACCGTCACCTGCAGAATTGTCTTGTTCCGGTTCTTGAATTGGAGATTCAACATTTTTCATCTGATCGCTGCCAACATTCTCTTGCCCGACTTTGTTACCATCTTGAGATTTGTCCCTGTCAGAGGTATTTTTATATTTTGTTTTGTCATGAAATTTTAGTTATATTCGATTCCAACACTGGCTTAGGCAACGCTTTCATAAAGTGTTGTCTTAGTAAATTTAGGCGATGAAGGTGTATTTAGTCTTTCGCTGCGAGCAAAGCAATAAATCATGATAAACTTAGAACTGGAATCTTGCCGGTTCGCAATTACCTACCGAAGTTACGAAATGGCGGTTACTCGACTGAATACGAGATATGTCTACGTGGTTAGGTCCAACGCCATAACCATTAGGCCAGGGGTGTGCAACATTTTTTGTCGTTGGGCTATATAACCAACTTCAGACATATAGTCGGGCGACACAAAAAATAGTTTATCTATGCGGGATAGATAAGAGAAGAGAGTGCGCGGCTATCGCTTAGCCTTGCTGTAATAAAGACACCTAGCAAACGGCCGAAGATTTAACGCAGCGACAAGAGCAAAAAACATGTGTTTTTACCGACGTAACAGAATTTTTAAACATCAACTGTCGGACTTTATATTTGATGGGAAAAATCGGAGTGTTGAAAAGGACCATACTAAATGGCTTGGCGGACCGGCTAGGGGCCGCCTTTTTCACACCTCTGTATTGAGCCGTTGTCCACAAACAAGATAATTGTTTGGCTTATATATATTTTTATACTTATATAAAAACAAGACGAATGATTAACTGCCAATTAAGGAAGTACTTAATAGAAGTTAATTACCCTCTCTTCCTGCAGAATACGATTGCAGTCGCCACAAGTATCATAATGCCAATGAATCCTGGGATAGAAACGAGGACAAGTTTGGTTGTGTCGCTTATTCCATCTGAATTGGCGCCAGCAGTTTCTCCGGCTGTGTCTGTTTTAGAAATTAATAATAATGCTAAGGGGCGCATATTAGTTTTGTAACACGACACGGCCATTAGTTTGGTATGAGTGTTCTCATAACATACTTAGAAGGTAGAACTTTTTTTATTTTCATTAGGACTAGTATAATTACTTGCACTATTATGGAAAAAAAATCTAAAAATGCTTAATTAAGAATTTTTTTGCTTGTTTGTGAAATATAAAATGCAGTCTTTCTTAAACTTGAATCGCACTAAAATAATCTCTTTCAAAAATCTGACCAGTTGATCATCATTTCTTGCTTTCTCATTTTAGCATATTCCATGAATGACACGTTAGTTACTATATATTCGGTAATAAAAAACTTTAATGTAGATTTACTTGTAGTTGAATGACTTGTGAAATAATTTTCGGTGCTTCCGGTTTCAATTGGAATTGACTTCGTAGTTTGTCCTGGTAAACAAATGTTTGACAAATGCAGTTTTCTATTGAGTTTTTATTTGCTTGGTGTAAAATATTACTTTTTTGTCAATGGAATTAAAGTGAATTATCCCCTGCTACAACGATTGGCATTGAAACTTGCCGCCATGAAAATCCTAAAAATTATTGTCCAAGCATTCTTTGCAAAATTTTAAGGCTTAGATGTTTTTTATCATTTAAAATACATTACCTATCTATTCAAAGTAATAGGTAGTCCTACCCATAATATCAGGATTTGTTGTTGCTTCGATCGGTGTCCCGGTTGTACTTTTTGCATCAACGCTCAAATGCGAACCCATTTTTTTGGTTCTAAGAGTATAGTTGTTGTCTGGTTCGGTAGTTTCTTGTTGGTGGTGTGAGGTATCACCGAAAACATTTGTTGCGACATATTCAGTCGTTGTTACTAAAAAAACAGAAATTTAGTCAAGACACAAATAGCATATTGCATTTTCAAGCATGGTTTAGTCATATTAACTGCCTTCTTCACTGCCTGTATCAATAAATACCTAGAAGTGACATGGGCAAAATCCGGCTGCTTTTAACCGATTTTGCATGCACTGCATAGTTGTTGTTATTGCAATCTATATGTTGCAATAGGCTTGTTAGATTAAAATCGTAGTCCTTGTAAGTTGTATTTCAGGTTGCCACAGACTTTCATGTTATGTGGACGTTAACAAGATTTTACGTTTACGTTTAAACCTCTCCTTCTTGCGTCTTGCCATTGTCGTGTGCGATCACGCGCAGCCTCGAGTTTCAATTTAGCGCCGACAAAGTTTTGTTAACGTCACCATAACGCCGCCTTAACCATCTTTTTTGTTCATTTTTTACTCATTTTTGGCTATTATTTTACGCATTCTTTTCATAAAATGTAACTTTTTACGTCACACTTACATGGCCCGCTAATGTAAATTTTAGTAATGTTCCAAAACCATTCTCACTCTTGACCTGGAGTGACTTCCGAATCAAGAGCATAAATTATTTAGCAATCAATCTTGGAGTATTTATTTCCTACAAACAATATCTTTAACAAATTTTATAGTGATGAAATGTTTACCAGCAGTCGTGGGACATTCTGACCACTTGTACTCAATCCTTAAACCCATTGATGCTGTGCTGATCACTGTTTCAGAGCCGGTATATGTTCGCCCGTCCGATATATACTGAACACGAACACTTGATTTGTTTCCTGCGTCGCCACCGCACATAGAGTCGAAGAATTCAAAAGGTTCTATCAATGAATCGGGATATTTTGTATCGACGTAATTTGTACATTCTTGTGTATCTGAATTGAATAAATTACATTTTCCCCTGATTTCTCCTCAAGTAACTTTGTTCGCAAAAAATAGGGCGAGTTTTCCCAACCAGAGAACTATTTTGTTGTTTTTGTAGAGAAACTACTAAAATTTTACTTTGTATTTCGTGTAGTTTTACTAATATTGTTTGGTTATTTAGTTCCAATATAATACATATTTATGCACACATTGTAAACTAATCAAACTGCACAAAATTCAGAGTGTGGGCCGTACATAACACTAGCTAAGGATCCTTTAGAAATTGAACACATGGTTGAGTTTTATTATAGAGCGAATAAACCGATCCAAATGAAAAAGGAATGTTTGGGAACCACGAAACTAATGTATGAACCCTACTCTAGTTCTTATAAAAAAGATTACACGATTCATATGATAGTCTTTCCATTACGAAATATAGAGTATGATTAAGTATAATAAAGACACGGCAATTTCCATATTCCCTACCGCCATTTATTGTAAAACTGTAAGATCCAAAGCATATCTTCTTACTATCGCCCAGGATATAAAGCCTCTGATACTTGATTGTTAACACGAGGGCGTAACCTTCCGAAGGATTGAAATTCCATGAGCAATTTGCTGTTCTCCCGTATTCGTCCCGATAATTTGGTGAAGTTATTTCGCCGTTTCCTGATGTTATGTTCATCTCCATTCTTCCATTACATAGACAATTACCGACAGAAATGCTTCCTGGAATCAGAAAACTACAATGATGAACTCAATGCGATCGGATATTTTGAAGCATAATACTCGCAGCTAAAAATGAGGTGACGATATGCTTTTGATTAGTGTATATATATATAAAATTATGTGAAATAGAAATTTCAATTCCTCATTTTATGAAATTGTCTTAGCAAATTACGTCATATACCTGACAGGCAAAACTAGGATTTGGCTATGAAAACTATGTATGATGTATGCCAACTTAGTTTATTGCTTGATTAAAAAATTATTTTTACTTGATTGCTCTACTCACCTAGAAGTAAAATGGCGATCAGCGACAAAACCATGTTAATTGAACTAATCTATTTAGTCTTAATTGAGAAGCAAAAATAGAAAATTAAAAGTGATATCAAAAATATGATTTTCTTCAAGTTAATTACAAGATAATATTTTAGTTACCCAGATGATGCGGATATTAACACAGCCCGACTCCGATAATTTAAGAACACCGTTCGTAACCTGAGAGCCTAGTAATTAATCTTTGATAAACAATGCAATATGTCTCGCCACTCTTTCTACCAACTGCTTTATTCTATGTCCATCTCGCTATGAAAACTCTCAAAATTATAACTTCCTTAGGGCCAAATAGGCTGTGTTTTGGAATCATCAATTTACAAAGATTAAGAAAACATGACTTGTTTATATTTGACGTCAATGATATAATTTGCAAATCTAGCGTAGATACAGATCAGTCGTGATCCATATATGAAAGGTGAACAAATCCATGACCGGATCCCGCACGCTTTCACTACATATTACTGCACTGTCAAATCAAACGAAGTCTTTCATTTATTTTAAAACTCAATAAATGTTTTAGTGACGTATCAGGCACAGCTACAATTGTACTGTCTTTATGGTTGATCTGTACATAACAACCAAAACAGAGTAGTGTTAACAGAAAGTTTTTTACAAGCAGAATGAACTATTATTAACATTAATTCTCAATTCTATGCCCTGTTTACCCTATGACATGGGTGTGCAACCTGCGGCCCGCATAAAAGCCACAATTTCCAATGAGTTTATTTTTAGTTTAATCTGGTACGTGCGAGTAATAGCAATCCATTTGTGTTGCGAAGCTGATACCTGACTCCAATTTAATATATATGCCTATGACGTTACAATGCGCTAACAGCTAGATTGTTCGAACCGAATAACGATAGTCATAAAATCAATAACAAAAATTTTTGTACCTGCAACTAATACTAACTAATACTAAGTATATGTTAGAATAGAGAGATTTGATGAGATATTATTAGATATCAGTAGCTGCTTTTATCTAGCCTTGGTTAGAGCAAAAGGCACGTGTAAGCTTCGTATGACGTTATTAAAAAGGTATCCCTCTGCCTCCATCAAAAAATTTTGGGCTGGCTACGCTTTTGTCCATATTCGGTATGGACCGGGGGGAGTGATACGACCGCACGGACATCAGAGTAAGCCCCCCCCCCCCCCCCCCTTATTTATAGGCGTAACAAAAAAAATGTTGTTTCATTGCTATCAATAATCTTTTCACCAAATGAACCAGCTGAAAATAGATGATGATGCTACGCTCTTGCCCATATTCACTATTTTGTATAATGTATAAGACAGCATTATTATAAATAAATTATGTGAAAAAGGGCCAACTGTTGTAGAGTTATTTTTCTACATGATATTTTCAGGTTTGGCCCGATTCGGTACCATATTATAGGATATAGATGGAGTTCGAATCCCATGAGGTCCATCACTCGACTACCGCGACAATGTTTTTCAGGGTTGTAAAAAAATTCAAATCCGTCCCCAGCTTCAAATCCTGAGAAAATTTCGATTTCGTTAACAAAAACTTCGGCGTACGCAAGGATAATCTGATAGAATGTTAAGACCGCTTACTGAACTTAATGCTTTCTGACTTTCTGTAAAAATTGACTTCCATCTTTACCACTGAAAGTATTAAACTCTGAGTCCCGAATTTAGCGAATTCAAAATTTCGACTCGGGGAATTTATAAAAGGCAATTCCAGCAATAGCTATAGCAGACTGGTTCACCGCCCCGATGGAAATATAAGAATAGCAGTTTCACATGATATTAAACTCAGACACACTTGATAGTTCTTCGTTACATTAAACCATGGCCACGCCGCCAGTTGTAACTTATTAATATTTATCATGCAATAATTAAATGTCCCAGGGGAAAACTGGCATTGGTCTAGTTCAGGCCCACCGATATGTTTCATCAGGCTCACTTGTGCCTGCTGAAATTATGACTATAGTTTTTATGGATATAAATTTCCGTTTGAAATATCGATGAAATAACGAATCGCTGGCTTCAGTAAATAGATACCGTAATTCCTCGCGTATTATCAACACTGAATATAATGTACAAAATTCAAATTCAAAGGGGCGGCAGGGGGGTCATTGCGCATTCTCGGTGAGGAAAGCAAGGTTAAAATCACCGATTGCTTTCTTCAGCATGACGTGGGTATTTAGGACGTGAACATCGGTATTATGTCGGCAAACTATAATTCGGCGAATTATACCTGTCTCGCAAGTATTCCACTGGACATGTGCCACAAGGACGTCGAAAAAGGTTTTCCCCCGGAACTGTGCGTAAAGTGTAGCAAACTTCCTAATATGTGATATTCTGAGACAAGACGCTGAATACAAACTAAGAATTGAAATCTCAAATCCAATTTTCGACTGAAAATGAGGAAGTGAATATTGCAAGTACGAAGCGGTGTCTTAATATATATATATAGATATAAAATGTATCGAAAAACATCAAAAATTTTGTTTTAGCAGTGTTTTGACGGATTAAAAACTCTATTTTAGACGTAGTAAATCGCAAAAATTGAAAAATTTTCAATTGGAAACTATAGCATAGGCCAGCGGTTCTCGAACATTTTGTTTGTGCGGCGCCAGATTGCCGCGTTATTTCAGAATTGTACTGCTTTTACTTTATCGCAATAAATTGTACACATAATGATTTTATTGCCGCATTTTGGATTTTGCTACTGGTGATATCTTAAAAATAATCCTAAGCGGCCCAAATTACAAAGGTCGCAATCTTATTGAAAACACCATGCACCAGTCTATTCGTTTAATTGTTTTGCAATACATTTGTTTGTAACTCCATGTTCTGTTGGAGTTTTTGGGGGCGATGTTAACGTAAAAGCACTGTAGGGGGGCGACGGCACAAAAATGTTTGAGAACCACTGTAGTACATCAATTACATTACTCAAATTAAATTATTATGTCTGTACTCATGTCACTTGCTAATCTTTCAATGTTATTTACTATATTTCCTGCTGGAATTACCTATTGCTTTACATCACTGAAACGCGATTAGTGAAACCGGTGGGCGATTGACTGATGAACTCTGTGAGGCGCAATGACTTGACAAACCTATCACTTGCCACTTCTAAATTCCAAGTTACAGTAAACGACAGGAATGCACATCATTTACTCTCTTTGAATGACCTATTCATCAAATAACGTATAATTGCCTCAATTGTTACATTGTGCTGTCTTCAATATCAAACGTTAGCGTAGCTGAGCTTCTTTTTCTATCTACTTTCTCTGTGCAGCTGTCGTAATTTGCCAGCCCCTTCAATGAATTCGCATTAATTTTTGTGTCTAGTTATTTGCAAATGAACCGTTTTTGATCATATTGATTTTGATCCTCCGGCCCAGTAACCAAGTGTATTATCCGCATCCGGCCCACTCAGGAAAATATTTGCCCACCCCTGTATTAAACGGACCTGAAGCAGCATTTGCATATTCCCAAAATAGATATAATTTTGGTCCTTTTGTACAAAGCCCCGCTGCTAATGCAAAAATGTGAAATTTGAGAAGAGCACCCCCGTCGCGTTTCAAAATAACAAATTAGTAATTATTTAGTTAGGGTTTGGAATGATTTGACTTTCCAGCGCATTCTGCATTCCTAACCCATACCTTAACTGAAGAATTACTTATTTTGAGCGTTGGCGCGGGCTTTGAACAGAATATTCATATTTTTTTTGCTTCAAACTGTTACGCAAGCTCGATCTGATGACCAACTCTTTCTTAATGAAGTGGCCACTGTGGCTGTGCGGACTATTCTGTAACGTTCACAACTCATTTTGCAACAAATTTTAGAACTGAAGGTATTTCGCCATCGACGCTAGTAACTTTACCATGAGACTGATTCGTGTTTGCTGAGAGCACCATACGCTTCCCACTCTCGCCACTTATGACAAACATCAAGCCATAAAGCTTCAATGTTTTTTCAAAGTATGATTTGCTCCCACACGGTCTTTATAACAAACATGGAAACACGAAACACAGTGTCATTTGACGTCATTGGTAATTTGCAAAAAATCCTTGTCTGTGAAGATAACAATTGCTCAACTAAGGGCCGAATACACTAATTTAACTATTGGCCTTATATGAAGATTTGATACCGACACCTGTGTGTGTGTTATATTATGCAATAAATTTTTAAATGCAACTAATCGAGCCTTCGACTCAACAAATGCTCTCAGTGCGTTTCAAAGTTTTCATATTCAAATTGGGATATAATTTCAGATGTATCCTTTGAGAGCACAGCCGAAATCAATCGAACGTTCTTATATGACGAACAACGGCCTCTTGTCCGGTTACAAGGCTGGGTATGTGCTTCAGTTAGTTCAAAGCGTAGGGCCAACATTTTAGTGGAAACATCGCATTCCCATGTATAACACTTCGCACAAGGTACAATGAATTGAACTATGTCGACTGGGAAGCTTCCGGTCCTTTGTTATGGTATCTCACCTATCAATGACTGCTTATACACGGCCTTGTTTTGAGTGGAAGACGTTTAAAATATGTCATATTAAAAAGATACGATGTGGCGCTATAGCAATGCGTATTCATTACCTTGGTCTACAGTTCGAAACACCGACGCCCAATGATTCATCCTTCAAGTTTGAACGATAAGTATTTATTCCTTATCGATTTTAATCGGTAAGTATGTTGATAGGTATTTGTCTGTTAGATGCAGGCTATATCTCACGAAAGCGAGGTTGAATCTGCTCCAAATTTGTGAATGCATGTGCATTCATCATAGCTTGGATCAGTAGCCGATTGATTTTCGATGAATTATGTCGTATAATTAGCGAGTTATTAATTAATTAGTGATAGGACACACGGTGTCACTATGAAGTAAGAACGCTGTTTTGGGGGATCCCCTAACCTTCGATCGATAAGTATTGGGTCTCCGACCGATATTCTCGTTATTATATCACGCATACAAAGCCTCACAAGTAAAAGTTGCGAGATGACATTCACTGGTTGCAAAATCAGTCTGGCTTCACATATTAGTCGGGCTACTCCAAACTGACAACCGGCTCTTCTTAAACACCAACAAAAGTTATGGGGTTTAGGTAAACCCATATATGCAAATTACCAACAAAGAAGCAAGAATTCAAAGCAATAATAGTCTTGCTAAGAGTGAACGCATCGTTGGTGACTAATTTGGAAATACTCATATTTGCTTTGGACTGTCTTGGTTGAGATTGAGTTAGTTTTGGGCAGACAAGCTATTTATTCTAAGATCATTCGCTTTATTTCATTATTTCTTTGATTTGATTGTTCTAAAATGAAACCCAACTTTGGTTTTGGCCCTGAAGTACTCGGCACAATTTGAAATGGTCATATAGAAGAGATTGAATAATCATCTCAAAATGGAATATAAAGAATTATATTTGAATCACGTATCAGTCACGTATTTAAAAATGTGTCGAATTTAGTCGAATCACGCGGCTTATGAGACTGGAATTCAAGTTTTATATTTATCGGGCTTCTTGTTCCTGAGTTGTTGCCCTTATTTGCACTTTCTCGTATCCATCAGTTGCTGGTTGTATATTTTCATATCCGATAGATTGCCCAGCTTGAAATGTTTCATAGCCATCAGCACCTGAATAAGTTCCGAATCTAATTTCGGAACTTATAGTCTCTGTAGTAGAATTCAATTCAGGTATGTTTATGGGATGGTAAAATATTTTAACAAGTACATATCAGATGATTAAAAATTAATTACGAGTGTTAACAAGGCAAAAGTAGTCATTTACAAACGATTGACTAAGTTGGTTGCAAGAAATTGAAAGCTGATGCTTGGCTACCTGTTCGATTAACCCATTTATCGCTTTCACATTTTTTATCTCACACCACTGGTAAAGATAAAATATTACAATGACATATCGAATAAGTTAATTCACTCCATCTTGACGCATTCACATATATGGAGACATGTTGTGACAAAACAACTGCAGATTCAATATGCACTGGCTGTTAAATGTATGCACACAACAACCAACAAGGAAAATGTTTTTATAATCTGCTTTAGATTTCAGATTTCGATCTCACTTAACTCAGTGATATTTTACGATAAATTCAAGCTTGGTTTGAAGCAAAAATGTGGAACACATCACTAAACTTGATTAAGCTCTTGTTGTTTGTCAGTTGTGCATATAATCCGCAATTCGGTTTTATGGCATCGATATAATTTTTTTTAAATACATAATATTGTATATGATGTAGTCTGTGTACATGCCTATCGATAAATTAATATAGCATATCCAATTTATTACACGTGGATGGTCTCCTTATTTCCATCAGCGTTTCGCACAACACCAGAATACATTGTGGTATTGTCAACCTCCGCTTCTTGTGATGGAGAAATGGGATCACCTGGAACAAAAGCAAAACTTTCAACGAACCATGTCTGCAAGTGTAAAATTTTGGAGGTATGTATGACATTCGGTTATAACAAGATCCATGTTCTTGATGACACGTATTGAAATATCTTAGATCCGATGTAATGAAAAGAAACAAGTAGCGCCTAATAAACAAAATTGGGACTTTCTGTTCTGGGAAATTTACCCCGTTTTGAGAACCCCTTGTCGAACACTGGCACACTGACAAAACAATCAATAGGAAGTTGGAGCCAACCGAGTAAGACAGCTGAAAAGTTTCTTGGAGGTGCACGTTGTAGAAACTAAGTAAACGAACGTCATTATGTTATAATATTTGTAGAATGAACACAGCGAGCCATCATTTGGTCGCTAATTATAAGCCAATCATACTTTCGATATTCTTTATTGAATGCAGCCATCTGTTTTGTGTCGACTAGGAATCATGAACAACGGCCAAATCGTGTCGATGGTTTCGTGAAAATGTAATTCGACTCGAATTTAATGCCATGTTTAAAGCACACACCAACAAACTGGTGAGGTCAATTTGAATAGTTCCCCCATTTTAGTGTTTAATGCACCAACCTTGTATTGAAGAAGCTGCATCTTGTGGCTGAGATATCGTTTCTAGCGGAATACTGTTGCCATCGTCTTGCACCTGGAAGGCTTCGTTATCAGTGTTGTATTTCCCCCTGTTAAGAGGTGAATACGTATCACATTTAACTCAGTGTCAATAAACGTATATTTGATTCTAAACTCTGCTGATTTATTCAAACTCCAACAACCAATAAAGGAAGTAATTAATAAATTCAAATTACCAATTCTTCCTGCAGAATACAATTGCAGTCGTCACGAGCATTAGAATGCCGACGAATCCTGGAATAGAAAGCAAGACTAACATGACTTTTGGGCTCAGCAGATTACTTTTGTTTGTCGTTGCATCGCCACCTGCAAGATATATTTACAACGATAAAACCAACTAATTTTTTTGCACATCGTGATGTCCCAAAGTATTGTGTATCCTAGTTAGCACGCGCTGGGTGGTAACGTTTTTTATTTGAAACACTATCGGCATAGCATAGGCTACGATCCGACGACACTGATGGAACTCTAACAGTAGTACATTGATTCCGAACCGTTGGTCCGCGTATCGACGCCGGTCGAGCAGTTTTTGCCGGTTTGTTGTATTTTTCTACCTGCATATTAAACTTTCATTTGCTAACTATTTGGTACGCTATTTATTTTTGTCTACCATGGCACTTTACAAATATTTTGTGTCCACCTCTGGCAAAGATACCGAGCTCGATTATTTTGTTTTCTGGGAGTTACGACCGCGCATGGATCGGATAAACAGATATTGCTAATGGCACAAAGTGATGACGGGTAATCTCAAAAACAATAAACTCTAATTAATTATTGCTGAAGACTAATTTGATCTACAATTTGTTGAAATATAGGTTTAACAAATGACATAGAGTAGTGGTGGGCAAGTTTTTGATTTTTTGTCATCAATTTTTGACATCCCACCTAATTACGACAAATTCATTCACCTTTTGTCCACATTTGAGCTGTTGTTGTTTTGATGTTAGCTTTTGTTTTCGGGCTTGTAGATGTGGGAACAAAGTTGGTAGTTGTTTGTACGGTTGGAAATGAACTAGTAGATGCAGACACGGTTTGTATCTTGTGGACAATTGTTGTCACTGTAGAAAGAATTTTAGAAAACGTTTAACGCGGCGGTTCAATCAATTTCCACTCGAGTTCGCGAGATTCGCTCTTGCGCATTGCGTTGGATTTACTGTGAATATCACTTGGAAAGCTTCCATATTACCCTTAATGTGGTTCCAGATTTTTTCTAAATCGAAACATGTCATATTTGCACCAACCACTAAATTGCACTTAATATTCTGTATAAAGAGTTTACCTTATGAAATTGTTTTTTCTCAGTAATTTGTTAATTTAGAACAGAGGTGTGCACAAGTACCCGGGTGAGACCGCGGGCGACACCTTATTCAACATAAGCTTCCTAGTAGTTGCGGACAAAATTTTGAATATTGATCTTATGACATTCGCACAAGATAGCTGTTTAGGCATTGTAACGTCATAGGCCTAGATAATAAATTGGACTCAGGTATAGGCATTGCACCGCAAAGATATTGGAACCACTCGCACGTACCAGATTTAACTAAATTAAAAACTCGTTTCGCAGGCCGCACACCGTTGAAAATTGACACTTATCCGAGGACCGCACAATTTTTCCGTGCGAGCCGCATTTGGCCCGCGGGCCGCAGGTTGCATACCCCTGATTTCGAATATAGAATGATTTGTAGGTTTTATGAAATACAAAACAGCAGCAAATGGGAGCTGTGGTGAAAACATATCCAACTATTAATTCCAATTTATTTCGTATACACATACCTTCTGTACATTCTTCAAAACTATGAATAATTTTGAAACCAATCGATGCCGCAGTGTAGTTTCCAGTTGCGTTTTTGCCATCTGACATATAGCAAATCTTAACGCCCTCTTGTGGTAGGTTGGCAGTGGGACCACAGAGATTGGAGTCGAAGAATAAAATGGAATCCGATTCTTTAGAGTTTGACCAATCTATATACTTTGTGCATTTTCTTGCCTCTGAACAAACTTATAGACAATGCCAGAAAGATTTGGGTCATTTTGATACCAGATTCTTTAATTTAATTATTGCACTGCAGAGCCTTGTTCTTAGTAAGGATGTAGAAAATAAGTAACTGTTTTTGTAGTATTAGCGTACAAGCCATCCTAGTGTGTATGCTTATTTGTTGATTTTATATGTTTTATGGTGACAATCTCGGATGCGAAATACAATAAATGGCATTCAGGTGTCATATACAGCAATGTTGATGCTATTGATTTGCGTATTTTTGGAATATTACTCACCATTATTTATTGTTAAATTGTAAGATCCAGTACAATATGGATTCCCATGCTTCGAAAAATAAAGCTTCTGGTATACAATTGTCAAATTTACCATGTAGTTCTTCTCGTTGTCGGATGACACAAACTTCCAGGAACATTCAGCTTTCTTTCCTTGTTCGTCTTTATAATTTGGAGATTGAATCGCGCCTCCACCTGTGCGATTTACTGTCACTGTTCCATTACACTGACCGCAAACATAGTGAACAAATCCTGAAAAAATAAAATTTTGTTTTAAACTAAAATATTTTCAAAAATGAAATTGAAAATCGGAGAGAAGCAAGGCCCATGATCTTTGTCAACGGTTTAAAAGATTCATCAAATTCAAATGTGAGTACGACAGTGGGATCCACTATGTCTTTTCTATCAAAACACGTCGCACTGTGATTGTTACGCCTCTGATGTTTCAGGCTAGGCAGTAACAGGAATGCATTCTTCATTGCACCGCTAATGGCCTTCGCAAAATAAGCAATACTTTAGAGGGCCCTGTTATTTTGACGCACCAGCGGCAACAAATAGCAGATTGAGTATCAAATATCTTCCTTTAAAATGCATACCCAATAATTGATATTTTCGTACTTAGTATAGAATAGATAGCTATAAAATAGAAAGAATAAGGTTTGTTGCAGTTATCAGTATTCTTGATTTGCTGAGTCGTGATGCAGTACACACCCACTTACAGAAGCGCGTTTTTTGATGATGAGTTAAAATGGTTATTCATCTATCTAATTTTAAATAGATTTGGGTAAATATTTTGAAGAACTTATCTTAGCCAATACAACATTCAAGATATTCAAAATGCGAATGATACAGCAATATATATATATATATCCAATGACAATCAAAGAATTTATCGGATAAGCAAAGCTTTTTGAAATGTTTCTAACTTGAATATAACATTATTTCCTGTGAAATCGGAGAAAAAATTACTCTTATCACGAACAACTTTGGTTTCTCATTTGAATATAATCTACAAACCAGGATGATGGGGTCAGGAAGAAATTCTATTCTATTTCGACTCCGATCATTCCAAAATCCCGACTTCATCTCAGTTCAGACAATGTCTACTACAACCACCAGAAAAAATGCGATAACAGCTTTGACGTTTACTAAGCTTTCTTCGTTTTTAATAGTAGTACTTCAACGATTCAATATTCCGAATATCAACCCCAAAAATTTGACTTCTAGTCAAAAGACTAAATATGTTTGGTATACCGAATAACCTACGTATTTTGCCAATGGAGGTATACCAAGGTTCTTCAACATCACTTTTTTTTGTTGAAGTTCCATGTCACGAGTTCCTCTATTTTAATCAGTTTTCTACGATCTGAATCACCAACATACCAACCTTGCGAATAACATAGCTATATAAAAAAATAACCCAATATAGATTTGCGGCCAGAAATGATTTTTTTTTTGACTTTTTACTCTGTACAACAAAACTCTTCTATCTCATATAATATCGTGGTTGAATATTACAGTGAAAATCAATCTACTACACCTGAATTAATCCTGCTTGCATCTTAAATAAAACGAATAGTTTCTAACCTAAGATGTCAACATATCTCGATATCTCTGGGCTATGAAACTATATTAAAGACAAATGTCGGAGCTCATTTCATAGAGTATTACTCAAAATGCTACAATGTGTGTCCCAAATGTCATGAAACTGTGCAATGTTTTAACAGGAAATTCTACACAAAGTCACCCACGATCTCGCTTCCATAGCATATGTGAAGAAGTATTTAAACCTGGGCTACGCCTAAATCATACTTGATAACAATTTAAAATTTAGCAATATTGATTATTCTATAAATAAAGAGGTACTACTATCGTGCTCGGCCGATTGTTATGTGCGAGAGCATAGTTGGACGCCTCGCAGTGGTTCATGTAACCGGCGTTTTGTTACGGCTTCCGCCACCATTAAGAACCAAGCCAAACAAGTAACTGGCAAAAAACATTTATAATGAGCTAATTGAAAAGATATCAAATACTCTTGTGACAGCATCAAAATCTTAATTATATAAATTTTAATATGTATCGGGCAGCACAAGATGGATTCTCATTTCAACAACTATGGCAACGAACTACTAATTCGACGCCTGTATAAAAAAAACTTCAATTTGCGACAAATCTGACAAAGTTTTTAAACCCGAAATCAGTTCAGGAAAGGGAGCCAAAAGTAGAATTGCTCAAATATCATCTCCACGACATAAAGGCAAAAATACGAAATAATTCTTCATTATTTAAATGGTGAATGAAGTACCACTGTTTTCTTGTCGATTTGACTAAAAAGAAGACGGCTGCCGTCGGTCGGTTAGCTATGTGAACCATATATATAGCTTAATAAAGATACTGATATGCATTCAACTTTTATTCTGAATATTATAGATGAATCTGTTCAAAAGGAATATATTATTACATGACAACACTTAATCTTACACTATGGATATTTAGTAACGAATGGTGACAGTACATTTGAACCCATATCCGCGGGTTCAATCTATATGCGGGTGCTAAAACCTAAAGGTTAGGGTTAGTGTGGGTTCAAATATCCGTAAAACGAAAAAAAATTCCATAGGTGCAATTGTCGTTGGTTCAAATGTACGTGGGTTCAAATGTAAGGGAACCGTAATAAATACATGATAGCTATATATATAGAAAAAGGAATATTTGGAAATTCACTTTTCTACATTTCAAATTCTAATTTGAGTTGAAAAACTTGAAACTACTTTCTTAACGAAAAATTGAATGTATTTTTGTCATATTACAATTTGAACAAGTTTAAACTACTTGAAAATTTTAAACGAATTGGAATTGAAAAATAAACGAATGATAACAAAACCCCAAGATCTTAAATTACTTTAAAACTATTATTGGATAGTGCTATTGTAACGCAAAAGTGCTTTTGTGAAATTAGCTTATTAATCAAAAACACTAGCTAACATTTATTGAATATTCCTAATAGATATGATGGGAAGACAAATCTTGAAACAGCTACATTATCTTACACTATTGTTATAAAGTAATAAAATACATCATCGTTTCGAAGTATTAAAGAAAGTGAAAAGTGCGACTAAATAATTCATGTTACGCAAAAACAAAAGTCTTTTTCTGAATATAAAATTTTTGTTTGATTTCAAATGATATATAAACTTAAAAGTATTGCGTTATTGCATTGTAGATTTGATCGTACTAAATAAGGTAATGGCTAGTTTCGAATGAGTTGCGTATAGGAAAACTTTTCTATAGGAAAAAATTCTGTATTATAATAAACTTTTACTTCGAATATCTAAATGTATGAATCGAAAATTAAATTTTGCAGTGTTACAAAAGCAAAAGTTGAAAACAATAAGTTGATAGCAAAATCGAAAATTGAATCATATTTTTAAGTTTTTAGTGCAAAAGTCACAAAATATAAATAATATGCACAAAACTAAATTAGATAGGGTAACAGAATCCAAGAGCTTTGTTTGTGAAAATATTCCTATAATTTCATTGTAATTTGAAAAAAATATTAAATCACTCGGAAATGAATTGCTTATACTCAAAATCATTGTGCCGTGTATATAATGCCGAAGGTTATGGGTTGTCGATAAATACACTTTTAACATTTCAAATTGTTTTTTTAAAAGGAAGGCGTCGCTAGTGTGCTATTTCTGCTCAGTAAAACAAACAATGACTAGAATCTTTGAAGCGAATCTAGTGATATTCGACATCTTGTATCCGAGTAGTTTCCTTGATATGGACTTTCTCGTAGCCATCATCTAACCATTTAGTTTGTAAGTTCAGGTATCCAACAGTTGTTGATTGTACCTCTTCATACCCATCAGCTGCTTGCTTATTCTGTACGTTCTCGTATCCTACAGTTGTTGATGGCATCTCTTCATACTCATCAGCTACTTGCCTGTTCTGTACGTTCTTGTATCCTACAGTTGTTGATCGTACCACTTCATACTCATCAGCTGCTTGACTGTTCTGTACGTTCTCGTATCCAATAGTTGCTGGTTGCACCGCTTCATATTTACCAGATGGCCCAGCTTGAACTTCTTCGTAACCATCTGCACCTGAACATATATTTACAACATTTGTATCTACATGCTATTTGATGGAATCATGGAAATATCGATGCTAAATTTAGTAATAGGAATGGCTTAGGATTTCTACTGAACCAATTAAAAGCAATTATAATGTTGGCAGCTAATGGAATAAGCTGACCAACGTTGATAGTCAAAGGAGACAAAGAATCGTTGTCGTCTACCAAATGTGTAATAAGGCTTGATGTCGTGCAAATATCAAAAACACTTTTGTCATCGTATAGCTTAATAACGTCCTACTCAGATTGGAATCTCTTGTGGAGGGAGAGAGTAATTTATTATTTCGCCAACCCGAAAACAAAAAGTACTTCAATAATAAAAATATACAACAACGCTTAAGTTATTTCGTATAGCGATCATACGGCCATCAAAGTGATTGCTTTACCGTGAGTGAGTGACTGCTGGTTAGTTATGTTACACCCCCACCCTAATCCATGCATCGGAAACCGGTAACTATTCTCGAATTCAACATGGGAATCAGGCTTAAGGTACTCGACTACATGATTAAGCCATCTTGTCGGTTTTTGTCTCTCTCAGAACAAATACGAAAAATCCTATCATATTACCCGAAGTCACGTTTTGTTTTGCAGGAATAGCGTTTCTCATTTCAGTTGAGTTAGGAACTGTCCCTTGTGCTGTATCGGCATTTGCTCCGAGTTGTAAACTGTGAAAACGTGTAGAAGAGAATTAAAGATAATAATATTGAGATTTATACTTAACGCTTTTTGTAAGTGACAAATATCGCCAGTTTAAAATTTACCCAAAATGAATTATTAGATATAGGAATGAAACTTACATTTTCATGATGCCTTGTTCAAAGAAACACAATTGAACGCTAATGAGTTGTTCTGCAGCAGGCGTAGGCAAGATTTTTGGACCAGGGGCCAAACTATTAGCGGGCCATGTAAAGTGGCGTATAAAGTAACATTTTATGAACAATATTTACAGTGTTAAAAAAAGCAAAAGTGGGAAATAACAAGCCGCTTGCTAAAACTAGATTTAATGGCAATCTCGACAAATTTCTTGAGCTATTTTTTTTAGCTTAAACACCAAAATTTGGTTTCAATTTGGGTTTGGCAGCATCAGGCGGGCCAGATTGAATTACTCAACGGGTCGGATTAGTGTGGTAGCTGCCCTATAGTGTGGTAGTCCGCACGCGATAGCTTGAGGCAGATCTCACGTTACAGAGAGGTAGATCTCACGCTAAAGAATTGCAGCCGCCACGCTAACACAATAGTTAGATTTGGCTACAATTCGAATTCATGATTCTAATTATAAATAACATTCACCGTCTTTTCCTGTAGAATACAATTCCAGCAACGACCATGAGTGAAACACCGATAAGTATGAAAAGGAGAAGAAGTATTAGAGTTGTTTGACTCATTCCGCTTGGGCTTGGGGTCGTTTCAGTATTTGTGTTGACTGTTCCTGTTGAAGATGCAAACATTGAAAATTCATAAATAAAACTCTGGGCAAGTAGACACTTATAGGAATAAAAAGACATTTTGAAAAGACTAAAATCTTTTTGATTGGCAAGAATGCATTATGACCATCTGATTCGGAGCGTTGTGCAAGCAAATGAATTGGATTTGATGAAAATTCTGGTTTAGGTTAGAATAGAAGCAATGGTTAGTCTCATAAATTAAAATCCATTGCAACCGATTCAGAATGGCTATAAATTTTAAAACGAAGCGCATAGGAGCAAGAAGGAATTATGATATGTTCTTTGCTAAGACAGAATAGGCATATGAAATTTTCACGGTATATTGTAGCTGAGAAAAGATGAAAAAAAATTGGGCAAAAGATGGGGATAAGCATGGGATATGGTATTCGTGGTATGTTCTTGGCCATGGTAGATATGAAGTTATGGCATATGATAAGTAATTAGAATTCGTGGTATGTACGTAAATAAATAAGATAAATAAAAGTCAAATTGTTAGAATAAATATATCTATATTACTTTCTGTCAACTCTGTGAGTGATGTATCGGTCGTTGCTTTTGTCCACGCAGAATTGATGGATGTAGATACATTTCCCACTTCGTTTGTTATTGTTGCCACTGTAAGAACGTAATTTTTCGTGTAAAAATGAATATACCTTTGCACATTAAGAATATTCTTGATTCTGTCTGTTGCTCTTTTAGTCAGTGTGCATTCACTGTTAAACTGTTACCGTTCGACCGTGTTAAACTAATTTTAATTGAATAAATAATTTAAATAAATAAATAATATAAACGTAATATTACAACGACCATCTGATTCGGAGCGTAGTGCGAGCAAATGAATGGGATTTGATGAAACTCGGGTCTAGGTTAGAATAGATTTGATTCTTTAAGCAATTAGTTAGTCTCCTAACGTCCTAAGTGAAATCCATTGCATTGGATCAGGATATATACAAATCTTTTAAAGCGGAGGGCATTGGGGCAAGGGGGAATAATGATATGTTATGTGCTGAGATAGAATAAGCATATGAAGTAGAATTCACGGTAAATTCTAGCTGAGAAAGGTTTAAAAAAAAAATTAGGCAAAAGTTGGGGATAAGAATAGGTGAGATTCGTAGTATGTTCTGGGCCATGGTAGATATGGGGTTATGGCGAATGGCTAAAGTAACAATATGAGATTTAGTTCGTGGTAGGTTCAACATAAATAGGATATAAAAAGACTCAAATGAAAAAATTCAAATGATCCAAGTAAGCATAACTATTTAACCTTCTGACAACTCAGTGAGTGATGTATCGGTCGCTGCTTTTGTCCGCGCAAAATTGATGTATGAAGATACATTTCCCACTTCATTTTTTATTGTTGCCACTGTAAGAAAGTAATTTGATTATTTTAAAATGAATATACCTTTGCACAATAAGAATATTCGATTTGAACTTCGATTTCCCATTTTTGAAACTTCTAATAAATTATATATTTCTGATAAAATTTGTTTCATAATTGGTTCGCAGTTATTTAAGATAACAAGGAAGATTTGGAATCATAAACTTCATTTGTGAATATGTTTTGTCTCTTCTTATTGAAATGAAAAAGAGTCGATTCAATGGAAACGGATTTTACAATGCGAAGCTCGACTCAGGAATGACGGAAGCTTGACTAAAAATCACGTTTGCGAGCCTATTACAGTTTCCGCTAAAAATTTCAATTCCAACTCCCGGTCCTCAAAGGTCGAAAGCTCAGAATTTTAAAATACAATTATGGCTTCAAGTCCTGCTTCTTTATCATGTGTGCAACATTTATGAATTTGTAAACAAAAAACTTCATTTCATTGTAAAACGATTTTTACTTTGAAGAACCAGGACACGAAAGCATACCTTTAATACATTCGGTAAATTTGTATTGGATTTCGAAACCCATACTGAATTGATCCGAACTCGACAACAATCCTTTAGAATTATATCGGACTGTAACGCCAGAAGATAGTGATTGATGGGGAGATCCAGCGCCACATGAGTTAGAATCATAGAACATCAATGTAACGTATTGATTCGGGAAGCCAATGTATCTTTGGCAGTCTTGTTTTTCTATAAAAACGAGATCATGTTAGAGTCCCTGGATAGAAAATATATATAATATTTTTTTTATTAAAAATTGAAATAATTCATGGATCCCCAGAGGAAATTAACAAAGATTTGATGTCATTATACATTATGAATGACGTCATGATATAAAACGTGACGTAATAATACAACACGTAATACTGAAATTGTGATATGATGCAATGATGTGATATTATTTTACAACTTGTCAACGTACCATTGTTTATGTAAAGCGAATAATTTCCGGAACAATCTTTCCCGACATCTGATCCGACAACAAAATAGAGTCTTTGATAAACAATCGCCAGACTGAGACTGTAATCCTTTCCATCTGTCGGAGGCTGGAACTCCCACATGCATGAAGCTGATTTTCCGTATTCGTTTCGATAATTTGGAGACATAAATTTGCCGTTCCCTTCTTTTATAACCAGTGAAGTATCATTACATTGGCAGAACGCTGACTGTAGTGTTCCTGTAAAAAAAGAAAATGGATTTGGTCATATATAAAATATCGGTAAGACAATCAGAAATGTGAGGCCGCGGCGCGCCGCTTCTGGTCGAGCGACACATAATTTCACATACATACATCACATATTTGAAGTCTCTCCTGGCTGTTCAATGCTATTATACTCTATGACTAGTTTGCATTGAATCTACATTGAATGATGTTTCTATTTGGCATACCCAGGGAGGTGGTACATTGTAATGAATTATCCACAATTTTCAAACATGGACAACTGCTTATGTCCAAGCACAAGTGCATTGAATAATAAAGTATATTTGAAACTAGTTCAGTGCGATGTAGTGAATACTTGATTTAATTTTTGTTTAATAATCAGAATATGTCAGTTGGGTATTCCTGATGGTTTGACATTGCAGAGTAAAAAAATTTCAAATCTATTTTATCGATATTTAACATGATGAATTGTAATATTGATGATGGTTTAGAATAATAATTATCTTTCTGCACATGTCCTTCCATAGTCTGAAATAGTATTTTTATTCAATTTCGTTCTTATTATAATTAAGTAGGTCACAACCCATTTTATTCCCAAGTATTGGAAATTTTCGATGTTCAAACTAGCTTCCTATTTCAAACTTGGTAAGTTTGAACTTTAATGTGCTTCAGTGAATAATTGTATATATGACTTTCATTTTCCCAGCTTCGTATTTGTAATGCGTGACTACAGTATCTTGTTTAACGTTACCTTCATATTTGATAACTCCAATTTCTGTGGAATCAATATGATATTTTTAATTGCGTTCGCTGTTTTGTTCTATTTATAATTAAGCGGGTGGCCGACAAAATTCGTGACTGTATTTACCGCGTCTATGTTTCTAAGCAACCGCCCCTGGTGCCATCGAGCGATACAAAAATGACGCGAGCAATGTAGACACCTGTGTCGCGCTGCCACGGCGCATCCAGTGTAAACGCACCTTACGTGCGATTCTGCACGTGACGCACGGTTTATAATATATTCTCTCGAAATCCTACGCACGGTCGCCGTTGAAGAGAACCGTGGTTTGATCACTCAGCCGTATCACCTTCAATCATCAGCCTGGGCACGGTATATCATGAGATTTGGCGCAAAAAAACTCTCTCGAATATTTACAATATTTGGTGATTGCCAATTTCTCGTTTTACGTTGTGATGCTTTAACAAGTTAAATGGTAACAAAGATGACGAATGGACCCCCAGGTGTGGTGCAGTAGGAGGTCCGGGAGATTGAGTCAAAATATTCAGAGTTGGGTATTTTTGTATGTATTCCCGCAGTGTGTGTACCAGGGCGGGGTTAGGGCATAATTTTATTTTTCCTTATTTTAGTTCTATCACGAGTCCGGGGACTGTCTGTGTTAGCCAAGTAAAAATACCCCCTGTCCATAAGATTCAGTCCCGTTATACAACTTTGATGTAAAGTAACCGAACAAAATTAGTTACCTCCATACTGGTACACACACTTCTGAGGCGCCAATTTTTTATTATACGGCGAATTCATATATTTGATTTAAGCTCTGCATATGCAGTCATGCTACATAAAGCTACACCAATGTTTGAAATGACCAGAATATTTTCGGTTCTGAAATGGTTTTTGCGTGAAATATCAATCGAGAGGGAAGTTTTCGAATATTTTGATTTCTACTCCTCCCTACATACTGTTCATCATGTAAATAGCTAATTCACACACCTGCCAATAACACCATCAGAATACATCGCACTGTGGTCATTTGTACGCCAAAATAGCAAGCAAGATTGAATTACAATACCTAGATTCTATGATGCCGGTACAACTGGAAAATTATTGAAACGCTTGAGTTTATATATCAAATACATTCATGCGTACTGCATTGCCATCTATTCAATAGGTGGGCGGGCTCGATAAAAATAGGTCGACTATCGAAAAAAATTTTCCAGGAGACGGTGAGATTTTTTCTGGTTTTAATTTTAATAACGCTACCGGCCCAAGAATATGCTCAATTACTAAACGGCATGTAGAGCTTTTATGGCCATAAAATTAATTACTGATACGACACATTCATTGAACCACAAAATTATTTTAATTTTGCAGTAATGAAAAAACTTGTTTTCAATCAGCGATTGTTCAAAATGGTGCCGTGACTTCACTTGAGCATAGCAATATAGATGCTGCCGAGTTTTCACGCCATGACATTTCTAACATCGACAAATTATTCCAGGCAACTGTTCAACATTAAATACAAATAATATTAATCTATTTTATCCTTGTTTCGAAAAAAACGAGAGACCCAAAAGAATTTTCAGGTAACCCACACATATATTTCGTAGTATATCTCACTCGGTAGCTTCTCACAAACTTTACATAAATCTAATCAATCTAAAGTGTAACTCCGGAAACGCCGAATAAAAGGTTAGCCGTCAGCTGCAGTGCACATTACTCATTTAATGTGGTCGTCTAACTCCAGCGTATAAAACAAAAACTAATGATAAAATAAAGAAGAAATGGTTCCCTGGTTATTGCAAAATTTCAACAACGCCCTGAATCACATCGCAACTAAGGTCGTACTGTAGAATTGTAGATCATTCTGAATCATTGCTACGTTAAAAAGTCATTAGACTCTTTATTGCTATATATTGCAACCTATAGCTGTGACATACCAAACATGAACGCTGCACCGGTGATTGTTTATATATTTGTATTATATTAGTATCTCGCGCAATCTATTGTATCTAACTTCTCCGACTCATCATAATCGAATTCCGGAAGAAGATGGAAGTGAGTGGTAGGATTGAAAATATTACAACGTTCAGTTTGGCCTGTTAGAAATACTATTATGCAGAAAACTGAGAAATGCTTAATTATATATCCACGGTGGTGGCAAACTCTACTAAGAATGAACGCCATATTCGGGCACTACATTCTATAATCAATCGTCAGAAACCACATAGTGGCGCATTAACATAGCAACAGAATACAGGGCATAGCAACGGGCTTGCCAGAGCTAATTGCGTAACATATATCAGAGAGACACTTCTACCTTTGACTTTTGAAAAGGCACGGTTTACACATGACCGACCAATAAAAAAAATCTTGGCAAAATTGTAAGTTAACACATCCGCGAAAACAAGTCAGATTTAATTCCCCTTGAAATAAACCAACTCCGATTCTACGTTAAATCGATCAATTCCATATTAATAAAAAAACGATCACGGTTTAGTCTCCTGATTCCAAGACAGCCTAGGTCAGGGATGGGCAACCTTTTTCGGCTTGCGTGCCAAAATCGGCTAAGTTTAACGACATAATTGTTCCGCGTGCCGACCAAAATTAAAAATAATGCTTTGCCACTTTCAAAGCAGAGATACACAATAATATACCTTTTATGTACAGGCAGATTCACTAATCGGGAAAATATCAGTCCAACAAATAGATTTGATTACTTTTTTTATTCTATATAAGTGAGACTTCTGCTGCTTCATTACCACTGATGGAGATTTTAAATTGGTTTTATATTTTATAACTTCCAGAGAACTACACGAACTACTGATTTCATCTTTCAGACCACTCTTGTTACGAGACTCAATAAAATTTATAACTGAGAATCAAGACTCACAAGCATATGTAGATTAAAACATGGAGTTGGATAATGAAGTTGCAAAGTTTTTAAGACTCGAAACATTTTCGGGAATGGCATCCCAATCACGCAATAGTTCGTTTTCTGCACTCCTCTGCTGTGTTACCTTCCCTAATCGCTTATATTTCTTTCGAAATCAATTTATAACAGTAAGTTAACAAGTAACTCTAGCCAACATGAGCTTTACAACTTTGTAAATCAAGCATAAATGAGGAAAAAGGGTGGCACAGACGAACTATATTATTTAAGGATGTAGCAAAATTAATGCAGCGCTCTTCTCGAAAGCTCACGCATTTGTTACGTCATGGTATATTTCTTTGTAGCCATTGGTCATGATAGGACAAAAAGAGTTTATAAAAATAACGGGATGTTAACAAACCATAATGAATAAACGAAAACCGTTCTGACTTCTCATCCTTGGCAGATGCTATGATGGCCGATATTTGGAAATTTCCAATTTTATATATTTCAACGTAAGGACATAGAAGTTGTTGTGAGAACTGCAATTTAGTGTTATGTCTATAGATACAATGCATGGTCTTAGTAATGTGAGGGGGGGGGGCATATTTTTACTGCAAACTGAGTCATCACCCAACTCTAGAATGTATCTAGATCGCGGGAATCAGGAGTTTGTTCTGAATTATCCAAGAAATAGGAATCCTGCGGCAATTTTTTTTTTTAAATCAGGTGCGGATATCTGCAGTCGGAATTTATGTCACATCTAAATTTATTAAAACCTGAACCTACTTTTTCTACATACTATCCGTAATCGAAATGTAATAACACTCACCTGCAAACAGCACCAATAGCATACACTTCACTGCGGCCATTTATAGTTCAAAAGGTGTGACCAAAATTAAGTTTTGATAACTAGTTTCTTTGATGCCTGTAAAATTGCAAATTCTTTGAAACGATCAAATTCTTATTTTAAATGCATTTATTTACAGGAGTTGGATTTACTCAATAGATGGTGGGCTCAATGAGAAGAGTTCTGTGGAGAAAACGTTTTTCGGGAACAGCCTTATGCGAAATGAAATTTGCGAGCGTGCATTTTTTGTGAGCTTCCCTCTGGTTTTAACACTTTACTTTGAACAAAGCTACAGACGAACGGCCAATGATGTCCATGGAGAACTATTGGCATATTTCTGTTTTGCTATCGCCTGTCAAATTGACAGAGTGAGGTTTTGGGCAGGTGTGGGCAAGGTTTTTGTACCAAGGGCCAAAAATTGTGCCCAACTAAACTGGCGGACCATTTAAGTATGACGTAAAAATTTTGCTCATGTCAGGTGTAAGGCCTGACGGTTGTTCTTGTGATATTTCACTCTTACGCCATGCTTACTCAAGCCTAAATCTAGTTAAGAAAGAGATATTTCTATCGGGAATTAACTCAATAACCCTTCAAAAATTCTGAATACACGATGCATCTAACTTTGTCTATCATTGTTTTAGATATTATGATTTCGTCCTACTTCCTTATTGCATATCAGAGCTTGCTATTAGGGGTGAGCACATAATACAGCGCTCTGAATTACGTGTACTAATATGAAGGTAACTAATTTTGTTCGACTATTTTACATCAAGTTGTGTAAAGGGACTGAAATCTATGGGCAAGTGGATATTCACTTGACTAACACAGGCAGTCCTCGAACTCGTAATAGAGCTAAAATAAGAAAAATTGGAATGAAATTATGGCCTAATCCAAATCTGGTACACATACTGAGGGAGGACACACATTACTGCGTTTCTATTGATATACAAGGTGGGCCAAAAGTAGTGTGACATTTATTCTTAATCAATTCATTTATTAATTGTTAACCCACATTTGGCTCACCATGTACATGGTGATAACATATTTTGAACACATATATACTTTATTATAATATGCATTTACATGAAGAAAATGTTCCCAAACAATATTGATTTAAATTGCATCACTGGGAACACTATTTTGACGTCGTGTGCTCTGCACTAGCAATACGGATTTCAGATTTCCGCGGAACATTTAGTCATTTTGTATTCTAAATTCAGCAACAAATTTTACATTTAAATATTATACCGAATGTAAGAGAGCAATGAACAAACGAATAGGTACGGAGGTGCTGTTTGCTGAACTTGGAAACTTGTATTTTATGTCAGAAAAATACAGGATAAAACAGGCCTAAAAAAACTTGAAAAGTAATCGCCTTCTAGAGGATACTTACATATTTAACTACATAACATTTGGAGCTATTTTGGCGATCATTGGAGAAATGCAATTTTTGTCCGGGAAATGTTGATAAACATCAAGCAAATCCTTTGTTGTCGGTTTTATGTTTTATGAAACTCTGAAAGTCTTCCTCCAACAACCCCTTTCAAAGGCAAGAATTCACGTCCACGGTTTAGTAAGGCTAACCCAAATTTTGTACTGATCGTATTTCTGAAATGCTATTGTAAGACTAGTTGCGATGCGAAAATTAACACTTTCATGAATATAAGATATATCTTAATCATAGAACAACTTGTTCCCTTTAGCTAGCAGTTCACCACAAATCCGCCTGCAAATGACCGTATTTCAAATGTAAATAATATATGACTATAGTTTTCCAAATGCACAAATGCCTCTGGCTTTTTATCCTAAATGTATTTAAATTAGAACTAATCTATTTGCCTCATTTGTTCAAATTAGGACTATAACAAGCATCTACAGTTTTCAAATGTTGATATTCAAACCAGTCGTTCTCAAACGATGGGGCGCTCCCCACAAGAGGGGCGTAGACAATTTTTTGAAGGTACGTGAAGCTAATTAAAACTAAAAATATTTGTTAGATTTTACCTTGCCCGCCTTATTTTGAATATTTACATTTCAAAACTCATTTATTTCATTATTTACGCTTTATCCACGTATTTTCAACGTTCTTTTTGAATAAAACATACTTTCGCTTTACTATCTGTTATTTGTAGATTATTGTTGGCTAGGTATTTTTGGGATGAGGCGAGAGAACATTCCAAAACGGGGCGCGGCTTGAAAAGTTTGAGAATCCTTGATGTGCCGAGCGATGACATTCAATTTTAGAAACAGGTTATTTTTGTTTTAAACTGATTTACAACAGGTTCCATATTTTTAGAAAACAATTTCGAACTTATAGCTCTACAACTGGCATTGGCAAAGTAAGGCTCGCGGGCCAAATCTGGCCCGTTACTTAATTCAATCTGGCTCGACTGATGTTACCACAACCAAGCTAAATCAAATTTGATGTTTTAGCTAAAAAATAGCTCAAGAATTTATTGAGATTGCAATAAAATTTAGTTCGGTCACGAGACTTATCGTTTTCAACTTTTGCCTTTGTAACACTGTAAAAGTGGTATATAAAATGTAACTTTCCAGTTAGACTCACAAAACGCTGCCTACCCCTGCTCTACAACAACACATGTAATTAACACGATTAAAACAACTCAAACTATCTTATTCGCAATATATGTCACTTCCTATTTACTATAATAAAACAAATTTTACATAAATACAATGTACAACTTTAGAAATGCAAAATGAAAGGCTATCCGCCAGCTGCGGTACGCATTGCTAATTTACCGAAGTCGTCTAAAGTCTAAAATATAAAAAAAAAACGATTACAACGAAATTCCGATGACGCCCTGAATTTCATCTTTGCTATAGTTGTACTGTAGATCATTCTGAACTATTGCCACCTCAATATCAATTCAAATCATTGAACTTTTGAATGTTTTTATTAAAACGTAAAGATACGATAGACCAAGCATGATAATTGCTCATAACTTGGTATTATATCAGTAACTCCGCGTAATCGATCGTGTTTAGTCTGATCCGACTCAGTCTGATGGAGTTCCGGAATAAAGGGAAGTAGGCAACAAGAGTGATAATACTACGGTGTGGAATTAGACCTGTTTGAGTTTATTAATATGCAAAAAATAAAATTTTAAAATATATGGACATGCTGCCAAGAATATACGCCGTTTTTGAGCACTTTAAATCAATCGTCGGTAACCACTTGTTTGCGCATTTCCGTAAAAAACGGAATCCGTA
The DNA here is from genome assembly GCF_013122585.1 of Styela clava. Classification (NCBI taxonomy): domain Eukaryota; kingdom Metazoa; phylum Chordata; class Ascidiacea; order Stolidobranchia; family Styelidae; genus Styela; species Styela clava. The sequence continues at coordinate 19,287,412 of NW_024102830.1, forward strand.
GCATAGCAACGGATTTGCCGAAGTTAAATAAAATATACAGACAAGAGAGCGATGCTCTAATATGTGGACACGAGGTCAAAACGAACAGTGAAAACTTCACGACTAGCGCAAACGTAACCGCCACAATCACGCGCAGTGAATGATTGAGTTAAATTTGCGAAGATGACTGAATTTGGGGCCATCAATCGGTTTAAATGATTATCAATTCCTCGGTATATTCTACCGGAGTCGATGTAGCGCAAAATAAATATGAGATCAATTCTCATTTTGGTATCCTGGAATTTGCCGGTCGGTATCCTAATGCTTGTGGCGACTGCAATTACATTCGACAGGAAGAATACGTAATTTGAATTTACTAATGACTTCCTCTATTGGCTCCCGGAGCTCGATTTATCAAATATGCCAATGAAACGCAAGTCAGATGTAGTACCGCGGTTGACATTTGTGTACCCAACTTCATGTGTCAAAAATCTTTTTTCTCTTCAACTACTGCACAAATTGCTTGTGGCGGTTACGTTCGCATTAGTCCGTGAAGTTTGAGGTACGTTATGGCTTCGTGTCCATATATTTGAACATCGCTCTGTTGTTTTTATATTTTATTTAACTTCGGCAAATCCGTTGCTATGCTACGGATTCCGTTGTTTACGTAAATGCGCAACCAAGTGGTTGTCGACGATTGATTTGAAGTGCTCAAAAACGGCGTATATTCCTGGCACTATGTCTATGTATGTTATCATTTTTTTATTTGCATAATAACAAACTCAACAGGTCCAAATCAACGCTGTGATATTATCACTCTTAGCGCTTCCTTTACGCCCGGAACTCCATCATGGTGAGTCGGATTAGACTAAACACGATCGATTACGTGAGGTACTGATATGATACTAATATATAAGCATTCCTCATTATGACTATCATGTTTGGTCTATCGTATCTATACATTTCAATATAAAATATTTAATAGTTTAATGTATTGAGATAATATTTAGTTGGCAATGATTCAGAAAGATCTTTAGTACAGCTATACCAATAATGAGATCCCGGACGGTATTGGAATTTCGTGATAATCGTTTTTAATTTTAGACGTTTGACGACTGCAGTAAATTGGTAATGCAAACCGCTGACGGCTAGCGTTTCATTTTGCATTTCTAAAGTTATTCGTTTTATTTATGTAAAGTTTGTTTTGTTGAAGAAGCTAAAGATTGATATATAATACTAAATATGATGTTTAAGTTGTTCTTATCGTGTTACGTTCTTGAGTTGTTGTCGAGCAAGGGTAGACAAGGTTGTTGTTTTTGCCCAACTAGACAGGCGGGGCCATACAAGTTTCACTAAAAAGTTCCATTTTGTAAACAATAATTTTGTTTCTCCCGTCCCCCAGTCATGCTCCAGTGATTGGGGCTTATTGCAGGGCTCTGTGAGGTCTTATTGAGCATCTAAAGCAGAGGTCGGGAACCCATGGCTCGCGAGAGCTATATATGATTCTTTTGGTGACAGCATATGGCTCCCAGAAAAATCTAGTATTCTAAGGCTAAGCTTACTATTGTTACCAGATTTCAAACTCTTTTTATGACCAAATTTGCCAATACGGTTGCGTGCCCAGCGTTGTCTATGTTACCTATGAGAATTACCAGACATTGCGACAAAACTAGGGAATTCTGAAACATATTTGGTGACATCACAAGGCGATATAGTCGCAGAGCAATAGAATAAAGCTTTTCGTTCGTTTGTACGTACTAGTTACAGTATTTGTCACATTTAAAGCGGACTAGCAAATCTAGTTTTCAAGATACTACGGAGATGCCTAAACGAAATAAGGGTGATGAGTATGGTAGATTTTAACAAACGGCTGAATGTGAGCGACAACATGCAGTATCAGATGTCACATTAAATGTATATTGACATTGTGTGTGTTGACTTTTGATTAAAAATTCCAGGCCTGATTAAGTGCAGAAATGCTATATGGCTCGCACGGAAATGAAGTTGAAAATATGTACCCTTTATGGCTCTTGACCAAAAAGGTTCCCGATCCCTGATCTAAAGACATGGGCATGACTAGAAAGAATAATAATTTAAGGCCTTAAATCGAGAATGGTAATAGATAGAGATGCCATATTTGGGTTATACAAGGTAACTGTTTATGACAAAAAATTGTCGTCACGGTTGAGTGACCAGGCGGCCCAGATTGAATTAAGCAATGGGCCGGATTTGGCTCGCGGGCCGTACTTTGCCCATGCCAGTTGTAGAGATAAAAGTTAGGTGTAGTTTTATTTAAATTATGGAACATGTTAATCAGTTTAATACACAAAGAACCTGTTCCTAAAATTTAATATCCTCGCTACGCTGACAGTTTATATCAGACTATAAATGGACTCCGTGAAGTGTATGTTAAGTAAACTACACATGAATGCATTTAAAATATAAATTCAATCGTTTATTCTATAGCTATTTATTCTAAGATCATTCGCTTTATTTCATTATTTCTTTGATTTGATTGTTCTAAAATGAAACCCAACTTTGGTTTTGGCCCTGAAGTACTCGGCACAATTTGAAATGGTCATATAGAAGAGATTGAATAATCATCTCAAAATGGAATATAAAGAATTATATTTGAATCACGTATCAGTCACGTATTTAAAAATGTGTCGAATTTAGTTGAATCACGCGGCTTATGAGACTGGAATTCAAGTTTTATATATATCCGACTTCTTGCTCCTAAGTTGTTGCCCTTATTTGCACTTTCTCGTATTGCTGGTTGTATATTTTCATATCCGATAGATTGCCCAGCTTGAAATGTTTCATAGCCATCAGCACCTGAATAAGTTCCGAATCTAATTTCGGAATTTATAGTCTATGTTGTAGAATTCAATTCAGGTATGTTTGGGGGATGGTAAAATATTTTAACAAGTACATATCAGATGATTAAAAATTAATTACGAGTGTTAACAAGGCAAAAGTAGTCATTTACAAACGATTGACTAAGTAGGTTGCAAGAAATTGAAAGCTGATGCTTGGCTATCTGTTCGATTAACTCATTTATCGCTTCCACATTTTTTATCTCACACCACTGGGAAAGATAAAATATTACAATGACATATCGAATAAGTTAATTCACTCCATCTTGACGCATTCACATATATGCAGACATGTTGTGACAAAACAACTGCAGATTCAATATGCACTGGCTGTTAAATGTATGCACACAACAACCAAGAAGGAAAATATTTTCATAATCTGCTTTAGATTCCGATCCCACTTAACTCAGTGATATTTTACGATAAATTCAAGCTTGGTTTGAAGCAAAAATGTGGAACACATCTCAAAACTTGATTAGGCTCTTGTTGTTTGTCAGTTGTGCATATAATCCGCAATTCGGTTTTTGGCATCGATATAATTTTTAAATACATAATACATTTAAATACATAATATTGTATATATATGATGTAGTCTGTGTCCATGCTTATCGATAAAAAAATCACACGTAGATGGTCTCCTTATTTCCATCAGCGTTTCGCACAACAGCAGAATACATTGCGGTATTGTCAACCTCCGCTTCTTGTGATGGAGAAATGGGATCACCTGGAACCAAAGCAAAGCTTTCAACGAACCATGTCTGCAAGTGTAAAATTTTGAAGGTATGTATGACATTCGGTTATAACAAGATCCATGTTCTTAATGACACGTATTGGAATATCTTAGATCCGATGTAATGAAAAGATACAAGTAGTGATAATGAACAAAATTGGGAATTTCTGTTCTGAGAAATTTACCCCGTTTTGAGAACCCCTCGTCGAACACTGGCACACTGACAAAACAACCAATGAGAAGTTGGAGCCAACCGAGTAAGACAGCTGAAAAGTTTCTTGGAGGTGCACGTTGTAGAAACTAAGTAAACGTACGTCAATATGATATAATATTTGTAGAATGAACACAGCGAGCCATCATTTCGTCGCTAATTATAAGCCAATCATATTTTCCATATTATTTATTGAATGCAGCCATCGGTTTTGTGTCGACTAGGAATCATGAACAACGGCCAAATCGTGTCGATGGTTTCGACTTCGTGAAAATGTAATTCGACTCGAATTTAATGCCATGTTTAAAGCACACACCAACAAACTGGTGAGGTCAATTTGAATAGTTCCCCCATTTTAGTGTTTAATGCACCAACCTTGTATTGAAGAAGCTGCATCTTGTGGCTGAGATATCGTTTCTAGCGGAATACTGTTGCCATCGTCTTGCACCTGGAAGGCTTCGTTATCAGTGTTGTATTTCCCCCTGTTAAGAGGTGAATACGTATCACATTTAACTCAGTGTCAATAAACGTATATTTGATTCTAAACTCTGCTGATTTATTCAAACTCCAACAACCAATAAAGGAAGTAATTAATAAATTCAAATTACCAATTCTTCCTGCAGAATACAATTGCAGTCGTCACGAGCATTAGAATGCCGACGAATCCTGGAATAGAAAGCAAGACTAACATGACTTTTGGGCTCAGCAGATTACTTTTGTTTGTCGTTGCATCGCCACCTGCAAGATATATTTACAACGATGAAACCAACTAATTTTTTTTGCACATCGTGATGTCCCAAAGTATTGTGTATCCTAGTTAGCACGCGCTGGGTGGTAACGTTTTTTATTTGAAACACTATCGGCATAGCATAGGCTACGATCCGACGACACTGATGGAACTCTAACAGTAGTACATTGATTCCGAACCGTTGGTCCGCGTATCGACGCCGGTCGAGCAGTTTTTGCCGGTTTGTTGTATTTTTCTACCTGCATATTAAACTTTCATTTGCTAACTATTTGGTACGCTATTTATTTTTGTCTACCATGGCACTTTACAAATATTTTGTGTCCACCTCTGGCAAAGATACCGAGCTCGATTATTTTGTTTTCTGGGAGTTACGACCGCGCATGGATCGGATAAACAGATATTGCTAATGGCACAAAGTGATGACGGGTAATCTCAAAAACAATAAACTCTAATTAATTATTGCTGAAGACTAATTGGATCTACAATTTGTTGAAATATAGGTTTAACAAATGACATAGAGTAGTGGTGGGCGAGTTTTTGATTTTTTGTAATCAATTTTTGACATCCCACCTAATTACGACAAATTCATTCACCTTTTGTCGACATTTGAGCTGTTGTTGTTTTGATGTTAGCTTTTGTTTTCGGGCTTGTAGATGTGGGAACAAAGTTGGTAGTTGTTTGTACGGTTGGAAATGAACTAGTAGATGCAGACACGATTTGTATCTTGTGGAAAATTGTTGTCACTGTAGAAAGAATTTTAGAAAACGTTTAACGCGGCGGTTCAATCAATTTCCACTCGAGTTCGCGAGATTCGCTCTTGCGCATTGCGTTGGATTTACTGTGAATATCACTTGGAAAGCTTCCATATTACCGTTAATGTGATTCCAGATTTTTTCTAAATCGAAACATGTCATATTTGCACCGACCACTAAATTGCACTTAATATTCTGTATAAATGGTTTACCTTATGAAATTGTTTTTTCTCAGTAATTTGTTAATTTAGAACAGAGGTGTGCACAAGTACCCGGGTGAGACCGCGGGCTGCACTTTATTCAACATAAGCTTCCTAGTAGTTGCGGACAAAATTTTGAATATTGATCTTATGACATTCGCACAAGATAGCTGTTTAGGCATTGTAACGTCATAGGCCTAGATAATAAATTGGACTCAGGTATAGGCATTGAACCGCAAAGGAATTGGAACCACTCGCACGTACCAGATTTAACTAAATTAAAAACTCGTTTCGCAGGCCGCACACCATTGAAAATTGACACTTATCCGAGGACCGCACAATTTTTCCGTGCGAGCCGCATTTGGCCCGCGGGCCGCAGGTTGCATATCCCTGATTTCGAATATAGAATGATTTGTTGGTTTTATGAAATACGGCATGCAAATTGGAGCTGTGGTGAAAACATATCCAATTATTAATTCCAATTTATTTTGTATACACATACCTTCTGTACATTCTTCGAAACTATAAATAATTTTGAAACCAATCGATGCCTCAGTGTAGTTTCCAGTTGCGTTTTTGCCATCTGACACATAGCAGACCATAACGCCCTCTTGTGGTAGGTTGGCAGTGGGACCACAGAGATTGGAGTCGAAGAATAAAATGGAATCCGATTTTTTAGAGTTTGGACAATCTATATACTTTGTGCATTTTCTCGAATCTGAACAAAAAGTAAATCGGTTATGCTGATTTGTATGACGCTCATATAATGAGTAGGTGTGATGGTCTATTCAGCCTTCAATAAAGTTGCATATTTGAAAATCGCCCTATTCTTAGCACCCTCCTCACTGTGATGTAAACACGGTATACCCAAGGAATTTTTTGTTCTTCGAGAGGAATTTTGCGTTTTATTTGCTTTAGTATTGCTAATATTCCTTTTTATCATTACTATAAGACTTATAGACAATGCCAGAAAGATTTGGGTCATTTTGATACCAGATTCTTCAATTTAATTCTTGCACTGCAGAGCCTTGTTCTTAGTAAGGATGTAAAAAATAAGTAACTGTTTTTTCTTGTATTAGCGTACAAGCCATCCTAGTGTGTATGCTTATTTGTTAATTTTATATGTTTTATGGTGACAATTTCGGATGCGAAATACAATAAATGGCATTCAGGTGTTATATACAGCAATGTTCGGAAAGGGAGGATGGGCTATTGGTTTCCGTCTTTTTGGAATATTACTCACCATCACTTATTGTTAAATTGTAAGATCCAGTACAATATGGATTTCCATGCTTCGAAAAATAAAGCTTCTGGTATACAATTGTCAAATTTACCATGTAGTTCTTCTCGTTGTCGGATGACACAAACTTCCAGGAACATTCAGCTTTCTTTCCTTGTTCGTCTTTATAATTTGGAGATTGAATCGCGCCTCCACCTGTGCGGATTACTGTCACTGTTCAATTACACTGACCGCTAACATAGTGAGAAAATCCTGAAAAAATAAAATCTTGTTTTAAATTAAAATATTTTCAAAAATGAAACTAAAAATAGAATAGAAGCAAGGCCCATGATCTTTGTCAACGGTTTAAGAGATTCGTCAGATTCAAATGTGAGTACGACAGTGCACTATGTCTTTTCTATTAAAACACGTCGCACTGTGATTGTTACGCCTCTGATGTTTCAGGCTAGGCAGTAACAGGAATGCATTCATCATTGTACCGCTAATGGCCTTCGCAAAATAAGCAAGACATTAGAAGGCCCTGTTATTTTGACGTGCACAAACCATCTAAATAATCGTTGTTTTATGCCATGTTATTTTTTCATTGGGCGTTTAATTTATTTTTACCATGAGGATACCGTTGCAGTATATTCGTTCACCGAAGGTTTATTCATTATCTTTGACGTTTTGTGCGAAAGCCAAAATCATTATTAAGGTAAAGCAAAAATAACGTAATAAGAATCAGACTTACCAGCGGCAACAAATAGCAGATTAAGTATCAAATATCTTCCTTTAAAATGCATTCTCAATAGTGATATTTTCGTATTTAGTATAGAATAGATAGCTTTAAAATAGAAAGAATATGGTTTGTTGCAGTTATCAGTATTCTCGATTTGCTGAGTCGTGATCCAGTACACACCCACTTACAAAAGCGTGTTTTTTGATGATGATTCAAAATGATTATTCATCTATATAATTTTAAATAGATTCGGATAAATATTTTGAAGAACTTATCTTAGCCAATACAACATTCAAGATATTCAAAATGCGAATGATACAGCAATATATATATATATATATCCAATGACAATCAAAGAATTTATCGGATAAGCAAAGCTTTTTGAAATGTTTCTAACTTGAATATAACATTATTTCCTGTGAAATCGGAGAAAAAATTACTCTTATCACGAACAACTTTGGTTTCTCATTTGAATATAATCTACAAACCAGGATGATGGGGTCAGGAAGAAATTCCATTCTATTTCGACTCCGAGCACTCCAGAATGCCGACTTCATCTCTAAGTTCAGACAATGTCGACTACAACCACCAGAAAAAATGCGATAACAGCTTTGACGTTTACTAAGCTTTCTTCGTTTTTAATAGTAGTACTTCAACGATTCAATATTCCGAATATCAACCCCAAAAATATTTCCTCCTAGTCAAAAGACTAAATATGCTTGGTATACCGAATAACCTACGTATTTTGCCAATGGAGGTATACCAAGGTTCTTCAACATCACTTTTTTTGTTGAAGTTCCGTGTCACGAGTTCCTCTATTTTAATCAGTTTTCTACGATCTGAATCACCAACATACCAACCTTGCGAATAACATAGCTATATACAAGAATAACCCAATATAGATTTGCGGCCAGAAATGATTTTTTTTTTGACTTTTTACTCTGTACAACAAAACTCTTCTATCTCATATAATATCGTGGTTGAATATTACAGTGAAAATCAATCCACTACACCTGAATTAATCCTGCTTGCATCTTAAATGAAACGAATAGTTTCTAACCTATGATGTCAACATATCTCGATATCTCTGTGCTATGGAACTATATTAAAGACAAATGTCGGAGCTCATTTCATAGAGTATTACTCAAAATGCTACAATGTGTGTCCCAAATGTCATGAAACTGTGCAATGTTTTAACAGGAAATTCTACACAAAGTCACCCACGATCTCGCTTCCATAGCATATATGAAGAAGTATTTAAACCTGTGCTACGCCTAAATCATACTTGATAACAATTTAAAATTTAGCAATATTGAATATTCTATAAATAAAGAAGTACTACTATCGTGCTCGGCCGATTGTTATGTGCGAGAGCATAGTTGGACGCCTCGCAGTGGTTCATGTAACCGGCGTTTTGTTACGGCTTCCTCCACCATTAAGAACCAAGCCAAACAAGTAACTGGCAAAAAACATTTATAATGAGCTAATTAAAAAGATATCAAATACCCTTGTGACAGCATCAAAATCTTAATTATATAAATTTTAATATGTATCGGGCAGCACAAGATGGATTCTCATATCAACAACTATTGCAACGAACTACTAATAATGTAAAACTTCGACGCCTGTATAAAAAAAACTTCAATTTGCGACAAATCTGACAAAGTTTTTAAACCCGAAATCAGTTCAGGAAAGGAAGCCAAAGTAGAATTGCTCAAATATCATCTCCACGACATAAAGGCGAAAATACGAAATATTTCTTCATTATTTGAATGGTGAATGAAGTACCACTGCTTTCTTGTCGATTTGACTAAAAAGAAGACGGCTGCCGTCGGTCGGTTAGCTATGTGAACCATATATATAGCTTAAAAAAGATACTGATATGCATTCAACTTTTATTCTGAATATTATAGATGAATCTGTTCAAAAGGAATATATTATTACATGACAACACTTAATCTTACACTATGGATATTTAGTAATGAATGGTGACAGTACATTTGAACCCATGTGTATATCCGCGGGTTCAATCTATATGCGGGTGCTAAAACCTAAAGGTTAGGGTTAGTGTGGGTTCAATTATCCGTAAAACGAAAAAAAATTCCATAGGTGCAATATATACATACAAGTGCAATTGTCGTTGGTTCAAATGTACGTGGGTTCAAATGTAAGGGAACCGTAATAAATACATGATAGCTATATATATAGAAAATAGTTTATTTGGAAATTCACTTTTCTACATTTCAAATTCTAATTTGAGTTGAAAAACTTGAAACTACTTTCCTAACGAAAAATTGAATGTATTTTTGTCAAATTACAATTTGAACAAGTTTAAACTACTTGAAAATTTTAAACGAATTGGAATTGAAAAATAAACGAATGATAACAAAACCCCAAGATCTTAAATTACTTTAAAACTATTATTGGATAGTGCTATTGTAACGCAAAAGTGCTTTTGTGAAATTAGCTTATTAATCAAAAACACTAGCTAACAGTTATTGAATATTCCTAATTGATATGATGGGAAGACAAATCTTGAAACAGTTACATTATCTTACACTATTATTTTAATTAAAGTAATAAAATACATCATCGTTTCGAAGTATTAAAGAAAGTGAAAAGTGCGACTAAATAATTCATGTTACGCAAAAACAAAAGTCTTTTTCTGAATATAAAATTTTTTTTTGATTTCAAATGATATATGAACTTAAAAGTATTGCGTTATTGCATTGTAGATTTGATCGTAATAAATAAGGTAATGGCTAGTTAAAAAATTCTGTATTATGATAAACTTTTACTTCGAATATCTAAATGTATGAATCGAAAATTAAATTTTGCAGTGTTACAAAAGCAAAAGTTGAAAACAATAAGTTGATAGCAAAATCGAAAATTGAATCATATTTTTAAGTTTTTAGTGCAAAAGTCACAAAATATAAATAATATACACAAAACTAAATTAGATAGGGTAACAGAATCCAAGAGCTTTGTTTGTGAAAATATTCCTATAATTTCATTGTAATTTGAAAAAAATATTAAATCACTCGGAAATGAATTGCTTATATTATACTCAAAATCATTGTGCCGTGTATATAATTCCGAAGGTTATGGGTTGTCGATAAATACACTTTTAACATTTCAAATTGTTTTTAAAAGGAAGGCGTCGCTAGTGTGCTATTTCTGCTCAGTAAAACAAACAATGACTAGAATCTTTGAAGCGAATCTAGTGATATTCGACATCTTGTATCCGAGTAGTTTCCTTGACATGGACTTTCTCGTAGCCATCATCTAACCATTTAGTTTGTAAGTTCAGGTATCCAACAGTTGTTGATTGTATCTCTTCATACCCATCAGCTGCTTGCTTATTTTGTACGTTCTCGTATCCAACAGTTGTTGATCGTACCACTTCATACTCATCAGCTGCTTGCCTGTTCTGTACGTTCTCGTATCCAATAGTTGCTGGTTGCACCGCTTCATATTTACCAGATGGCCCTGCTTGAACTTCTTCGTAACCATCTGCACCTGAACATATATTTACAACATTTGTATTCACATGCTATTTGATGGAATCATGGAAATATCGATGCTAAATTTAGTAATAGAAATCAATTAAAAGCAATTATACTGTTGGCAGCTAATGGAATAAGCTGACCAACGTTGATAGTCAAAGGAGACAAAGAATCGTTGTCGTCTACCAAATGTGTAATAAGGCTTGATGTCGTGCAAATATCAAAAACACTTTTGTCATCGTATAGCTTAATAACGTCCTACTCAGATTGGAATCTCTTGTGGAGGGAGAGAGAAATTTATTATTTCGCCAACCCGAAAACAAAAAGTACTTCAATAATAAAAATATACAACAACGCTTAAGTTATTTCGTATAGCGATCATACGGCCATCAAAGTGATTGCTTTACCGTGAGTGAGTGACTGCTGGTTAGTTATGTTACACCCCCACCCTAATCCATGCATCGGAAACCGGTAACTATTCTCGAATTCAACATGGGAATCAGGCTTAAGGTACTCGACTACATGATTAAGCCATCTTGTCGGTTTTTGTCTCTCTCAGAACAAATACGAAAAATCCTATCATATTACCCGAAGTCACGTTTTGTTCTGCAGGAATAGCGTTTCTCATTTCAGTTGAGTTAGGAACTGTCCCTTGTGCTGTATCGGCATTTGCTCCGAGTTGTAAACTGTGAAAACGTGTAGAAGAGAATTAAAGATAATAATATTGAGATTTATACTTAACGCTTTTTGTAAGTGACAAATATCGCCAGTTTAAAATTTACCCAAAATGAATTATTAGATATAGGAATGAAACTTACATTTTCATGATGCCTTGTTCAAAGAAACACAATTGAACGCTAATGAGTTGTTCTGCAGCAGGCGTAGGCAAGATTTTTGGACCAGGGGCCAAACATTTAGCGGGCCATGTAAAGTGGCGTATAAAGTAACATTTTATGAACAATATTTACAGTGTTAAAAAAAGCAAAAGTGGGAAATAACAAGCCGCTTGCTAAAACTAGATTTAATGGCAATCTCGACAAATTTCTTGAGCTATTTTTTTTAGCTTAAACACCAAAACTTGGTTTCAATTTGGGTTTGGCAGCATCAGGCGGGCCAGATTGAATTACTCAACGGGTCGGATTAGTGTGGTAGCTGCCCTATAGTGTGGTAGTCCGCACGCGATAGCTTGAGGCAGGTCTCACGTTACAGCGTGGTAGATCTCACGCTAAAGAATTGCAGCCGCCACGCTAACACAATAGTTAGATTTGGCTACAATTCGAATTCATGATTCTAATTATAAATAACATTCACCGTCTTTTCCTGTAGAATACAATTCCAGCAACGACCATGAGTGAAACACCGATAAGTATGAAAAGGAGAAGAAGTATTAGAGTTGTTTGACTCATTGGGCTTGGGGTCGTTTCAGTATTTGTGTTGACTGTTCCTGTTGAAGATGCAAACATTGAAAATTCATAAATAAAACTCTGGGCAAGTAGACACTTATGGGAATAAAAAGACATTTTGAAAAGACTGAAATATTTTTGATTGGCAAGAATGCATTATGACCATCTGATTCGGAGCGTTGTGCAAGCAAATGAATTGGATTTGATGGAAATTCTGGTTTAGGTTAGAATAGAAGCAATGGTTAGTCTCATAAATTAAAATCCATTGCAACCGATTCAGAATGGCTATAAATTTTAAAACGAAGCGCATAGGAGCAAGAAGGAATTATGATATGTTCTCTGCTAAGACAGAATAGGCATATGAAATTTTCACGGTATATTGTAGCTGAGAAAAGATGAAAAAAATTGGGCAAAAGATGGGGATAAGCATGGGAGATGGTATTCGTGGTATGTTCTTGGCCATGGTAGATATGAAGTTATGGCATATGATAAGTAATTAGAATTCGTGGTATGTAAGTAAATAAATAAGATAAATAAAAGTCAAATTGTTAGAATAAATATATCTATATTACTTTCTGTCAACTTTGTGAGTGATGTATCGGTCGTTGCTTTTGTCCACGCAGAATTGATGGATGTAGATACATTTCCCACTTCGTTTATTATTGTTGCCACTGTAAGAACGTAATTTTTCGTGTAAATATGAATATACCTTTGCACATTAAGAATATTCTTGATTCTGTCTGTTGCTCTTTTAGTCAGTGTGCATTCACTGTTAAACTGTTACCGTTCGACCGTGTTAAACTAATTTTAATTGAATAAATATTACAAACGTAATATTACAACGAACATCTGATTCGGAGCGTAGTGCGAGCAAATGAATGGGATTTGATGAAAATCGGGTCTAGGTTAGAATAGATTTGATTCTTTAAGCAATTAGTTAGTCTCCTAAATGAAATCCATTGCATCCGATCAGAATATATACAAATCTTAAAGCGGAGGGCATTGGGGCAAGGGGGAATAATGATATGTTATGTGCTGAGACAGAATAAGCATATGAAGTAGAATTCACGGTAAATTCTAGCTGAGAAAGGTTTAAAAAAAAATTAGGCAAAAGTTGGGGATAAGAATAGGTGAGATTCGTAGTATGTTCTGGGCCATGGTAGATATGAAGTTATGGCGAATGGCTAAAGTAATAATATGAGATTTAGTTCGTGGTAGGTTCAACATAGATAAGATAAAAAAAAACTCATTCAAATGATCCAAGTAAGCACTATATTACCTTCTGACAACTCTGTGAGTGATGTATCGGTCGCTGCTTTTGTCCGCGCAAAATTGATGGATGAAGATACATTTCCCACTTCATTTTTTATTGTTGCCACTGTAAGAAAGTAATTTGATTATTTTAAAATGAATATACCTTTGCACATTAAGAATATTCGATTTGAACTTCGATTTCCCATTTTTGAAACTTCTAATAAATTATATATTTCTGATAAAATTTGTTTTATAATTGGTTCGTAGTTATTTAGGATAACAAGGAAGATTTGGAATCATAAACTTCATTTGTGAACATGTTTTGTCTCTTCTTATTGAAAAGAAAAAGAGTCGATTCAACGGAAACGGATTTTACAATGCGAGGCTCGACTCAGGAATGACCGAAGCTTGACTAAAAATCACGTTTGCGAGCCTATTACAATTTCCGCTGAAAATTTCAATTTCAACTCCCGGTCCTCAAAGGTCGAAAGCTCAGAATTTTAAAATACAATCATGACTTCAAGTCCTGCTCCTTTATCATGTGTGCAACATTTATGAATTTGTAAACAAAAAACTTCATCTCATTGTAAAACGATTTTACTTTTGAAGAACCAGGACACGAAAGCATACCTTCAATACATTCGGTAAATTTGTATTGGATTTCGAAACCCATACTGAATTGATTCGAACTCGACAACAATCCTTTAGAATTATATCGGACTGTAACGCCAGAAGATAGTGATTGATGGGGAGATCCAGCGCCACATGAGTTAGAATCATAGAACATCAATGTGACATATTTTGGATTCAGGATTGAGATGTATCTTTGGCAGTCTTGTTTTTCTATAAAAACGAGATCATGTTAGAGTCCATATAGAAAATATATATAATATTTTTTTTATTATAAATTGAAATAATTCATGGATCCCCAGAGGAAATTAACAAAGATTCGATGTCATTATACATTATGAATGACGTCATGATATAAAACGTGACGTAATAATACAACACGTATTACGGAAATTGTGATATGATGTGATATTATTTTACAACTTGTCAACGTACCATTGTTTATGAAAAGCGAATAATTTCCGGAACAATCTTTCCCGCCATGTGATCCGACAACAAAATAGAGTTTTTGATAAAAAATCGTCAGACTGAGACTGTAATCCTTTCCATCTGTCGGAGGCTGGAACTCCCACATGCATGAAGCTGATTTTCCGTATTCGTTCGGGGGATAATTTGGAGACATAAACTTGCCTTCCCCTTCGTTTATAACCAGTGAAGTATTATCACATTGGCAGAACGCTGACTGTAGTGTTCCTGTAAAAAAAGAAAATTGATTTGGTCATATATAAAATATCGGTAAGACAATCAGAAATGTGAGGCCGCGGCGCGCCGCTTCTGGTCGAGCGACACATAATTTCACATACATACATCACATATTTGAAGTCTCTCCTGGCTGTTCAATGCTATTATACTCTATGACTAGTTTGCATTGAATCTACATTGAATGAAGTTTCTATTTGGCATACCCAGGGAGGTGCATTGTAATGAATTATCCACAATTTTCAAACATGGACAACTGCTTATGTCCAAGCACAAGGGCATTGAATAATAAAGTATATTTGAAACTAGTTCAGTGCGATGTAGTGAATACTTGATTTAATTTTTGTTTAATAATCAGAATATGTCAGTTGGGTATTCCTGATGGTTTGACATTGCAGAGTAAAAAAATTTCAAATCTATTTTGTCGATATTTAACATGATGAATTGTAATATTGATGATGGTTTATAATAATAATTATCTTTCTGCACATGTCCTTCCATAGTCTGAAATAGTATTTTTATTCAATTTCGTTCTTATTATAATTAAGTAGGTCACAACCCATTTTATTCCCAAGTATTGGAAATTTTCGATGTTCAAACTAGCTTCCTATTTCAAACTTGATAAGTTTGAACTTTAATGTGCTTCAGTGAATAATTGTATATATGACTTTCATTTTCCCAGCTTCGTATTTGTAATGCGTGACTACAGTATCTTGTTTAACGTTACCTTCATATTTGATAACTCCAATTTCTGTGGAATCAATATGATATTTTTAATTGCGTTCGCTGTTTTGTTCTATTTATAATTAAGCGGGTGGCCGACGAAATTCGTGACTGAATTTACCGCGTCTATGTTTCTAAGCAACCGCCCCTGGTGCCATCGAGCGATACAAAAATGACGCGAGCAATGTAGACACCTGTGTCGCGCTGCCACGGCGCATCCAGTGTAAACGCACCTTACGTGCGATTCTGCACGTGACGCACGGTTTATAATATATTCTCTCGAAATCCTACACACCGTCGCCGACTCGCCGTTGAAGAAAACCGAGGTTGATCACTCAGCTGTATCACCTTCAATCATCAGCCTGGGCACGGTATATCATGAGATTTGGCGCAAAAAAAAAACTCTCTCGAATATTTACAATATTTGGTGAATGCCAATTTCTCGTTTTACGATGTGATGCTTTAACAAGTTAAATGGTAACAAAGATACGAATGGACCCACAGATGTGGTGCAGTAGGAGGTCCGGGAGATTGAGTCAAAATATTCGGAGTTGTTTTTTTTTGTAAGTATTCCCGTAGTGTGTGTACCAGGTTGGGGTTAGGGCATAATTTTATTCCAATTTTCCTTATTTTAGTTCTATCACGAGTCCGGGGACTGTCTGTGTTAGCCAAGTGAATATACCCCCTGTCCATAAGATTCAGTCCCGTTATACAACTTGATGTAAAGTAAGCGAACAAAATTAGTTACCTCCATACTGGTACACACACTTCTGAAGCGCCGATTTTTTATTATACGGCGAATTCATATATTTGATTTAAGCTCTGCATATGCAGTCATGCTACATAAAGCTACACCAATGTTTGAAATGACCAGAATATTTTCGGTTCTGAAATGGTTTTTGCGTGAAATATCAATCGAGAGGGAAGTTTTCGAATATTTTGATTTCTACTCCTCCCTACATACTATTCATCATGTAAATAGCTAATTCACCCACCTGCCAATAACACCATCAGAATACATCGCACTGTGGTCATTTGTACGCCAAAATAGCAAGCAAGATTGAATTACAATAACTAGATTCTATGATGCCGGCACAACTGGAAAATTATTGAAACGCTTGAGTTTATATATTAAATGCATTCATGCGTACTGTATTGCTATTTATTCGATAGGTGGGTGTGCTCGATAAAAATAGATCGACTAATCGAGAAAGTTTTTCAGGAGCAAACTGTTTTTGTGAGATTTTTTCTGGTTTTATTTTGAATAACGCTACCGGCCCAGGAATATGCTCAAATACTAAACGGCATGTAGAGCTTTTATGGCCACGAAATTAGTTACTGATACAACACATTCATTTAACCACAAAATTATTTTAGTTTTGCAGTAATGAGAAAACTTGTTTTCAATCAGCGATTGTTCTAAATGGTGCCGTGACACTTCACTTGAGCATAGCAATATAGATGCTGCCGAGTTTTCACGCCATGACAATTCTAACATCGACAAATTATTCCAAATACAAATAAATTATTAAATACAAATAAAATGAATACCTTTTATCCTCCTTTCAAAAAAAAACAAGCGACCCAAAAGAATTTTCAAGCAACCCACACATTGGGAAGCCCTGCACTGCACTATTTTAAACACGCAGTATATATAACAACACAAGAACGTAACACGATAACAACAACCTGAGCGTCATATTTCGTAGTATATCTCACTCGTTAGCTTCTGACAAACTTCAAGCACATAAGCATATGTAGATATGGACTTTCGGAAACCAGGCTTTACTCAGAATAGTGTAAAAGTCATTAACGTGTAACTTTAGAAACGCCGAATAGAAGGTTAACCGTCAGCTGCAGTTCACATTACCCATTTAATGCGGCCGTCTAACTCCAGCATATAAAACAAAAACTAATGATAAAATAAAGAAGAAATGGTTCCCTGCTTATTGCAAAATTTCAACAACGCCCTGAATCACATCGCAACTAAAGTCGTACTGTAGAGTAGATCATTCTGAATCATTGCTACGTTAAAAAGTCATCAGACTCTTTATTGCTATATATTGCAACCTATAGCTGTGACATACCAAACATGAACGCTGTGGCGGGGATTGTTTATATATTTGTATTATATTAGTATCTCGCGCGATCTATTGTATCTAACTTCTCCGACTCATCATAATCGAGTTCCGGAAGAAGATGGAAGTGGGTGGAAGGATTGAAAATATTACAACGTTCAGTTTGGCCTGTTAGAAATACTATTATGCAGAAAACTGAGAAATGCTTAATTATATACCCACGGTGGTGGCAAACTCTACTAAGAATGGACGCCATATTCGGGCACTACATTCTATAATCAATCGTCAGAAACCACGTAGTGGCGCATCAACATAGCAACAGAATACAGGGCATAGCAACGGGAATGCCAAAGCTAATTGCGTAACATATATCAGAGAGACACTTCTACCTTTGACTTTTGAAAGGGCACGGTTTACACATGACCGATCAATAAAAAAAATCTTGGCAAAATTGCAAGTTCTACATTAAATCGATCAATTCCATATTAATAAAAAAACGATCCCGGTTTAGTCTCCTGATTCCAAGACAGCCTAGGTCAGGGATGGGCAACCTTTTTCGGCTTGCGTGCCAAAATCGGCTAAGTTTAACGACATAATTGTTCCGCGTGCCGACCAAAATTAAAAATAATGCTTTGCCACTTTCAAAGCAGAGATACACAATAATATACCTTTTATGTACAGGCAGATTCACTAATCGGGAAAATATCAGTCCAACAAATAGATTTGATTACTTTTTTTATTCTATATAAGTGAGACTTCTGCTGCTTCATTACCACTGATGGAGATTTTAAATTGGTTTTATATTTTATAACTTCCAGAGAACTACACGAACTACTGATTTCATCTTTCAGACCACTCTTGTTACGAGACTCAATAAAATTTATAACTGAGAATCAAGACTCACAAGCATATGTAGATTAAAACATGGAGTTGGATAATGAAGTTGCAAAGTTTTTAAGACTCGAAACATTTTCGGGAATGGCATCCCAATCACGCAATAGTTCGTTTTCTGCACTCCTCTGCTGTGTTACCTTCCCTAATCGCTTATATTTCTTTCGAAATCAATTTATAACAGTAAGTTAACAAGTAACTCTAGCCAACATGAGCTTTACAACTTTGTAAATCAAGCATAAATGAGGAAAAAGGGTGGCACAGACGAACTATATTATTTAAGGATGTAGCAAAATTAATGCAGCGCTCTTCTCGAAAGCTCACGCATTTGTTACGTCATGGTATATTTCTTTGTAGCCATTGGTCATGATAGGACAAAAAGAGTTTATAAAAATAACGGGATGTTAACAAACCATAATGAATAAACGAACACCGTTCTGACTTCTCATCCTTGGCAGATGCTATGATGGCCGATATTTGGAAATTTCCAATTTTATATATTTCAACGTAAGGACATAGAAGTTGTTGTGAGAACTGCAATTTAGTGTTATGTCTATAGATACAATGCATGGTCTTAGTAATGTGAGGGGGGGGCATATTTTTACTGCAAACTGAGTCATCACCCAACTCTAGAATGTATCTAGATCGCGGGAATCAGGAGTTTGTTCTGAATTATCCAAGAAATAGGAATCCTGCGGCAATTTTTTTTTTTAAATCAGGTGCGGATATCTGCAGTCGGAATTTATGTCACATCTAAATTTATTAAAACCTGAACCTACTTTTTCTACATACTATCCGTAATCGAAATGTAATAACACTCACCTGCAAACAGCACCAATAGCATACACTTCACTGCGGCCATTTATAGTTCAAAAGGTGTGACCAAAATTAAGTTTTGATAACTAGTTTCTTTGATGCCTGTAAAATTGCAAATTCTTTGAAACGATCAAATTCTTATTTTAAATGCATTTATTTACAGGAGTTGGATTTACTCAATAGATGGTGGGCTCAATGAGAAGAGTTCTGTGGAGAAAACGTTTTTCGGGAACAGCCTTATGCGAAATGAAATTTGCGAGCGTGCATTTTTTGTGAGCTTCCCTCTGGTTTTAACACTTTACTTTGAACAAAGCTACAGACGAACGGTCAATGATGTCCATGGAGAGCTATTGGCATATTTCTGTTTCGCTATCGCCTGTCAAATTGACGGAGTGAGGTTTTGGGCAGGTGTGGGCAAGGTTTTTGGACCAAGGGCCAAAAATTGTGCCCAACTAAACTGGCGGACCATGTAAGTATGACGTAAAAATTTTGCTCATGTCAGGTGTAAGGCCTGACGGTTGTTTCTGTGCTATTTCACTCTTACGCCATGATTACTCAAGCCTAAATCTATTTAAAAGAGAGATATTTCTATCGGGAATTAACTCAATAACCCTTCAAAAATTCTGAATACACGATGCATCTAATTTTGTCTATCATTGTTTTAGATATTATGATTTCGTCCTACTTCCTTATTTCATATCAAAGCTTGGTATTCGAATGAGCACATAACACAGCGCTCGGAATTACGTGTACCAATATGGAGGTAACTAACTTTGGTCGACTATTTTACATCAAGTTGTGTAAAGGGACTGAAATCTATGGGCAAGTGGATATTCACTTGACTAACACAGGCAGTCCTCGAACTCGTAATAGAGCTAAAATAAGAAAAATTGGAATGAAATTATGGCCTAATCCAAATCTGGTACACATACTGAGGGAGGACACACATTACTGCGTTTCTATTGATATACAAGGTGGGCCAAAAGTAGTGTGACATTTATTCTTAATCAATTCATTTATTAATTGTTAACCCACATTTGGCTCACCATGTACATGGTGATAACATATTTTGAACACATATATACTTTATTATAATATACATTTACATATGAAAATGTTCCCAAACAATATTGGTTTAAATTGCATCACTGGAAACACTATTTTGACGTCGTGTGCTCTGCACTAGCATAACGGATTTCAGATTCCCGCGGAACATTTACTCATTTTGTATGCTGATTTCAGCAACAAATGTTTTATTTAAAGATTATAACAAAAATAAGAGAGCAATGAACAAACAAATAAATACGGAGGTGCAGTTTGCTGAACTTGGAATCTTATCTTTTATGTCAGAAAAATACAGGATAAAACAAGTCTAAAGAAAACTTGAAATATAATCGCCTTCTAGCGGATACTTCCATATTTAACTACATAACATTTGGAGCTATTTTGGCAATTATTGGAGTAATGCAATGTTGATAAACATCAAACAAATCTTTTGATGTCGGTTTTATGTTTTATGAAACTTCGAAAGCCTCCCTCTAACAACCCCTTTCAAAGGCAAGAATTCACGTCCACGGTTTAGTAAGGCTAACCCAAATTTTGTACTGATCGTATTTCTGAAATGCTATTGTAAGACTAGTTGCGATGCGAAAATTAACACTTTCATGAATTTAAGATATATCTTAATTATAGAACAACTTGTTCCCTTTAGCTAGCAGTTCACCACAAATCCGCCTACAAATGACCGTATTTCAAATGTAAATAATATATGACTATAGTTTTTCAAATGCACGACCTCTGGCTTTTTATCCTAAATGTATATAAATTAGAACTAACCTATTTGCCTCATTTTTTCAAATTAGGACTATAGCAAGCAACTACAAATGTTGATTTCATGTTTGATGTTGTTTTCAAATGTTGATATTTAAACCAGTCGTTCTCAAACGATGGGGCGTTTCCCACAAGAAGGGCGAAGACAATTTTTTAGAAGGCACGTGAAGCTAATTAAAAATATTTGTTAGATTTTACATTGCCGCTCTATTTTGAATATTTAGATTTCAAAACTCATTTATTTACATTTTATCCACGTATTTTCAACGTGCTTTTTGAATAAAACATACTTTCGCTTTACTATCTGTTTTTTGTAGATTATTGTTAGCTAGGTATTTTTGAGATGAGGCGAGAGAAAATTTCAAAACGGGGAGCGGCTTGAAAAGGTTGAGAATCACTGATGTGCTTAGCGATGACATTCAATTTTAGAAACAGGTTATTTTTGTTTTAAACTGATTTACAACAGGTTCCATATTTTTAGAAAACAATTTCGAACTTATAGCTCTACAACTGGCATTGGCAAAGTAAGGCCCGCGGGCCAAATCTGGCCCGTTACTTAATTCAATCTGGCTTGACTGATGTTACCACAAACGAACTAAAATCAAATTTTACGTTTTAGCTGAAAATAGCTCAAGAATTTATTGAGATTTAGTTGGGTCACGAAACTTATCGTTTTCCACTTTTGCTTTTGTAACACTGAAAATATAAAATGTAACTTTCCAGTTAGACTCACAAAACGCTGCCTACCCCTGCTCTACAACAACACAAGTAATTAACACGATTAAAACAACTCAAACTATCTTATTCGCAATATATATCACTTCTTATTTACTATAATAAAACAAATTTTACATAAATACAATGTACAACTTTAGAAATGCAAAATGAAAGGCTATCCGTCAGCTGCGGTACGCATTGCTAATTTACCGAAGTCGTCTAAAGTCTAAAATATAAAAAAAAAAACGATTACAACGAAATTCCGATGACGCCCTGAATGTCATCTTTGCTATAGTTGTACTGTAGATCATTCTAAACCAGGGGTCGGGAACCTATTTGGTCAAGAGAGCCATAAAATATACATATTTTCAATTGCATTTCCGTGCGAACCATATAACATTTCTTCACTTAATCAGGCCTGAAATGTTTACTCAAAAGTCAACACATACAATGTCAATATACATTTATTGTGATTTCTGATGCTGCATGTAGTCGCTGCGGGCCTTGAACGGTTGCTCACTTGCAGCCCAAGTTGAAATCTACGATACTCATCACCCTTTTTCGTTTAGGCATCTCCGTAGTGTTTTTAAAACTATATCGCTTTGTGATGTCACAATATATGTTCCAGACTCCCCTTGTTTGTCACAATGCCTGTCTGGTGATTATCTTACATAACATAGACATGTGCTGGGCGCGCGTTCTCAAACGTATTGGGAATTTCCTGCCAAAATTGGCTATAAAAGTGTTTGAAATCTCGTAACAATAGTAAGCTTAGTCTTAGAATATTAGATTTTTCTGGGAGCCATATGCCGTCACCAAAAGAGCCATATATGGCTCGCGAGCCATGGGTTCCCGACCCCTGTTCTAAACTATTGCCACCTCAATATTAATTCAAATCATTGAACTTTTGAATGTTTTTATTAAAACGTAAAGATACGACAGACCAAGCATGATAATTGCTCATAACTTGGTATTATATCAGTAACTCCGCGTAATCGATCGTGTTTAGTCTGATCCGACTCAGCCTGATGGAGTTCCGGAATAAAGGGAAGTATGCCGCAAAAGTGATAATACTACGGTGTGGAATTAGACCTGTTTGAGTTTATTAATATGCAAAAAATAAAATTTTAAAATATATGGACATGGTGCCAAGAATATACGCCGTTTTTGAGCACTTCAAATCAATCGTCGGCAACCACTTGTTTGCGCATTTCCGTAAAAAACGGAATCCGTAGCATAGCAACGGATTTGCCGAAGTTAAATAAAATATACAAACAAGAGAGCGATGCTCAAATATGTGGACACGAAGTCAAAACGTACAGTGAAAACTTCACGACTAACGCAAACGTAACCGCCGCAAGGTGCGCAATTTTTGATGACGTCATCACAAACAAAAAATGGACCCCATAGATAGAACCTCGTCCTACAACCGAGAATATCAACTTAAGCTTCGTTCCTCGGTAACGATACTATGATGACGATGATCAAGGCATATCATATCGCGCAGTAAGTGATTGAGTTAAATTTGCGAAGATGACTGAATTTGGGGCCATCAATCGGTTTAAATGATTATGAATTCCTCGGTATATTCTACCGGAGTCGATGTAGCGCAAAATAAATATATGAGATCAATTCTAGGGACTTGCCGGTCGGTATCCTAATGCTTGTGGTGACTGCAATTACATTCGACAGGAAGAATATGTAATTTGAATTTACTAATGACTTCCTCTATTGGCTCGCGGAGTTCGATTAATTAAATACGCCAATGAAACGCCAGTCAGATGTAGTACCGCGGTTGACATTTGTGTACCCAAGTTTATGTGTCAAAAATCTTTTTTCCTTTCAACTACTGCACAAATTGCTTGTGGCGGTTACGTTCGCAGTAGTCCGTGAAGTTTGAGGTACGTTATGGCTTCGTGTCCATATATTTGAACATCGCTCTGTTGTTTGTATATTTTATTTAACTTCGGCAAATCGATTGCTATGCTACGGATTCCGTTGTTTACGTAAATGCGCAACCAAGTGGTTATCGACGATTGATTTGAAGTGCTCAAAAACGGCGTATATTCCTGGCACTATGTCTATGTATGTTATCATTTTTTTTATTTGCATAATAATAAACTCAACAGGTCCAATTCAACGCTGTGATATTATCACTCTTAGCGCTTCCTTTACGCCCGGAACTCCATCATGGTGAGTCGGATCAGACTAAACACGATCGATTACGTGAGGTACTGATATGATACTAATATATAAGCATTCCTCATTATGACTATCATGTTTGGTCTATTGTATCTATACATTTCAATATAAAATATTTAATAGTTTAATGTATTGAGATAATATTTAGTTGACAATGATTCAGAATGATCTTTAGTACAGCTATACCAACAATGAGATCCCGGACGGTATTGGAATTTCGTGATAATCGTTTTTCATTTTAGACGTTTGACGACTGCAGTAAATTGGTAATGCAAACCGCTGACGGCTAGCGTTTCATTTTGCATTTCTAAAGTTATTCGTTTTATTTATGTAAAGTTTGTTTTGTTAAAGAAGCTAAAGATTGATATATAATACTAAATATGATGTTTAAGTTGTTCTTATCGTGTTACGCTCTTGAGTTGTTGTCGAGCAAGGATAGACAAGGTTGTTGTTTTTGCCCAACTAGACTGGCGGGGCCATACAAGTTTAACTAAAAAGTTCCATTTTGTAAACAATAAATTTTTTTCTCCTGTCCCCCAGTCATGCTCCAGTGATTTGGGCTTATTGCAGGGCTCTGTGAGGTCTTATTGAGAATCTAAAGCAGAGGTCGGGAACTCATGGCTCGCGAACCATATATGATTCTTTTGGTGACAGCATATGGCTCCCAGAAAAATCTAGTACTCTAAAGCTAAGCTTACTATTGTTACCAGATTTCAAACTCTTTTTATAACCAAATTTGACAAAAAATTGTCCAGCGTTGTCTATGTGACCTAAGAAAATTACCAGACAGGTATTGCGACAAAACTAGGGAATTCTGAAACATATTTGGTGACCTCACAAGGCGATATAGTCGCAGAGCAATAGAATAAAGCTTTTCGTCCGTTTGTACGTACTAGTTACAGTATTCGTCACATTTAAAGCGGACGAGCAAATCTAGTTTTCAAAATACTACGGAGATGCCTAAACGAAATAAGGGTGATGAGTATCGTAGATTTTAACGAACGGTTGCATGTGAGCGACAACATGCAGTATCAGAAGTCACATTAAATGTATATTGACATTGTGTGTGTTGACTTTTGATTAAAAGTTCCAGGCCTGATTAAGTGCAGAAAAGCTATATGGCTCGCACGGAAATGCAGTTGAAAATATGTACCCTTTATGGCTCTTGACCAAAAAGGTTCCCGACCCCTGATCTAAAGACATGGGCATGACTAGAAAAAATAATAATTTAAGGCCATAAATCGAGAATGGTATTAGATAGAGATGCCATATTTGGGTTATACAAGGTGACTGAATTGAAGTTTATGACAAAAATTGTCGTCACGGTTGAGTGACCAGGCGGCCCAGATTGAATTAAGCAACGGGCCGGATTTGACTCGCGGGCCGTACTTTGCCCATGCCAGTTGTAGAGCTAAAAGTTCGGTGTAGTTTTTTTAAAATATGGAACATGTTAATCAGTTTAATACACAAAGAACCTGTTCTTAAAAGTTAATGTCCTCGCTACGCTGACAGTTTATATCAGACTATAAATGGACTCCTTGAAGTGTATGTTAAGTAAATTACACATGAATGCATTTAAAATGATTAAATGAATTCAATCGTTTCAAAGAACTTTCAAGTTTACAGGCATCACACAAACTAGTTAACAAAAATTAATTTTGGTCGCTCCTTTTACATTATAAATGGCCGCAGTGAAGTTCATGTTGTTGGTGCTGTTTGCAGGTGAGGGGAACATTTTGATTACGGATAGTAGAATGTAGAAAAAGTAGGTTCAGGTTCCAATAAATTCGAAAATCTCACCCCTGATAGAGATGGGGGGACATAAATTCCAACCACAGATACCCGCACCGAATTTAAAAAATACAAATTGCCTCCGATTCCTGCTTCCTGGAGAATGCAGATTTTAACACCACATTGCACTCCTAATATCTACAAACACCTTGATTCCAGGGATCTAGATTCCGTCTAGAGCAGTGGTTCTTGAACTGGGGCGCTCGAGAGGTCACAAGATGCCCAGGACCAAACTCAGACTTTTTTTCTCGCTTACTTCAACTTCAAATTTTCCACGCAACTTTTAGTCTTGTTTCTTGTGTTTTATAATGATGTAATAATGTGCTGTTTATACGCATGCACAATGACCCTTTCCTTCCAATGTCACAATAAACTACGCGCGACGAAATATAGTAAGCATGCGTGACCACACACGTTAAAAAAGTTAGCAATGAGTCAACAATGGCGTGACAATTGCAATTTGTGCGGTCGCTCAGACACAGACACTCGGTCAGTCAGATATTCAAGTATGGTTGTAAACATTGCCTCGTTTTCGTGGTTTTGCGTGTTATTTGTCAGTTTTCAAATGTGTTTTCAGAAAATAGTTGTAAATCAAATAACGTAATTACCATTATGTCTTCCGAGGACCTTTACTTTAGGGACAACAATTAAAAATTGATACCGCAAGCGCTGCGAAATACTAGCCTAAAATTAGCTATCAGTATTCAGTACATGTAAGCGACACGTGGTTTAATGTTTCGATTATGAATGATAGTTTCGAACATGTGAGCCAGCTTGTAAGCGCTAACCCTCCAAAGCATTCCCAAAATGAGCGTTCATAATTTTGCAATGGTAAAGTATATGGAGAATTTCCAGTTGTCAAGCGTTGGGGAAGGTGTCCATCTGCATAATAACTGTTAGAAAATGAACTGCTTTTCTTAATGCTGAAAATGTACATATATTTATCTGCACTTCAAGCTGGTGTTTGTCAGAAGGTATTGGTACTTAATCTAGACAAGTTAAGCGAGCTAAGAAGTCTGTAATCGTTGTGTATTCTGAGAAACTAATGGATTTTTGAATAGCTCAATAGTGATGTTATGATGTAAACGTTTGATTGAGGTTTTACGCGTGTTATGTAAACGTTGGGGCTCAAAAAGCATACGTTTAGTTTAGGTTACAATTTAATTTGACTTAACCAGGTATTGCAAAATGAGCGGAAATAAGAGAAAGTATGGTTACGATTAACTTAAGTATGGCTTTTACATACGACAGTGAATGGTGAAGTCGTAAGTTTATGCTTTGACAATCTGAGCAATAACGCAATGATACCAACTGGCTTACAGCGTTATCCTAAAAAATGAAAAATATTTAATCCGAATCTATTTAAAAATTTATAGATCAGTGGTTTTCGAACTTTTTATGCCGCGCCCCCTTGTTAGAATTTGGTCAAGTTGCGCGCCCCACCTCAAAAATAACTAGCTAACAATAAGCTTCAAATAACAGATAGTAAGGCGTAAGTATGTTTTATTTACAAAATACTTGGATGGAACGTAAATATCTTAAATAAAGAAATGTAAATATCTAAAATAAGGCGGGCACGATCTAATCTGACAAATATGTTTTACACTCCCTCAAAAATTGTCCACGTCCACCTTGTGGGGGGCGCCCAACCGTTTGAGAACCACTGATATGGATGAATAACCATTTCAAATTATCAACAAAAAAACGTTTTTGTGAGTAGGTGTTTACTGGAACAAGACTCAGCAAATCGAGAAGAATTATAACTGGAACACGCAATTTTTTTTCTAATACGAACGTATTGAGAATGCATTTTAAAAGAAAATATTAGATATTGAATTTGCCATTTGTTGGCGCTAATGAGCCTACTTCTTATTTCGCTCCTGGAGCGATATGATGATAATCGTTTTTGCCCCCAAGTGTTGAAGATAGTGTATAAACATACTAATTTGAATTCGTTTTCGGCAGGGTTGACTTTTAAAAATTTGAGTCTCGGAAACGAAGTTCAGTTTATGCAAGCGGTAAACGTCAAAAATTTTGAAAAATTATATTGAATCAAAACCTGCCACAAAACTGTTTGCGTAATAACCCACCGTTAAAATAAAGCATCCTGCCCATCTGAAAAAGCATTTGGCCTCGTTTCAAAGCAAAAAAGCGGGCGCAAATTCTTCACAATTTTGCAAAGGGAGACGCGGCTCGAATAGTTTGAGAACCACTGGTCTAGAGTTATGTGATGACTCTGTTTGCAGTAAAAATACGCTCCCCCTCACATTGCTGGTTGAAACGCAAAATTTTTTTTTACCTCACAGGAACACTGCGGCCAGTATCCTGCCAATGCAATAATACTTCAATGCTTATAAGGAAAGGTATGGGCGAGATAACCTCTCCGAATTATCCCCCAAACGAATACGGAAAATCAGCTTCATGCTTATGGGAGTTCAAGCCTTCCGTAGATGGGAAGAATTACAGTCTCGGTCTGACGATTATTTATCAACGACTCTATTTTGTTGTTGAAAAGTTAGAGAAAGATTGTTCCGGAAATTATTCGCTTTTTATAAACAATGGTACGTTGGCGAGTTGTACGTCTATGTATCATATCACAATTTCAATAATATATCGCAAGTGCTGTATTATTACGTCACGTTTATATTATGACGTCATTCATAATGTATAATGACATCACATTTTTGGTAATTTCCCTGGGAATCCATGAATTATTTTAATTTGTAATAAACAATATTATACCTTATCTATCCAACACTAAAATAATCTCGTTATTATAGATAAACAAGACTGCAAAAGATACATTGGCTACCAGAATCAATACGTTCCATTGGTGTTTTATGATTCTAACTCATGTGACGCTGGATCCACCAATCAATCATTCTCTCCGGGTGTTACAATTCGATATACTTCCAAAGGATTGTTGTCGGGTTTGAATCAATCTAGTATAGGCTTCAAAATCCTGTACAATTTCATCGAATGTGGTGAGGCGTGGGCAAAAGCAACGACAGATACATCTCTCACAGAGTCTTTGGAAAGTAATATAGCTATATTTATTTCAACAATTTGACTTTGATTATCAGATTAATTTACGTTGAACATACCACGAATTTTACTTCATATCATTACTTTAACCATTTGCCTTAACCCCATATCTACCATAGCCCAGAATATGCTACGAATATATATATATATCAAATATAAGCCCTCCCATTAAAATAAGACGTAGTCATCAATAACGCAAAATTTTTTTTTTACCTAGTCGATAGCAGGAAATCGCTCCTACACGTTTTAAATGATTGGCAATCTATGTTCTATCTAACGTGTTATTTATAAGCAAATGAAGTGTTATTTATAAGTAAATGAATATCAGATTTTGTATATTGAATATATCGTAGTTCTCTAATATGAATTTGTTTTTGATAAATGGAATTATAAGACATTTCCCAAAAAAAAGCCCCAGTGTTATTTTTCAGAAGAAAATTGAAATAAGACCCAGTCTTATTTTCGGGGAAACACGGTATTATTTATTTACTCAAATTAAGATACAAACAGTATAACTGGGTCGAACGGTAACAGTTTAACAGTAAATGCACACCTACTAAATGATTTGAGGTGTGATTGGCCTAAACATGATTACGTCACAAACACGCGGACTTACAAAGCAGCCAATCAAAACGTCATCTACCGGACACGTTACAAAGTCACAACACATGACAGTTGTACTTTATTACTCGCCAATCAAAAATATTTCACAACGCCCTTTCTTTCTTCCTCTGAGTGTCTGATTGTTCAAAGTCCTATTTATGAATTGTAAATGTTTTCATGTTCAGCAGGAACAGTCAACACAAGTACTGGCACGACCCCAATACCAAGTGAAATGAGTCTAACAACTCTAATAATCCTTCTTCTGTTCATACTTATCGGTGTTTCACTCATGGTCGTGACTGGAATTGTATTCTTCAGGAAAAAACGGTGAATATCATTTATAATTAGAATGATAAATTTAAATTCTACCAAATCTGATCTGGTGTTACTGTAGAGTGGGACTTGCATCAAGCTAGTGCTATAGAGTAGACTATAGCGAGTGAGTTCTACAACACTCTAGAGCGGGGGTGAGCAATTACTTTCCGCAGTGGGCTAGTTGCGGATAATAGACTTGGTTACCAGGCCGGAGTCTCAAAACTCAATATGAAAAACTGTGACTAGAATAGTTTATTCACATTAGCAAGGCCTGCGGTTATATCATAATAAAAAGAACAATGCAACAATTGAGGTCATAAGACGTTGTTTTCATCGATATTTCAAACGCAAATTTATATTCATAGAAACTACAGTCGTAATATTATCAGAATCGAGTGGGCCTGATAAAACACTTTGGTGGACACGAGCCGGCCCGCGGGTCTTAATTTGTCAACCCCTTCTATAGGGTAAAGTCTGCCGATGCGAGTCAATTATATTCTTATAAAAACAACGAAGTTTATTTCCCCTACTACGTCCCGGAATATACAGTTAGGTCTGACAGTTTTTGGTTAAAATACAGGCGTTTGCGGACCATATTTTCGGCATTATTGATGCAATCGCTTCCCAAAACTACTTCGTATCATCAAAACTCATCAAAGTTATTGGTTGTCGTTATATTGAGAGTTTCCCCAATAATTTATTAAAATCGAACATCCAAAAACATTGAAACACAAATATTTTGTTCGCCTATTTCACATCAAATTGTGTAAAAAGACTGAAACCTGTGGACAGGGACATGGACAGATATTCCACTCGACTAACACTGACACCGAAGTCGTAATAGAACTAAAATAAGGAAAATCGGAACGCATACTTCGTGTATACCCAAATATTAATAAATTACCTACTACACTTTTTCACAGTTTACAACTCACATCAAATACCAACACAGCACCGAGGACGATCCATAATTTGTCTGAAATGAGAAACGCTATCCCCATGGGACGAAACGTGACTTCAGGTAAGTTAATAGGATTTTTAATATTTGTTTCGGGAGGGACGAAAGCCGACAAAGTGGCTTAATCATGTGATGAACGGAGTTCTATCGCCCTTTTCCCTGCCCATGCTGAATATGAGAACAATTAACTCTTCTTGAGACATGGATTAGGGTGGCGGTACCAGTAACCAACCAGCAGTAGTCACTCACTCAAATATTCACCCTAAATGAGATTCCAATTTTCGAAGCTTCGTAAATTACTCAACGGTTTGGTGACAGAGCAATTCTCTGATATATTGATATATATTAGCTGCCAACGGTATAATTGCTTCTAATTGGTTTAGTTGAAATCTTAAGCCATTTCTATTACTAAATTTAGCATCGATGTTTCCATCAAATAGCATGTGGATACAAATGTGGTAATTATTTACTAAGGTGAAGATGATTACGAAGAAGTTCAAGCTGGGGCAACTGGTGAATATGAAGCGGTGCAACCAGCAACAGGTAGATACGTGAACATACAGACCATGCAGTCAGCTCTTTGGTATGAAGAGATACGGTCAACAACTGACGGTTACGTGGACGTACAGACCGAACAAGAAGCTGACGGATACGTGTACGTACAAACCGAACAAGTACTTGACGGATACATGAACGTACAAAACCAGCAAGCAGATGATGGGTATGAAGCCATGCAACCAACAACTGTTGAATGCGATAAAGTACAAATCAGGACAACAGCTCAGGATCAAGAAAGCGGACAAAGAAACGTAAACGTACGTAACAAGCAAGCAGCTGATGGTTATGAAGAAGTACGATCAACAACTGCTGGATACCTGAACTTACAAACCGAATGGTTGGATGATGGGTACAAGAAAGGGTATATCAGGTCAACTACACAGAAGCAAGATGTCGCATATGAATCTATATATAACTAGTTTTGCATAAAGGATTCAAGTCGTTGTTTGGGGATGATGGAGGTCTGAGGAGTGCTGGTATTGTACTGAGCAGAAAAAACTCATTAGCGCCGCCTTGATTTTGAAAACGAAATATTAAAAAAGTATTTGTCGGTAATCGATTCGAGCTCTTAGATTTTGTTACCCTATCTAATTTAGTTCGCTGTTCGCACAAACCACTTAAAAAAATTATATTTCTTTTTCTTAACTAACTAAATAATTACACATAGTGTAAGAATATGCAAGTACTGTCATGTATTACTATATTATTTTTAAACAAATTCAATTATAATATTCAGAATAAAAGTTGAATGCATATATAGAAGCGATAACGTGGGTGATTTTGTGTAGAATTTTCTGTATGAACATTGCATTGTTTCATGGCATTTGAAACACACATGATGATGTGATGTTGTATTGCATGTAAACGGTAGAATTCTCGGGTGATATTGAGTAATACTCTATGAAATGATTTTCGGCATTTGTCTTCAATATAGCTCGACGGCTTAGAGCTTCAAGCTATGTTGTAATTTGTAACCATAGCTTAGAAACTATTAGTTTTGATTAAGATGCAAGCAGGCATAACTTAGGCGTAGTGGGTTGGTTTTCACAATGAGCATATATACAATGAGTGGAAACTGCCAAATATTTGCTCATTAATCCATTGTACCCTGCATTTTTACGTCGTCCAGCTAAATGGTTCGTTGCATATGGAGAAAGCATATCGTTCGCTGCAAAAATCCCTGGGTTGGGTGCGAAATTGGCCATATTGAGGCTTTTATTTTTCGATTCGTGTTCGGTTTTGGGTTTCGAAGTATGGTACGTTGAAAGCATACTAACTAGGAGCATATGCATATTGGGAATGCATATCTATTAGGCAGAAAACGTAGCTACAGAACAGAATATGATTCAGTCGCCACGTGGGGTGCGGTTATTGCTGTATTTATTCATTGATATAACATGGGACTTATATATTTATCCAGGGAGAGAGGAAAGCCTGAATATATATGGCGAACCACGGCCTCTCCAAATGGCTCTGTGCTCCATATGAACCCCCAGACTGCCAGAACTTTGTAAACTACTTATTAAAAATACTGATTTTAACTTTAAATTACTCTGGGATATCTTGCCATTGAAATTTGAAATTTGCCGTTTTCATGTCTTGTGAATTTACACAAAAAAAAATTTATCATATTATTTAGAGTACATTTTGCTATCAGTTATGATGTTTGCATATATATTATTTAATTTTAACGATCTTTCATATAGTCATATATATATAGATACTGTTGATTTTGGATGCAATTATATATTTGTAATTAATAGTGAGATATAGAACTTGGACAAGGGGCGCAGCCAGGATTTTTCCAACGGGGGGGGGGGGGGGGGGGGGGATTACGGTAGTTTTAAAACAGTGCACCAAAAGTTCAATTCATGACGGCGTAAGGCGGATAATGAATTAAAAACAATGCGTCGTTCACAGCGAAATTCCACAGTTACGTGTAGCTCGCCTCTGACGGTTTTGGTGAATATATACAAAAACACGCTCGCATGTAGCGCCGATCGAATGCATCAAATGTGGAACTTTTACTTGGGATTTAATGCTAATAAAGTTGACTTTTTTTGGCATTCAATGATTATTTACATGCGTCGTGATTAGTGGTGGACAAAATCGTATTTTTTTATATAAAATTATTCGAATATTCTAACGATTATCGGCGAAGAATGTTAAAGAAAACTATTAAGGAATGCATTCACAACAAAAATTAATTTTATTCTGATTTTTATCTTCTGTGTAGGATTTGTATCACAGTTACGGTCCCAATTTTGAGCAAACAATATTATCCTTACTGACCCTGGGATGCGATATTTGTGAAGCTGATAGTTGACATTTTTATGTTTTAATTTTATATCGTTTCCGTGTTACTTTCGTATTAAATAATAATTAAAAAACTCCTCAAATTGTTGAGTATTCACGTGGACTCCTCGCCGTCGTTGGGTGGTTCACGTAACCGCTGGTCGGTTACGGCTTCCTCCACCACCAAGTCCATGCTTCCGAAAAAACAAACAATACAGTAACACTAATCCCATACCCGACTTGGAATGCTAACCGGACGAGAGGCCGTGGTTCGCCATATGGATAAGCCGTCTTATCGGCTTTCCTCTCCCCCGGGATAAATATGTAAATCCTATCCTATCCTAACTCAGCTTTGGTTTCAAACACTGATACTTAACACGTGAATAAATCAGCAATAATGGCATTTCTACGTGGTCAAAATATAATTTCTTCACAATATCTCGGGAAATTTGCATAGAATACCTTATTCACATGTCTTGCTTATCTGATTCAACGTTTCTAAATTTACAAAAACGATGTTGACGCGATTTACGCAAAATTAGAAATTGAAAAATATGATGGCGCAAAAATGAAACAAAACAAAAAATTCTCATACGTAACTCGTTGTATATTTATGTCAATAAATTCTATTTTGCTTTTATGGAGCGCCCTGTATTTGTATTAAAATAAAAGAGAATGTCCTTAAATTAGCTTATAACCCTTCTTTCATTTTAAACGCCCTAAACGACGGTTACGTGCGCGTTACTGAATAACAATCACGCTTTTATCATTATTAGCGCCAACTAAAAAACATAAAATGTCGTAAAGATAAAAAAGTCTGACGGTGTTAATTGCGCTGCAGTGATAATACACAGAATAATATCGTTTTGACGAAACCATAATGCGCGACCGTAAAACGACGGTGCTGCTTTTTTGTGGAAGAAGTTTCGCATAAAAAAGTTTCTCAAACGGAATGCGACCCATGTAAAGGGCATTGTATTCATTGATATAAGATGGGGTTAACATATTTACCCAGGTGGAGAGGAAAGCCGATTTTCTGCTATTCTTCCAATTTTTTGTCTTCGTTTTTAATGTCAAGATATCCCAGACTGACAGAGTAATTTAAAATAGGGGAGCCCTGGGGATTCGTATGGAGCACCCTATAAACTATGATTGTGAGAAGCCGTGGTTCGCCATACATTTAGGCCTTTTTATCGCTTTTGCTTCCCCTGGATAGATATGTACCTAAATCCCATGCTATAATTAGAAATACCCGCACTTGACTTCATATTCTGTGCTATAGCTACGTTTTCTGCCTAATATATATGCATTCCCAATAAGCATATGCTTAGTATGCTTTCAACGTACCATACTTCGAAACCCAAAACCGAACACGAATCGAAAAATTAAAAGCCTCAATACGGCCAATTTCGCACCAGGCGCGGCCAAAGCAAAGGATTTTTGCAGCGAACGATATGCTTTCTCCATATGCAACGAACCATTTAGCTGGACGACGTAAAAAATGCAGGGCACAATGGATTAATGAGCAAATATTTGGAAGTTTCCACTCATTGTATATATGCTCATTGGTTTTCAGTGATGTTTGACCACGATTCAATATGGGATAGAAGAGTTTTCTCGTATTACAACCGAGAATATTAACATAGGGTCCTATATATACTATGATCAAGGAGTACTGCGCAGTAAGTGATTGAGTTTTAAATTTGACACACCACGAAGCGAAGATGAGTGAATTAGCAGTAATCAGTTGGTTTTGATGATATTCATTCCTTAGTATATTCCACCGAAGTCGATATAGCGCAAAACAAAATAAGTACGAGTCTGAGAGCCATTCTGGTATAAATCCTGGGATTTGTCGGTCGGTTTTCCTAATGCTTGTGGTGACTGCAATTACATTCGACAGGAAGAATAGGTAATTTCGATATACTAAGACTTCCTTTATTGGGTCTTAGTGTTTGGTTATTAAAACACCCGAAGCAAACGCTTGTCAGCTGTTAGTACCGCGCCGAACAACCATGTGTATATATTTAAGCATTTCTCATTTTCTGCATAATAGTATTTCTAACCGGCCCAACTGAACGTTGTGATATTTTGAATCCTCCAACCCACCTCCATCCTCTTCCGGAACTCAATCATAATAAGTCGGAGAAGATTAAACACAATAAATCACGCGAGGTACTGATTTAAAACCAATATATAAGCAATACCCGCTATAAAAGCCATGTTTGGTCTGTCACATCTATAGGTTGCAATGTATAAAGTGAAGAGTCTAATGACTTTTTAACGTAGCAATGATTCAGAATTGTATACAATACGACTTTAGCTGTGATGTGATTCAGGACGTTGTTAGAATTTCGTGATAGTCTGCGAACCAGTTATTTTATTATTACGTTGGAGTTAGACGATCGCGTTAAATGGGTAATGTGCACTGCGGCTGACCTTTTATTTGCCGTTTCTAAAGTTATGCGTTAGATTTATGTAAAGTTTGTCATGTTAGAAAAGCTAATGAGTGGCATATATTAGTGAATATGACGTTCAAGTTGTTCTTATCGTATTACGTATTTGTGTTGTTATAAAGATATAGGCTCGGCGTGGTTTTCTGAAACTATGGAACCTGTTAGTTTTTATAGAACTCTTTTGCGACAGTGCAGACGAGACAAATAAGTTAATGCCGATAGGTATACAACTAGAGTAAAAAGTAAAGCTCTAAAGACCAATTGAGTCTCTATATCAGGGCTTACCAAACTTGTAAGGTCGCGACCCCGTCCAATATATTAAAATTTTCTGCGAGTGTTTCCTAGTCCCTTCGAGCGAAGAAACAGATAGTATCACCCTTGTGTTTATTTATTTGATCATTGCTCTCGTATTCAGTTATAATTGGTAACTAAAAAAATTCTTTCCTGGATTTGAAATCCAAAATGGGAAAAGTCAAAACAGTGTTGCCAGTGATAGAATTCAAATCAATAGTGCTTGGGAACATTATTTTTTCTTCGTATAATTCGTTCATTATTTTTCTCGTATATGTACGTTATAATAAACTATAGTCCAGGGGTCGCGAACCTTTTTGGCCAAGAAAGCCATAAAAGGTACATATTCAAATTGCATTTTGGTGCGAGCCATACAGCCTTTTTTTCCTTAATCATGTTTTACTCAAAAGTCATAACATACAATGTCTCAATAAACTTTTAGTGTGATTTCTGATGCTGCATGTTGTCGCTGAAGACCTTGAACGAATGCTCACGTGCAACACATGTTGGAATTGACGATACTCATCGCCTGCCTTTTTTGTTTTAGGCATCTCCGTAGTCCGTAGTACTAAATATTACAAATAAACAGTACAAACGGACTGAAGGCCTTTCCTTATTTCGCTTAGTGGAGTCACAAAATATGTTTAGAAATATTTTTGTTTTGTCACAATGCATGTCTGGCACTTAATGCACATAACATAGTTACCGGTATATAGACAATCGCTGAGCGCGTTGTCCGAAACGTATTGGCAAATGTTCTGGTAAATTTATATATACTTATAACGTTTGAAAAAGGGAGCCATGGGTTCCCGACCCCTGAACTATACTGTCTGTTTATAATATGCCCATGCGTGGTAGACTACAGAGCGGTACTTCCCAATGTGTGCGTCGGCTGAAAAAATTCTTTTGGGTCTCTTGTTTATTGATTTAAAAAAAAACATAAAATTGTTAATTTTATTTAATGGTAAACAGTTGCCTGGAATAATTTGTCGATGTTAGTAATATCATGGCGTGAAAACTCGGCAGCATTAATCTTGCAATGCTCAAATGATGTCACGGCATGATATTTCTTGAAAAATCGCTATTTGGAAACAAGCGCAGTTTTCTCATTAGTGCAATGTAAAGTAATTTTTATGTTGAAATAATTGTTTTGTATCAGTAATTAATTTTGCAGCCACAAAAGCATTACATGCCGTATATTATTTGAGCATATTCTTGGGTCTGGAGCTTTATTCAAATTAACACGAGTAAAAATCTCACAAAAAAGTGAACGTATGCAAATTTCATTTCACATAAGCTCGTTTATATAAATTAAAGCGTTTCAAATAATTTTTCAGTTTTACCGACATCACAGAATCTAGTAATTCCAGAATCTAGTATCGTAATTCAATCTTGGTTGCTCCTTTGGCGTACAAATGGCCACAGTGCAATGTATTCTGATGGTGTTATTGGCAGGTGGGTGAATTGGCTATTCCAGTGATAAATATATGTAGGAAAAAGTAGATTCAAATTATTCGAAAACTTTACTCTCGATTGAGATTTCACACCGGATGAAAAGAAACAAATCAGCTTCGAATTTCTACTTTGGATCTAAAATTAGTCAGATAGGGACATCGATATTCGTGTAGGGCAGTAGTTTTTGAAGGTCGAGGAAGGTCTAAAATGGGTCGCGCCTAGGTCGTCAATGCAAGGGCGATCGATCTACGAGGAGGGGCCGAATCTTTCAGCTGTTCCAATGTTTCAATATACTTTCCTAATTTTGGTATTTAAAACATTGAAATAGAAAATACCATTTGCTGAAAGAATTGAATTTCTGATTTTTTGACCTCCCGGACCTGCTCCGTCACAATATGTAACTCGAGTATTTCATGTATCCATATACTACTGTTATACAAGGCCCAAATTCAAAACCACAGACTACAAAAAGTGAGGCAGAGAAGGCCGGCAGGCCCGAGAAAAATTTGCTCTTTCTGCCCGGGCGATATAACTGAATGACCAAACAGCAAAGGAGTGGGATTTCGAAAGAAGGTATTAGACCGGGCGTCATGTGTTTACGATATATTTCATGAATAGGATACTTTGGTATTGTGTTTTTGAAGACACAAATTACGTGCTGGGAGACCTTGCCTTTTACGAAGTTAATCGAAGGCTCCACACCTTCTCTATATTTCATTTTCTTTTTTTACAGGAACACTACAGACAGCGTTCTGCCAATGTGATAATACTTCATTGGTTATAAAGAAAGGGAACGGCGAGATTACTTCTCCGAATTATCCTCCAAACGAATACGGAAAATCAGCTTCATGCTTGTGGGAGTTCCAGCCTCCGATAGATGGGAAGAATTACAGTCTCAATCTGACGATTGTTTATCAACGACTCTATTTTGTTGCTGGTGGATTCCACTTGAAATACTGTTCGGGAAATTATTCGCTTTTTATAAGAAATGGTAAGTCGAAGGCTATTAGATACACAAGTTGACCGTACATTTGAGCCCACGTACATTTGAACCCATGTGTATATCCACGGGTTCAATCTATATGCGGGTGCTAAAACCCTTGGATTAGGGTTAGTATGGGTTCAAATATCCGTAAAACTAAAAAATTTCCATAGGTGCAATTACTATGCAGGTGCAATTGTCGTGGGTTCAGATGTACGTGGTTCAAATGTACGTGGGTTCAAATGTAATGGAACGGATACACAAGCGTATTCAGAGTGGAGTCCATCCATCCCCCCGAGGG
Source organism: Styela clava (assembly GCF_013122585.1). Lineage (NCBI taxonomy): Eukaryota > Metazoa > Chordata > Ascidiacea > Stolidobranchia > Styelidae > Styela > Styela clava. The sequence continues at coordinate 19,326,665 of NW_024102830.1, forward strand.
GTGGTTTAAAATAAGATGGCGTCAGATTTTTTTATTATGACATAACCGGTTACGTAACTTTCTACTCAAATGATATTCTCTAAAAGCTCACTAAGAAATTAACAACAGAGCAGACGCCAGAAGAAATATGATACGCAGAATTAACGGATTTTCATAATACACGATAATGAAAAAATACATGACCAATTTTTTCGTGGTGAAAAGAGAAGCTACCTATTCGATTAGCGAAATTTTATAATATAAATTTTGAACCTTTTCTTATAATGAACTTTCACATAATCTCGTTTTTGAAGATTAGTAAGACTGCCAATGAATGATACATTGGAACCGGGATTCAATACGTTGCATTGATGTTCTATGATTCATGAATTTTCCAATTTGTAATACAGAATATAAGTTTTCTATCCAGCACTAAAATAATCCAGTTTTTTTCACAGATCAACAAGAATGCCAAAGATACATCTCTACCCAGAATCTAAAATACGTTACATTGATGTTCTATGATTCTGACTCATGTGGCGCTGGATCTCCCAATCAACCATTCTCTCCGGGCGTTACAGTTCGGTATACTTCTAAAGGATTGTTGTACAGTTCGAATCAATTTAGTATGGGATTCGAAATCCAATACAAATTTACCGAATGTATTGAAGGTACTGGATTTTAAAGTGATATTGTTATTCAAATAAATATTAGAAGATATTAGTGTGGATATTTAGGAATATTTTTCGTTTTCATTCCATTTCTTATTCTACATTCGCCATTATTATTTGACTAGCTTTGTTGGTTAGGAAGTAGGACTTTCACTATGTTATTGAGATCATTGGCCCAATACCTCGCGTTTAAATACCATAGGCACCACCTCACCCAGAACATAACTAATTGGGGAAAAGTAATTCCGAACCAGAAATATTCTGATAATTACAAATAATGGTAGCTCGTTATGTCGATATTTCACATTTTTCACTGATGTTGGATGTTCTTTGAAAGACAAACAAAATTAAAAAAAAGAATCCGCATAAATGAAAATGATCAATTTAATTTTTTCTAGCAACGACACTCTACCCGACAACTATTGCACCTACAACCACTGTTATTGAAACGACTACTGCGGAAGAAACTACCACATATATGATGGAAACCACTGCGCCAGAAAAGCAGGAAACGACAAGTGAGATTAACATACATGTATTTATTAAACATGAATAGCGTTCATATCTATCCCGGGGTGAAAAAAATCCAATATAACCGAATCTGTCTGTATATGCCAAATTTTGATCTCCCGATTGGAAAATTTACCGAATATGGTAAAGGTATGCTTTCGTGTCTTGACTTGGTTCTTCAAAATTCGTTTCACAATGAAAGTTTGTTTACGAATCCATAAGTGTTGCATACATGGATATGGAGTAGGACTTGCAGATATAGCTTTATTTTAAAATTCCAATATTTAAAAGTCAACCTTTTGAGTCGAGGCTGGCTTCCTATTGGGTTCTGCAAAACCTGATATTTTCTTTTCAATCCGATTTATGCTAGATTGACTACCATTTGTTACAGTAGGATAGAAAAAAAACGAACATCGCAATTGCTTAAGGTTATCATTCCTAATCTGCATTATTATTTTAAATAACTACAAACCAATTATGCAAGCAGAATTTATCAAAAATATAAAACTTATTAGGATGTCGAAAATGGACAAATCAAAGATGAAATCCAAGATTTCTAATGTGTCTAGGTGCGTAGATATATTCCCATATAAAACATACAAATTACTTTCTTACAGTGCCAACAAAAAGAATCGAAATGGGAAATTTGTCTACATTCATCAATAATTTGACATGGACAAAATCAACGTTCGACACAACTCCCATAGAGTCGTCAAGAGGTAAGATATGATATGCTTACTCTCACTATTTCCGTATTGAGTTTTGAATCTATCCTAACCCATAGAATATCAAGAATCCTACTTCATTTGCTTATTTTAACCATTTCCATAAAGTATTATATCTATCCTAACCCATAACATACCATGAATACCACCAGTTCACATGCCGTCTCCAAAATTTAATCTAAATGTTTAAATTTATCCTAACCCAGAACATGGCCCAAATCCCACTTCATATGCTTACTCTTACCATTTGCATAAAATGTTATAACTCTCCTTAGCCTGAGAATGCATAATTCCCCTTCATATATACTGACTCATATTTACTGACTTTACATATTTCCTGAAAACATTTTCGTTGTAACATATTATCACACGTGACCTGCATGTCGTTCGTTTCCGCTATAGACTCTCATTCCGTTATTTTCATAAATACAACAAGAGGACTGTGCTCAAATATATGAACAGTTAGAGCCACATAATTTTTGATGACGTCATAGCGAAAAAAAGTAATAGCCTTCTGGAGAAAATTTTAACCACTGAAAATTTCAAAGCAATTGGTTCAGTATTCGAAGAGAAAAGCGATTTTTTAAAAATGACGAAGACAACTAACAATAACAACATAATATTGAAACGATCGTTATGTCCACTACGTGTCCAAAAATATTAGTATCAACAGAAACAGTCAACACAAACACTGATGGAATTACGAACACAGGTGGAATGAGTCCAACAACTCTAATACTCCTCCTCTCCATACCAAAATTTATCTTTGTTTTACTAGTTGTCGTGGCTGGAATTGTATTCTACATGAAAAGACGGTGAGTATTGCATGATTAGAATAATAAATCGCAAAACCCAATTATCAGATATTTATTTTATCGCCATCTGAAACTAATAAACGGCCTGAACGTGTAAATTTCCATCAGGAACTAAAACTGGTTATCGAACAATTGCGCACGTACGCTGATTTAATATCATATACGTAATATTTTCAAAGATCACAACGCTCAGACCATGTCAACACAGCACAAGGGACAGCTAATTCTACTGAGATGGGAAATATCATTTCTACGAGTCAAAACGGAACGTCAGGTAGGTGTTATTACTTTTAAAGACACCATTGGGATATGAAAGAAAGTTGCATATTTCGCAGCAAACCATATCAAAATTTTCTGGCTTTTATTTTGGTCCCTCAACGCTCATTATTGCCATAATAAATATCACTTGTATGTCAGCGGAACAACTCCCATGTTACTGCTTGGTTTTCCGTCCCAGTTTAGATAGTTTCGGATTCCAGCAGTGTTCATCTTATTTCGAACTATCAATATTTGTTATTAGATTTCATTCGAACCCACAGGCAAGTAACAAGATCAGTTTCCAACTTTTCTGCAGAGTAGGGTAATAAGGTTGATACAGTACTACCCTACTACAACAAGGAATATGAATTCCAAAATAATATATTCAGGTACCGATGGCTACGAAGAGGTTCAATCTGCGCCATCTGGCGGATATGAAGAGATACGACAAGCAACTGACGGATACGAGAAAGTGCAAATCAGGGCAATACCTCAGGAAAAAGAAAGCGGATATAAAGCAACGTATATGAACGTTGCATAAAAGTCAGAAAACAAATATTGTGCAACAAAACAGTGAAAGATTTTTTCATCGACCGACTTTGTACTACGAAGCGATTCCATTACTTATTTATTCGTGGAATTTGCAATGACTTCATACGCAATAATTTGTTGCCGTCAAATTATTTCCTGTTTGAATTGAACAGAAATGTTTCATGTTTCATGCCGTTCGAATGATTACTTAGTATCGTAAATACTAAAAAACTTCGTAACCCATTTAAATAATTTTGACCAAATAAAACTTTCAATGAAATAAAAAGCTATCCAAATCTGCTTTATTTTCCATCCATTTACGCATTCTATTATCATTTGTTAATTATAAAGTTCAGTTTATCAAATACATCATTGGTATAAGAATGTTGATGTTATCATCTCGGTGGCCGTTTGTAATTTTCCGTGGAATGTTTTTTAATGAATAATGGAAACAATGCTTTGCCTAACCTGTATTTAAATAAATTTTGTTGGATTTGAACTCCAGAAATGCAAAAAACACCTTTTTCATAATTTATCTATTTTACTTATTGTTATCCATTATACAATTTTTCGTCAGAGTTTCAAACATGGCCTCTATATTGTGCAGATTTGTAGCGTACTGGACACTTTTTTTCTATTTTACTCATTACTTATTGATCTTAAGATCGGTAAGTATGTTGATGGTATTTGTCTGTTTGTCTGTTAGATGCACGCGATATCTCGCGAAAGCGAGGTTGAATCTGCTCTAAATTTTGCATGTGCATTCATCATATCTCGGGCCAGAAGCCTATTGATTTCGGATGAATTATGTCGTATAATTAGCGAGTTATTAATTAATTAGTGATGGGACGCGCGGTGTCACTATGAAGTGAAGTCATGAATCGAAACCGCAGTTTCGATCTCCGACCGATATTCTCGTTATTATTCAGTATACGATTTTCCGACAGTCCTTCAAATATGTCCCAGAGATTGTTCGTTCTAATTCCCATAAAACTGGAATTCTAGTGTCAAAAGCCACGAGATTCGATTTAATTCAATACATATTTAAATACGTGACTGTCGGCATTTATTTAAATATAATTCTCCACATTCCAAACCTAGTTTATTATTTGTACCTTTTTTATAAGACCTTTTCTTAATCATGTCGATAATGATATATCGCTCAAGACCAGAACCAAAATTAGACTTCATTTCAGAATAACCGAATAAAAAATGAATAAATAAAGCCAATGATCTCAGAATGAATAGCTCGTCTGTCTCAAATCAAACTCAACCAAGACAGTTCAAAGAAAACGTGGGCAAGTTCCAAATCAGTTACCGACGCGTTCACTTTTAGCAAGACTATGACTTTGAACTCTATGTTGGTACTTTACATATATATATGTGTTCAACTAAACCTCTTACACGATTGTTGGTGTTTAAGAGGAAACCCGCCGGCATTATCAGTAGTTTCAAAATTCTAGAATTCTAAAAAATGTTCAATCAGGTATTAGACCCTTTGGTGTCGCTGCTCGATAACCAGTTTTGGTTCTCTGTGATTTCTCTTCTCCAGTAAAACTGTGTAATTATCCTTTCCTTGTAATTGTGATACTATTTTTATATGTTCTTATATGGGACGCCAGACCGAAGAGCATTAGGTTTTATTCTGTGACATTTATTGAGTGACTAAACATACATTTTTGCAACCAGTGAATGTTATCTCAAAACTCTTCCTTACGAGACTTTGTATGTTTAATATATTAATAAATACTTATTTTAAAATTGAAGGTTGAATCATTCGACGACGTCGGGCTTTGGGACAAGGGAATGAATACGCATTGCTTGCACGACTTCATAGAACGGTTTTCACTCTTAACAAGGCCTTGTATAAGCGGCCATTGATATATAATATACTATATTGAGAGATCGGAAGCTTCCCGGTCGACATTGTTTACTAATTCATTGTACCCTTTGCGATGTGATAGAGACAAGTATGTGCGACATGCACCCCAACAAATGCTGTGGTGTTTGCATACTTCGTGAATATTTGGTATCAAAAATCCCTAACTTAGGTAAGAGTGACTGTAGTCTAGTAGCTGTGGACACACCTACATATGCCAACTAACGCCGTACTAACATCAAATATGGGATTATATATTCATCTATTTTACTGTCTGTTACAGAAGTAGTTTAACTATATATACTCCAGCATTTATTTCATTCATCCATAGATTACTGCTATATTCCCCAAACTTTAAATCAAATCACAGGCTGCAAAAAGTAGAACAGAGATCATTGCAAAATAGGCTTATCCGCGCCGGGCGGGCAGCGGCAGTGAGTTATATGGTTGAGTGATCATACAGTGGTTTTTGTCAACGACGACCGTGCGTAAGATCAGGGGTTCTCAAACTTTTGGCGTTGCGGAGCCCTTGAAAAGATTGACTATTATTCACGGAGCCCCAAAATAAATGTTAGAATTGTTACTTTCCCATTAATATTCCTGAGTAAGTTAAACGTACTTTACTCAATTTAAATATTAAACACTTTTAATAGGGTTAATACAAGTCATAAAAAAATCTAAATTTCAAAGATAAATTGTATATACTAAAGCTATAAATTTGACACATGACAAACATATTTATAAATAAATTAGGAGTCGAATCTTTATACCCTCTTGACATTTTTGGAAGACTTCAAAGGCCGCTAATAACGTACGCGATTGCATTTTGTTACAATCGCCGATTGTTTTCGTCAGCATGGCGTGTTTTTAAACCTCAAACATCTTTACGCCGGTGTATATTCTCCCTAAATAAAAAATTTCCTCCGGCATATACATGTATTGCTCCACAATGACAATTGCTTTTTCGTTCTCGTGGGGAATTATGAGTTCAATGTGAAAAACATGTTACCATATTATAATCATCGGCGACGAAATGCTGAAAATAACAGTCAATAAAGAGGTAAATCCGCAATTCAAATTTCTTGATTAAGAAGCGGCATTGGCATTCTAAAATATTAGAACTAAAACTTAATGGAAGATAACACTATAAATTTTGTTTCAGCAGACTCACGTCAGAATGAAAACGCTGTTATAGACATCGTAAATCATAAAATTTGGTGTTATGTTAGGTTTTCGGTTATTCATCGTAGCACTCAATTCACAGTCAATTAATTATGCGCGCGATGTACCATTTTTCCTAACTGAAAGTACCGACAGAGCCGCATGCACTAAATTAACTTTCAATCGTTCGTATTTTGCCAAGACCTTGTGATTTTTCAAACGGCGACATCTTGCTTAAAAATAATCTCGAGTGCGAAAGAACAAATCAAGTTTCACAAATCCCAAGATCGCAAAAATACGACTCCCAATTTATTTATAGTTAGCAGTTTATCACGCAATTTATGTTATTTTAGAATAGTATTTTATCATTTTAGTAATCTTAATAGTAATTTCGAACCGAACGCGAGTAACGATGAGCACAATTAAATTATTACGACAAGACACTTTAGATGCTCGCATCGGTCATGAATTGAATATTTTACGCAACAGAAATCTCGTTATCCGTTTTTTTTTTAAATCGCCAAGAATGTTGCGCATAAATTTTCGATTCCAATTTTGAACCTCCTCCCTCTTTAAAAATCCTGGCGGCGCTCCTGCTTATAAATAATGTCATTTTTAAATTCCGCCCATTTGCCATGTTTCGAGGCTATATTGTTGTCAAATTTCATCAAAGCTGTTATTGCTTCTAGGAACAGTTTTAAATAGCCAAGCCAAGTCAGTATTTTGAAAAGTAATCGAATAGCTCGCGGAGCCCCTGGGTTACTCTAGCGGAGCGCTGGGGCTCCGTACGAAGCACTTTGAGAACCTATGCGTTAGATCTCGAGAGAACTTGCTTGACCGTGCGTAAAGTTTATACGAGATGTTTCGTGAACCGCACTTGCCCAAATAATTTTATCAGTTTCGGTAATGGCTCAACACAACAGTTCCAAATCCTTCTAAACAAGAAGTGCTTAGTCGGGCATGTTTTTGCTAGAATCAGAGTAGTCTTTTAAAACTATATGAAATTGGAATCCTCCGAGTTCGAGAGTCTACAGTAGTGATTACCGCTCCATACGTTAAGTGACGTCAAAGCTCATTTTCCTCCAATTTCCCGTCGACCCGGCCATTTTTTCGCGCTTACTTATTAATACTTAGCTACGACCCAGGGTAACACTGTTTGAAATGCGCGTAAGAGAAAAATTCAGTACGATTATTCTTTTAATTTGTAATTGTTGGTTACTAAAGATTAGTGTGAGTGAAACATTTTATTGAAATAGTTTGAGAGTACCGCAGAATCGGTCATTCGAAAAATTGCAAAGACAGTATTTTTACATTTATTATCCCACTATGAAACACTCAAAAAAGTATTATATGACAAACGAGTAAAAAATAAAACACACAAATGTAAATGTGAAATGTTAAAAAAAACTCAAGACAAAGTGTTAATATTATCAGTCTTAGAGTTTCAAGTATTCTTCAAACCAGAACACTGGTTGAACTACAGCAGCCAAGAAGTCATAGTTGATCAACATGACGTGCAATAAAAAATCTTTTATGTAATTCATCATGGTTTGTTTTGGTTTGTTTTTATAATCATCCTCTATTTGCTTCAGTTCGTGGAAATTCTTGGACGTGTACTCATCGTCATCGCGTATGAAAAACTTTTTAAAGTGTGGAATTGTGTAGTTGAAGCCATCCAGCCACTCGTACATTTCCTGTGAAAACTAAACATTTATTGAAAAAATAATCAATCGGTCAAAGAGGTTTAAGTAGTTAGTGTTATCACACTTACTTTCAAAATCACTTCCGTGTATTTGGGAACGCAGCAGTTTGTATTTTTCATACTTTATTTTCTTTTGATTTGTATAATAATATTGGATTTTAAGTATGTACTTTAAGTAGAAAGAAAAGTAATAGTTATGCATAAAAAAATACATGGCTCGAGAATTACATGTATCATCATATCACAAACACTAACCTTCTTTAAAGAGTCAGACCAGCGAGCAACTCAACCGACACAAGTAATCGAATACGAACGATCAGCAGTTACGACTAATCATCAATTACTATCAAGTCGCAAAATGAGTTCGTGCTTACTCCTACCCTTCAGCAACATACAACAAAGACGTACAACATGTACACTGAAAAGCAGACCTGCTACAAAAGCTATCCACGAATCCGTCAAATCACTGAAGACCACTACGCCGACATTTAGTACTAGCTGTATTAGATAAATCAGTGATTGATAATAATATAGGAGCGGATTTGTTCAGAACATCGAGCCCCACATAACCGGATGATGAACTCAAACAGGCCGTGTTAAAAAAATTGCATACAGCGAAAATGAAATACCTCCAGCGTATTTAAACTCTAATGCAACGGTGCACATCATGCGGTCGTACGGACGCATGCGGCCGTCATGACAAAATAATGCGGCCGTCAACATACAAAATCCTATGAACAGAAAAAAGTTCAAAATATGGGAATTGGCGGCTATGCTGGTGCAAAAAGAATGATGAATAGCTTGTGTAGAAGTTTAAGACCAGGAAAATCTGCTGGACACATGGAAAGGCGCAGTTGAATATCCGGTGCTACAAGAATTGGCAGGCTTGTCCATGGGACACATTTACTGTCCCTTTCCCATCTCATCCCACGGAAATTACGCCTGTGCTATCCCATCCCATGGGATTCCCATTGAAATAAAATTCAATATAAATTAGTTAAATTTAGTTTTAGCGTCTACTAAATAGGACTACATGTATGAAGAGACATGCAAAACATCAAAATTTACGGACTTTGTTAACTTTATATTCATAACTATTATGCATGTGTCCATCAGCCCCTCACGAACTATGTTGTTAATGCTGAATATATTTTGCCTTTAAAACTAACAGGAGAGCTATATATATGAAAATATGAAATATATGGACACGAAATCTATAACGAAATGTTTTACCATCATTTCCCTCGAAAATCATACGGTTTTCGTGTCCCATGGGACGTTTCCCATTCCCATGGACAAGCCTGAGAATTGGCAAGAAAAACTCTCGTTCTTTTTGGAAGCACTTACACGTGCTTTTCAAGAATGACGTACCTGAAGAATGAGTACCGAACCAGATTGTTAGTCAACCTGGAGTCTGAACTAAGGCTGATGTTATCCAGCCAGTTTCCTGACTTTGCAAGTTTATCTGCCCACATGCAAGACCAAGAGAGTCATTAAATTGCTACAATGCTTCGCGAACTTTTCTAGAATAAATTCATTAAAAGATTTGACATTTTATTATGCTTTTGAGGACAAGAAAATGGAAGCGACCGCCCCTCTCCACCTCCCTGACTTTCGATTTTTTTTTCAAACTGATGCAACTTGCTGGAATATATCTGCTCAAGAATTGGTCCACCGAAAGGAAAACTCCGTTTAAAATGCGAATATTATACTTCCAAGTAATCCTACATACTTTATAATTGGGCAGACTGCACCTCGCATGGGTCAAATACGCGGTTATGACGTCATAAAAGCCAAAAACAAATTCGCATCAAACCACTTGCGGCCGTATTGAATTCATATAAATGCAATGTGGCCGCCAAGAGCAAAAAGGTTGTGCACCCCTGCTCTAGTGATATACGCGATCAAACTCCGTGCGATTTATTGAGAAAACCGAAAAAAAAATTTTTGGTTTTATTTGATTTGATTTGAACTATGCATCAGAAGCTAGAATTGATTCATATGGGCCTATTGAAACAGTGACATTAGAATGGCAAAAAGATTTAGTGACAAAATTGCTTCTGAATTTCAGGAATGTGCCTGTGCCACCACGGCGCTCTAGAGCAGGGCTGGGCAATTATTTTTGGTATCGGGCCACATTGAATATTTAAAATGCAGTGACGGGCCGGGACTAAGTAAAGTCAATCGCGCGTTTTTATTGTATTTTATTACACATTTGAATAAAACCAGTACTATATATATTTTACTTTGTTAGTTAGAACTTTTATACGAGGCAATATTCTTAAACATGTTTAAAACATAAATCTCGAGATTTTGAGACAATACATAGGATCAGAGAATCGGCACGCTTGCATAACAATGCCGAATTTTATCATTAATGCTGAAGAGTGAGTAAGAATGCGGAATTAGGACCATGCCTTCGGTGGAAAAACATCGTGATTCATGTAACTTTCCTGTCATCATCGCACTTTTAACGTGAACACTGGTCGCGGAAAATTTTGATGAGTTGGAAGGCGTTGCGAGCTTAAATCTGGATTCACTGCTCTAAAATACCACGGCTATCTGCGAATATAAAAATATAAGATCAACTGCCGGAATATACTTAGTTTTTATACCTATTTTCGATACGAGTATATTGAAAATGTATTGATAAGGGTACATTAAAATGTCTTGCTTTATTGTTTTCAACTTAACCCGCGGTTTCCTTGACTACCATCATTGATTGATTGATTGAAAATATAAGCATTGCTCTCTGAAATACCATCGCACTCCGCGGATATGAAAATAAGAGGTAAAAATGCAACAGCGATTTAGCTCTGTTTTAAAAATTTTGCCATCATAAAAATCCGCGATAGAACCCCACCGAGTATAATTAGTATCATGAAAATCGATTGAATTTACTTAACATTAATAATCATATATATTAGGACCCGTCGGTAGTTTTAAAGTTGTTCAAAATGTACATCGCCCGCACGAAAGCCATCCAATTAAAATGTGTGTCGTCGGCACCAGAAAATTTTCAATTTCCAATTTCTACAACAGCGGTTTTAATCTGTCAACGGGCCTTCTAAATCAAAACTTGTTTGTGTTCAATTTCTAGTATTTTTATTGGCGTCGCCGATGACTATATAAAAACTCGTTTTTCTCAATGGTTCCACAGTTCCGTATACAAGACATATATAGCAATCGGCAATTAAAAAAAATAGTTGAACGTTTTCACCGACTTTTTCATTATCAAAATTCCGTTTGTTCTCAGTTAAGTATATTTTATATGTAAATAAAAAAGAAAGTGTCTAAACTAGAAACCTGCTTGCGGGCCGGATGAAACGTTTCAGCGGGCCGGATCTGCCCGCGGACCGCAACTTACCCAGGCCTGCTCTAGAGACTTCAAAACACAGAGGTGCATTCACCATTATTCAAGTAAAGACGTGCGAAACTGCAAGGTTTGCTCTGTGAAATAATCGCATAAAAAGGGGTGGCCCTGAATAAGTTACAAGCACGCGTATAATTTGTGCGAATGTAGCGTAAATCTTCGTGCAGCTCGAGATAAAAAATGCTTTACGCAATGGCATACAAAAAAGAATTTTGGAGATTGATTAACATTATCGTTCTTTCATTCTGATGCATGTTGTGATGTTTTTACTATCAATCATTTGATTACAAACAAATATCAAACCCTCTTAAGACGAAATTCCCTAAAATCAGGCCGATTTACGAATCTAACTAGAACTGGAAAGCTAGAGAAATTTATAAATGACAGTGAAAATTAATAATCTTACAAATCAATTCAAATACCATAGGCCACTCAACATCCGGAATAATAAAAAAAATATATTTTCAGTGAAGTTGGAAAAACGCAAGTCGTACTAAGCGAAAGTTCAACCAGACAACGATAATCAGAAAATAGAAATATTCTTTATCGAACCAATATTAGAAGCAATTCGTTTGCGATAGAGAAGGACATACAGCCATAAGCTGATTGAATTTCTCTCGCGCGGAAGACCCATACAATGTCATACATACAACATGCTTGTGACACAGGATAAATGTAAACTTCGGTAATAATCGACATATCCGTGAAACTACGACTACGATACAAGCGGTGGGTAGATGTCGAGGCTTACTAAACTACACAGTCAAAAAATAACGATGCTAAAAATTATGATTTTGATAACACCAAACAAATACCTATTTTCTCTTAAAATAATCGTGACAAAAGACGCGCGGTTAATAAGCAAAGAGCTCGGTCAAAACTGATTAAGCATCTATCGCTAGTAGTAAAATTTTTCTAGGTTAAATTACTCATACTTGAATTCTAACATAATTCAAACAATGTGTACTTATCTTGTATGTACAACCTTCCAGATTCATTGTTGTATCTGAAATTCAGCCATTCACTATTCTCTTTATCATTGATATTCCGTCCTAAAGCGGAAAACAAAGGCCTATGTCTGTATGTCGTTATATTGCTATGTTAAATTCAACAGCAAAAGAGAGGAAGTTAAGCAAAAATAATATAGACTACTCATTATTAAAGAATACAAATAATTACCTTTGCATGTCACATGCGAAATATGGTATAACACAAGAATATATTTATAATTTCCATTTCTTCCTGAAAAAAAGACTATGTGTATGACTTATGTTATATTACAATATGAAATTGGGCAGCAAATCACAAGAAATTGGGCCAAAGTATTATATATTACTTAGAAATAGGTAATAGACATAATTACCGTCGTATCTTGCAGGCAAACGATCGGGAAAAGCTGATAGGGGTGACAGCACATTTGAACCTACGTACATTTGAACCCGTACATCTGAACCCGTAATTTGAACCCAGGACAATTGCACCTGTATACTATTGCACCTATGGACATTTGCACCTACGGACATTTGAACCCATACATTTCCACCCATGGATTTTAGCACCCGCATATAGATTGAACCCGCGGACATTTGAACCCGTGTACGTTTGCACCCGCGTACATTTGAACCCATGTACATTTGCACCCGCGGACATTTGAACCCGTGTACGTTTGCACCCGCGTACATTTGAACCCATGTACATTTGCACCCGCGTACATTTGAACCCGTGTACGTTTGCACCCGCGTACATTTGCACCCGCGGACATTTGAACCCATGTACATTTGCACCCGCGGACATTTGAACCCGCGGACATTTGAACCCATGTACATTTGAACCCATGTACATTTGAACCCACGAACAATTGCACCCACGGACATTTGCACCCGCGGACATTTGAACCCGTGTACGTTTGCACCCGCGTACATTTGAACCCATGTACATTTGCACCCGCGGACATATACATTTAAACCCGCGTACTTTTACACCCGCGTACAATTGTACCCACAGACATTTGCACCCATGAACATCTACACCCATGGGCATTTGCATTTACGGATATTAGCGTCTTTACATATACACCCTTATCCTTTCATGCTATATACCAGGCGTGGCCGACATGTCGATCGCGATCGACCGGTCGATCGCCACGTCTCGAGCAGTCGATCGCGTCTGATGTTGAGTGAATTTTATTTGGAATATCCTCAAACAATGCCTCAAATATCCCCCAAAATTGCCTCGAACCAGTTGTGTGTTTTGTAACAGGAAATACAGTACTTCACATGCGTAAAATACAATATACACATACAGTATTTGAGTCTGAGCAAGCCCATTAAAGCATATTATCACGTGACAAATGCAAGTTTTTCCGCTGTCAAGGTTTAAAAATGTATATCGCGTGTCTAGACCAGGGTTGCCATAATGGCTTCTTCGACAAAATTCACGATTTTGGCTTCTTTGAAACGGTTCTATTAAATTTGAACCCACGTACATTTGAACCCATGACAATTGCACCTGTATGTCCATGCGTACATTGGTTCAAATGTACGGTCACCCTTTGAAACACGTTTGACGTCAGAATGTCCGTTTGGCTTTTTGATGTTTCTAAATTTTTTATGTAGATGTCAGCTTGACTGTATTATGCCGGATATAGCCTTCATTCTAATTCTGCCATTCAAAAATCCTTCTTAGTTGTAAACCCTTGATCGTGCTGAGGTGGAAATCGTCATTATAGCAACAAAAACTATAAATTTTAGGATTTAGCATTTGATGTGGTTCACTAAATCAATTGCTGGCTCTAAATCAGCATATTGCGAACTGTGTAAATCCACTATTGTGCTAGGAGTTTCAAATCATGAGGTTTTTGTACTTGTTAAAATTGTTGGCTTTTTCTGTCTTGATTTGGCTTTTTTTCATCACTGGGATCTGTAACCCTGGTCCAGATTGACAAACGATTCTACAATAACGGCAGTATGCGAAAGTTATTGTCTCACTCCAAGAGTAGTGTGATAAATTTTATTGCCCAATTTGTTCTAATTCTAAGCAAGCGAAGAATCGCGTTTGGAGGAAATTGTAAATTAGATACTGAAGTTTGAGCAGTCATGTAACATTCATGGTTTGAGAATATTTATTTTTCGCTATTCGGATAATACCTGGCAAGGTTTCTTGAAGAATTTTCAACACTTACGACTAAAAATTAGTCGCGCCTTTTATCTGAATTGTATGATTTGAATAAATCTTAAATAAATAATGAAACACATTTACTCCGGGTACAAAATATTTGAATCAACTCAAATGGAACAAAAAAAAAATACAAATTTTGTGTCGATTTTGCGAATTTGTTGTATGCGTGTGTGCAGTTATCTGCATATCCAGCGCCCATTCGTTTTTGTGTGGGACTTTATTACCGATCAGTCGATCGCGATCTATTTTGAAGATTTTAGTCGATCGCGGTCGAAAGAACGTTGGCCACCCCTTCTATATACTATAGTATATAGGATTGGAAGGTACACTTAGGATTCTTTCTCCAAATGCATACGTTGCGAAAACACCATGGAATTCTCGATTATATACTCGAAGGCTTTATTACAACTATTTTCTATATATTTAAATTATATTATATATTTATATTATACTCCGTCTGTCATTGTCATCGCAATTGTCGATATCATAAGACTCAATGGACAAAATGTTTCGCTGGAGAATGCGAGCCAAAATTGGGGAGTATGATTTGTGCTTTGAACGGTCGACGACTCTTGAAGAGCGCGAGCAAGGATTTTAATTGATGTGTTAGTTCGATCCCGCGCAAAGTTTTTCCTCGCATCAATGCCCTTTTTCCCTCGCAGATAGTTCGATCCCGCGCAAAGTTTTTCCTCGCATCAATGCCCTTTTTCCCTCGCAGACAATTCCAAACTGTTTCTTCAGGACGTTGCAGCTGCGAAGATGACAAGTCCCTTTGCGAAAATAAGTTGGAAACATGGCGCCTACATTTTCCAAGACCACGAGAGGAAATGACCTACTGATTTACAAAGGCCACGAATATTGTAAGCGAAATGATCGGGTTTCAGATGCTACTCATTGGCGCTGCCGTCAGTTTAAGAAATTTCGATGTAAATCGACTGTTGTTACGATCGGTGAAAATGTAATAAAAGAACTAGGATATCACAGTCATTCTGGCGACAGCATTAGGACTGAAGTTGGGATCATCCGTGCAACATTAAAAGAAGCAGCATCAACACCATCAAATACATCGACAAGATATATTTTAGGTGAAGTATTGAATAATAGATCAACAGATGTACTAATGCGCTTGCCAGGCAAGTCGACTCTGGAGGCCAATATACGCAGAGTGGGGCGACAGAAAATTGTTCACGTACGAATCCTACCAGTGCAAGCTTTGATATTCCGAGCGAATATTTAGATATCATTTTGCATGACACTGGCCCGGAGGATCGTCAATCGGATAATGGCCATTGGAGATCGATCACTACTTGCACATCTAGAAGTGACACATATCTTGGCGACGGTACATTTGATGTGGTGCCCGATATTTTCTTCCAGTTGTATACAATTCACTGTAAAGTGGGCGCATCCTATCCACCATGCGTATATTTCCTATTACGAGACAAGCGACAAGAAACATACGTTCAGATGTTGGAAGTGTTGAAAATCATTTTCCCAAATGCTAACCCCACCAAAATCATAGTTGATTTTGAAATAGCAAGCTATCAATGCATTCCATGCACTATTTCCTCTGGCCGATATTAAAGGATGTTATTTTCACCTGTCACAAGCTATAATTCGAAAAGCTTGGTTCTATCGGATTAAGAGAGAAAGTTTGAATGTTTAACCCTCTTTCAATCTGAAAATTAGAAGTTTGGCAGCTCTGGCTTTTGTTCCCATGACGAGGTTGCCGAAGTCTTCACCTTGCTTTGCGACACCTTCGAAGATTCGCCCGAATGCAATCAACTTTGCAATATTTTGAATCTACCTACATTCGTGGACTCAAGTTGGGTTCACGTCCAAGAGAAGCAAGATTTCCCTCTCGATTGTGGAACTATTGCCAAAGAGATTGAAATGATGCCTTCGGCCCCAAGAACAACAAACGCTGTAGAAGGATTTCACAACGCCTTACAAGGAATGTTCCGATGCAAACATCCGAGTATATTGGGGTTTGCTGAATGGTCTACGAAAAGGACATTGCGGTACACAAACTGACTGCGGCAAATGCGCATGTAGGAGTTACGGCCCACCAAAGATCAAAGTATGTACAACTTGCTGTTAGGTTGTCATGTTAAAGTTTTTCATATGGAACTGAAACCGACAAGCTGAGGTATCTCCATTCAATAGCTCAAATGCCAGTCTATTTGATTTTGACTTTGATCGCGATATCGTAAAATTTCGTTTATCGTCATTATTTTGATTTGTTGTTTAACTATTGTATCATAATTGATAAATTTCCATTTTGTAAAACGTCCATAGCTACTCTATCTCAAAATTGATCGCCCATTCGACACAAATTTTGAGTGATAACTTTATTGAGATACTGAAATAAATGTAATCCGTAACTATGACGTCGTTTGTAATTGCCAATATTCATATTTAACAGACCCTATATGCTGAATATGTTCGATTTACTCTAAATAGTGTAAACAGCAAAAACCATTTTTGGCCCCGATAATGATTTTAAAACTTCTTCACTTTCGAATATTCAACATATTTACATGACTTACGATTTCTATGTATAGTTTTGTTCTGACATTCTAATGAAACAATACTTCAATAAAACTGGCATTTGGCTATGAACATGTTGTTACAAAAATGGCATAGTTTCATTGTCTTTATTTCATATTTTCTTAGAAACGAGAATCTGTGCGTTTATTTATTTATATACAGACAATAGTATTCAATTTATAGATTGATTTTTAGGAAAAAATGGCAAAACCTGATTTGAGACAACATTAATTTTCAACAGTAAAGCGTGGTAGTGTATGGCATACATATAACAATTTTGTAAACATGCTAGCAAGAAAACATGAGTGGCCACAGAGCTCCCAAATCTCATGCTGGGCGGGATATCATAGTAGGCGTTTTCGGTGCAATATTTTCAGAACAAATTTATAGGAGTTGACCACTGAAAATAATACTGTAAAGCTAGTTTTAGTAAGACCCTCATTGGTCTGTGAGATATTTATTCCGTATTAGCCCTGGTTTCAGGTATTTCAACGAAATACCGCTTTCTAGGTCATCGTCTGTTTTGGAGATCGCGGCTAACGAATGAAGATAAGGATTTACAAATGTCAATGTAAAAAAAACAGCAAAAGAAAAAAGACCTTGGCAGAACAATGTTGTTTATATCGTTAAGAGACGTTTATCCCTCGGACTACAATGACACTCAAAAATGCTTGCTTCGTAGAAGCGGGTAAATGCATATACACCAAAACTAACTACAAGTGAACAGTGTTGAAATTTAGAATATTGAGCTTGCGCCTGTAACATAAAAATTATTTGCGACTGGAAATTGCCGTTGGGGCAAACATTTTTTGTGAAAATGTACGTGGGTTCAAATGTACGTGGGTTTAAATGTACGCGGGTTCAAATAAACGTGGGTTCAAATGTCTGTGGGGTGGGAATATACATGGGTTCAAATGTCCGTGGGTTCAAATGTACGCGGGTTCAAATATACGTGGGTTCAAATGTCTGTGGGTGGAATATACATGGGTTCAAATGTCCGCGGGTGCAAATGTTCGTGGGTTCAGATGTACATGGGTTCAAATGTCCGGCAGGTTCAAATGTACATGGGTTCAAATGTACGCGGGTGCAAACGTACACGGGTTCAAATGTCGCGGGTGCAAATGTACATGGGTTCAAATGTACGCGGGTGCAAACGTACACGGGGTTCAAATGTCCGCGGGTTCAATCTATATGCGGGTGCTAAAATCCATGGGTGGAAATGTATGGGTTCAAATGTCCGTAGGTGCAAATGTCCATAGGTGCAATAGTATACAGGTGCAATTGTTCTGGGTTCAAATTACGGGTTCAGAGTCGGTTCAATGTACGCGGTTCAAAGATAATGGAACCATTGCCCACACATGACAGTGTTCATCACAGTGGAATTCCCTCCATTTATTGGAAACCACGAAGAATTTGTCTACTGGGTGTGTAAAGCTCAAAACTACACGATACCAACTACTGTTGACTTGCATATCAAACAGCAAGTTTTTCATTCATGCAGACATTGATTAGGGATCACGACCCACAGTGTTCTTTTCCGTGATAAAAATATAACTTTTGACCGACTCAAGGATTCACCATCCATGGACTAGGACCTCAGCACTTTCCGGTCGGTGACATAGACAGATCTTGACAACGAGCTGTCCGGATATTGTATATTATACAATACTATATACGATTGTCCCTAATACTTTATTACAGTGGATATTAACCTGTTAATATGAACTCATTAACACCAAACCATTGTTTACGAACCCGGCATGTAAATCGACCTTCCTCAGGGACGACAAAATCTGAATACCGAAACATTTATATAAAGTATATTGCCCCACAAACGAAGTTGACAACGAATCTCTGAGTAACGAATATTCATGAGTAGTCTATATACAAATACCGGTTCCATTATCTTTGAACCCACGTACATTTGCACCCGTAATTTGAACCCAGGACAATTGCACACCTGCATACTATTGCACCTATTGACATTAAATCCCATACAGGGATAAGAGCACCGCATAGAGATTGAAGCCGCGGACATTTGAACCCATGTACATTTGCACCCGCGTACATTTGAACCATGTACATTTGCACCCGCAAACATTTGAACCCATGTACATTTGAACCCATGAATATTGGCACCCGGACATTTGCACCCGCGACATTGAACCATGGATATTTGCACCCGCGGACATTTCAACTCATGTACATTTGAACCCGCATACATTGCACCCGCGTACTTTTGCACCCGCGTACTTTTACACCACACGTACAATTGCACCACAGACATTTGCACCCATGAACATCTATACTCATGGGCATTTGCACTTACGGATATTAGCGTATTTAGATATACACCCTTATCCTTCCATGCTATTATAGGGTTGAAAGGTACACTTAGGATTCATCTCCCAATGTATACGTTGCGAAACAATTCTCGATTATATACTCGAATGCTTTATTAAAACTATTTTCTGGTCGTATATATTTATCTTATACTCCGTCTGTCATTGTCGTCGCAATTGTCAATATCATAAGACCCAATCGACAAAATGTTCCACGGGTGAATGCGAACCAAATCTGGGAGTATGATTTGTGCTTTGAACAGTCGACAACTCTTGAAGAGCGCGGCGCCAATCGAGCAAGGATTTTAATTGATGTGTTAGTTCGATCCCGCGCAAAGTTTTTCCTTGCATCAGTGCCCTTTTCCCTCGCTGACAATTCCAAACTGTTTCTTTAGGACGTTGCCGCTGCAAAGATGACAAGTCCCTTTGCGAAAATAAGTTGGAAACATGGCGCCTCTATTCTCCAAGACCGCAAGGGGAAACGACTTACTGATTTACAAAGGCCACGAATATTGTAAGCGAAATGATCGGGTTTCAGATGCTATTCATTGGCGCTGCCGTCAGTTTGGGAAATTTCGATTTAAATCGACTGTTGTTACGATCGGTGAAAATGTACTGAAAGAACTAGGATATGATAGTCATTCTGGCGACAGCATTAGGATAGGAGTTGGGATCATTCGTGCTACATTAAAAGAAGCAGCATCAACACCATAAAATACTTTTGCAATATTTCGAATTCACCTACATTCGTGGACCTTAAGTGGGTTCACGTCCAAGAGAATCAAGATTTCCCCCTCGATTGTGGAACTATGCTGAGGAGATTGAAATGATGCCTTCGGCCCCAAGAACAACAAACGCTGTAGAAGGATTTCAAAATGCCTTACAAGGAATGTTCCTGCTGAGTGTCATATCGTCACGCTAATAACCGAATTGCGTAAGTCATTTTTGGCGATTTTGAGTTTTTTTTATAAAATAGGTATTTATGTAATGCTGCGCACCTGTCTGTTAACTCAGATTTTATTTTTAGAATTCCGAAACCCATAAAAATGGAGATTTAGTATGACATGCACATTTGTGCAATTGTTTCGTCATAATGAATCATCATTGTTACCGCAGGACTATTGTGACGTCACAAAAGCAAAATAACCTGGGCGAAGTATTTTCGAGTTTTTGCATCTCGGATTTTAGCTTAGCGCGAATAAATTTGAATTTATAGTACAGTATAGGAAGACGTGCACTTGTGATATTCACTGTCCGAGTCCAATTCACCTTGGTTGGCTTTTATATTGGGTGCATTGCTGTTTAATTGTTTATATTTGATCTTAGTCTTATTTCGGTGGGTGTGCAGAACGTGTTATATTGATGAAATATATATTTTTAAACATAAAAAATAATGTAATTGAAACTGATTAGCTATTTTTGGGATTAGACACTGTAGATTCTGAGAATTACATTCGTTTTTAGAATGTTTAGTTTTCAGGACTGGTGCATAATATATTGCAAAATTGCGTATTCCCAAGTCATAGACACATTTGCCCGAGTCACAGTGCGCCATTATGACGTCACTTAACTGCGTTTATACAATTAACTTAAATGGCTGCGATCAAAAAATTGAACCATGGCAAATATTGACTCTCAATGGCATATCAATCATTGGAAAGTTTTTTACGTTTATCTCAAAACTGCTAAAAATGACTTACGCAATTCGGTTATTAGCGTGACGATATGAAAAGACATTGCAGTCGCAACTGACTGCGGCAAATGCTCATGTAGGAGTGACGGCCCACCAAAGATCAAATATGTACAACTTGCTGTTAGGTTATCAGTTAAAGTTTCTTCGAATGGAACTGAAACCGACAAGCTGAGGTATCTCCACTCAATAGCTCAAATGCAGTCTTTTGATTATGACTTTGATCGTGATATCGTAAAATTTCCGTTTATCGTCATATTTGATTTGTTGTTTAACTATTGTATCATAATTGATAAATTCCTATTTTGTAAAACGTCCATAGCTACTCTATCTCAAATTGATCGCCCATTCGACACACAATTTGTGAGTTGATAACTTTATTGAGAATAATAAATAATGTAATCCGTAACCTATGACGTCGTTTGTAAATTGCAATATCATATTTCAGACCCTATTGCTGAACATGTTCGATCTACTCTAAATAGTGAACAGCAAAAACCATTTTTGGCCACGATAATGATTTTAAAACTTCTTCACTTTCTAATATTCAACATATTTACATGACTTACGATTTCTATGTATATATTTTTTCTGACATTCTAATAACAATACTTTAATAAAACTGGCATTTGGCTATGAACATGTTGTTACAAAAAATGGCATAGTTTCAATCTTAATTCATATTTTCTTAGAAACGAAGAATCTGTGCGATTTATTTATTTATATACAGACAATAGTATTCAATTTATAGATTGATTTTAGGAAAAATGGCAAAACCTGATTTGAGACAACACTCATTTTCAAAGTAAAGGTGGTCGTCATATTACAATTTTGTGAACATGCTAGCAAGAAAACATGAAGGTGGCCACAGAGCTCCCAAATCTATACTGGTCGTAATTCCACCAGTAGGCGCTTTCAGGAAAATAATTTCAGAACAAATTTATCGGAGTTGACCACTATAAAATAGTACTGTAACTGTAAGCTAGATTTAGTAAGGCCCTCATTTGAGACTTTATGGGTCTGTGAATTTTGGAAAAAAAACAGCGATACGCATATTTGTTCCATATTAGCCCTGGTTTCAGGTAACTTCCTCAACGAAATACCGCTTTCGTTTGTTTTGGAGATCACCCACGTGGGTTTTTTTGTGAAAATGTACGTGGTTCAAATATACATGGGTGCAAATGTACGCGGGTCCAAAATTCAAATGTACGCGGGTTCAAATGTCCGCGGGTTATGTACGTGGGTTCAAATGTCCGCGGGTGCAAATGTTCGTGGGTTCAAATGTACATGTGTTCAAATGTCCGCGAGTGCAAATGTTTGTGGGTTCAAATAAACACGGGTTCAAGTGTCCGCGGGTTCAAATGTACATGGGTTCAAATGTACGCGAGTGCAAATGTACATGGGTTCAAATGTCCGAGGGTTCAATCTATATGCGGGTGCTAACATCCATGGATGGAAATGTATGGGTTCAAATGTCCGTAGGTGCAAATGTCGGTGAGTGCAAACGTATGGAGGTTCAAATGTGTTGGGTGCAGTTTACGGGTGCAAATGTATGGGTTCAAATGTACGTTCAAATGTGCTGTCACCGCAAATACCTAATACCACCCTACGAACGAAGTTGACCACGGTATTGCTTGACGTCATGGAGCGGGGGCTTGCATGCAGGTGATCATCCGTAAGATGATTTGCTAATTTTGTCGTGCATTGCGTCTTTTTTTGATGAACTGCTCATAGCAGAACGTGATGCCGATAGAGCGATCATTTTTCTGCATGATTTTCTAGATTTCGGTACAAGAATATGTGATGGTCAAGATTGATAACCGCCGATTTTTTGTATTTTCAAATCATAAATATATATATATACAAATTGGCAAAGACAAAGCATTTCGTTTATATAGCGTTAACGAATAGGTCCCATTTGTATTGTTTACGATGATACAATAATATTGTATTATCAACGCCAATCAGTCCTGACATTATTTGATACAATGAAAGCAAATCAACGAAAGCGAACCAACTACGATTACTCGTACGTTCTATCGTCTATTTCGATCCATATGGCGGGGTCTTTCCAACCATTTCCTGTGATTGTTAGGTCGGTGCTCCCGAAGTATGCGAACCAAGAAGGCGGACATCGGAACGTAACATGGGTAACAGGTTAGGGTTAGGCAATAATTTTTTTTCCAATTTTTCTTATTTTAGTCCTATTATCAGTTCGAAGACTAGTCAAGAGCCTTCCGTAGTATTTATACCTAAAATTATGGCCTAACCCTAACCCAGTACACATATTACACTCCGAGGTCCGCCATCTTGGTTCGCATACTTCGGGAGCCCTGTTAGGTCAAATCCCGAACCAAAGGTGCATAAAGCGTGCTTTTATAGTCAAAGCATTGATGACAGGGATTTTTGATAAAACTAAACGCTGACGAAAATTCCCGCGCATGCAAAATTTATCCATATAAACATTTTTTGGCCGCGAAACGAAAGCACTTCAATAATAACGATAAAATGGAAACAAGTGTGACACGTGGAACACGAAACCCCTAAAATTGTTACCGTAGTTGTGTAGATTCAGAACCCTTGCCATCTCGAGGTCCGAGACACTGCACCAACGTCAATCGGCGGAGAACGATTATGGAGTTTAAAAATGTGATGGTACCGGTAGAGTCAGAGTTATTTTATTTGTCACTTCAACAACAAAATATCTGTAATAAATATATATTGAAATGACAAGTGCTGTGAAGAACAGAATGATTCGTCATCGAGTCCACAGCACCTGATTTGGCAGTATCGGGACTAGATGTGGGTAATTTGCTAATGACACCACAGAGAATGATAACCCTCTATAATGACACCTTAATAATTAACTCAATGGGAGGTATAAGTTAGAGCAGGGGTTTTTAAACCTTTTTTCAGGACGACCTTAAAGACAACTTGGCACTCAAGTGTCCAGTGCGACCCCAGGTCAATATATATATTTTCATGAAACTTTAGAGCTTTTTTTACTGGACTTTTGAGTTTGGTCATGTGGTGGTATTAGGTATAAAAAGCTAAAACCGAACATTGATGTCACAATAAGCACTTACATTTTCTATAGCATATGCATAGAGCGATGCCTATTGGCCTGTTTTACAGTAAACCATGGCACAAACTGCTAAATTTAACATGGTTTGTCAAATCTCAGATGTTTTGTACATCCATCCTCTACCCAGGGATGGCCAATACCAAATAGTTCACTATTACGAATATATTCAAAATTATTTTTTTTTTTTCGAATATGAAATTTCGAATACTTCGAAAATAAAATCCACTAATTGAAGCTTATCTAAATGTATGTAGGAATTTCCATAAAATAAGCAATGGAATAACTGCTATCTACAAGTTACAACATAGCTATATTACCAGGCATTTCATATTTTCAGATTATTGCAGTATATATTTTACATACCATGAGTCATGTAAACAGAATTAAATTAATATGGCAAGGCATTTTAAACAGTGGTATCGGTGATGGATTGGAATATTTTCGCAACACAAAATCATCCTAGTAAAAAGCCCATACTTTTAAATACCAACCATTATCCAAATTATTTGCTAAAAAGCGGGATAAAGTATGAGTTATTTTTCCGACTAGTGACAATTTTTTCGATACGGTAAGTTATGCCAGAGTGGAAAGTAAGTAGCACTGGAAACGATTGAGAGGTGGGAAATCAAGTTGTAGACAGACAGTTGATGTTTTAAAATATAGTCTAGGCCTATAGTCCATACTCATACTGTCATAGGGCATTTCAGACTGTGATATATCAAAATTTAGTGTAGATATAGTCTAGTAATGGTATGCAAACACTGCAGGACTGTGGTACATGCAATGAGCATATATACGCTCATTGAGTACATCAGATAAAATGCATTATGTATTCAAGGTATTAGTTAGTATTTTTACACTCATGCTGTTCCAAATATGATTTTCTTCCTCATTTTAGATACTGTACTACAAAAGAAGACGGCAATGTTCCACCAATCCGACCTAACGCAGGCTCTAATCCCTGCTGCTATCAGTGCTATAAAATGGATTAAACAAGAAGTCTGGAAGCGTAAAGGTATATGAGAATCATAATAGTTGCAAACAGCTTAGATGGGATATTCATATTGAAATACTGAACTCCTGTCACACAATTAAAGTATTTTTTGTTGTTGGTTACATCTATGCCATATTTTTCGTAATCTACCTAATAAATTATGATTGACTGAGGAAAAGAAATACATTTGTGTCAGTGTGCTGTAGGGCTCTCGAATTGCATAGTTCTTATGTATGTGTTGTGAACTTATGGTTATTGAATTTCCGGGAACCTCTTATATTCAATTTCGCATCAGGATTGTGGAACAAGCTATAATGCGTTCAGTATGTTCATTTTCACACAAAACTGAAGAATTTATTTAGTTACCAGATGTGCGCTACGAAACTTTTTTTGGGCGTTTTCAAGGCTTCGTCTCACGGCCATATCCGTGGTAAGGATCTACAGGTGTTTAATAACTTACTTATACATTTTTTAACAACGTCTCAGTATAACTTAACTAATAATAACTAAACAGGGCTATGGAAAGGCTGCCCAACTCAACGCAAGGTCGAGCAGTAATAACTAATATTCATCCGCTCGCTAACAGCTGATTCGATTCAATTGTTACGTCATGCAGAAGTCATTGTTCATTGCCGGAAATGTAGAGAATATAGGACAGATCGTACCACATATTTCTTGTAGTAAAAGCGTCTTTTCCGTAAAACGTGCAACTTTTGAAAGTGGGAACAAGGCAATATTTGTTACTAAATTTTTAAGGAACATTTTAAAATCATTTTCAGGTAGTTACCTGATGTGCGCTACGAAACTCACTTTCTAGGCGTTTCGGATAGGATAGGATTTACATATTTATCCCGGGGGAGAGGAAAGCCGATAAGACGGCTTATCCATATGGCGAACCACGGCCTCTCGTCCGGTTACCATTCCAAGTCGGGTATGGGATTAGTTTTACTGTATTGTTTGTTTTCGGAAGCATATGGACTTGGTGGTAGAGGAAGCCGTAACCGACCAGCGGTTACGTGAACCACCCAACGACGGCGGGGAGTTCAGCAATCCTCTCGCACATAACCATCCCTGCATGGGATTCG
Source organism: Styela clava (assembly GCF_013122585.1). Lineage (NCBI taxonomy): Eukaryota > Metazoa > Chordata > Ascidiacea > Stolidobranchia > Styelidae > Styela > Styela clava. Next base: position 19,353,192 of record NW_024102830.1, read on the forward strand.
AACCTGCGAACCCACGCAGAGTAATTAGAGGTGCGGTGGCGAGCGTATTCCTAACGCTTAGCCCGTTGAGCCACACCGCCGCGCGTTTTTCAGGGCCTCGGCCCGCGGCCTATTAGTAAATGTGCTATTCTAATAGTTGAATATTCGAATATATGTCCAGCCCTACTCAGTAACCAGTAATTATTGACGCGATCAATGTCATGTGAATAAAATGACTTTTTATGTTTTTTTGTAAATTCTAACGCAAATCCTAACTTGGCTGATATATTGCAAAAACGTTTGCGGCCCGCAGTGAATTTCTGACTCGTTGCGGACTCATTTAAACGCTCTGCGGACTCATTTGAGACCGCGGACTCGGGTTGGGAAACGCTGGCCTAGGATAATGCAGTACCGGTACCGGCTAAGCAGATATACCGTACGTTACGGTGCCGGTAACTATATAGGCTGATAGCGATAGGTGTCTCTTATTCATCAATTTTTTGGGAGTGCCACACGATATTTTACACGGTTTCAGATTTCAATTGAATTAGTGTAACTGGGTCACTTCAACTCAGCTGGTGTACGGTACAGTACCATAGATATTACACTAGAATTTAGGCTACCACTTGCAGACTTCAGGACTTGAGGGTAGGAAGAATTTTTGGGGATTCCTTTTCTACTCTATCAATTTCAGGCATATTAAAAATTATTTTACAATGAAAACAATATAGTCTCAATCAGCGCATGACTAACTCTATACCTAAAACGTGTTTACATATCAGTATATAAGAAACTGTAGTCTACCTATATCTCGGTATCTGTATATTTAATGCTGACAGATGCATAAAGAAATATGAATAAAAAATCAAATGTTTGTAGTGATGTATGTCTACGAATAAAAAGAGGCCACTTACTGCGACTTAGAAGTCATTTATTCCTAAACTAATATATATGATTTTATACATCGATTTTGAATAAATGCATTTGATTTTAATTTCAAAAAGTTTAAAAAGGTAATAATTTCCCATCCACTGAATCTCAGTATAACAGGGCAAATTGGTGTTATAGTCTTCGGATAGTTTCAATTAAATAGAATATCCTTGTTTATTTTTTTTATATTCTGGGTGTGTCTATTTTTTATGGATGAGTAAATGTTCCCCTAGCATTCACTACTCTAATTTTGTATACAAGTAAATTTTGTCCTTAATTTTAGGTTTCATTAGCATTTTAGATGTCTTCAAGAATACTTCTATCCCTTGTGTATTTATATGCTGTGTATAAAGTCAGCATAAACCTTCATTTACTTTTGATAGAAAAGTATATTGCTATTAAAGTGCAATTGATGTCGCTAAAGAAGTAAATATTAAAGTAGGTAGTTAATATCATGGTTTTGAATAAGTAAAGTAAAGCTATTATGAAAAAGATGACATACCATTGCCATATAATTCCAGTCTGGCTTTGCTTTATTATTGTGGTGCTCATCTTCCTGTTCAATATTGGCAATAATCAGGATAATTTGAATTACTTCAAATCAGGGTTACAATGATACCATTGTGTGAATAAATGTAAGGCCTATATCAGTATATTATCAAAGTGTAATTGGTGTCACTAGAGATGTAGATTAAAAGTGGGTAGTGATGTCATAGAGATAATGATTGTGAGAAACAAAAGTGAAGCTATATAAATAGAAGACATGAAATTGCAATATTATTTCAGTCTGACTTTGCTTTATTAGTGTAGCACTAATTGTTTTGCTTAATACAGTATTACTGACAATAATTTGATAATTAAAATTACTTCAAATCAGGATTTACAATGATGCCATTGTGTAACTTGATATTCCAGAATAATATTTACCATGCCACCTGATTTAGGATAGGATAGGATTTACATATTTATCCCGGGGGAGAGGAAAGCCGATAAGACGGCTTATTCATATGGCGAACCACGGCCTCTCGTCCGGTTACCATTCCAAGTCGGGTATGGGATTAGATTTACTGTATTGTTTGTTTTCGGAAGCATGGACTTGGTGGTGGAGGAAGTCGTAACCGGCCAGCGGTTACGTGAACCACCCAACGACGGCGAGGAGTCCAGCAATCCTCTCGCACATAACCATCCCTGCATGGGATTCGAACCTGCGAACCCACGCAGAGTGGTTAGAGGTGCGGTGGCGAGCGTATTCCTAACGCTTAGCCCGTTGAGCCACACCGCCGCGCCATCCTGACTAATCATGAGTGACCACGATAAATTGTTAGACCTTAGCCGATTCAGTGAGTCATTTATTTTTCAAGTGTAATTTGCTATTTTAAATTTGTCTTTCTATGCAATTTGTATTTCATAATATCCTACTGTAGGCATGCAACTATACTCATTTCACTATGAGGCTTACATTATATGTCCTGAAGTTTGGGAAGATTCCAGGGCGCCTAAGATACGGAAAACATCAATTGCCTCATCACATTTCTGAAAAGAGCAGGGCTGAATTTGTCAAGTTTTTACAAATTGAATTGGAGAATGAAATGTGGCTCACGAGGCCCTATCTATCAAAAGCACAAGAAGAGTATTTGCCGAATGGTACAAGGTTTACTGCCCCAGAACATAGGTGGAAGAACACTACTTCAATAGAATTGGAAGATGAGCTGAGAGAGTTTAAAAACTTGCGCTACAGAATAAATATTCCTTCTCATGTTGCTTTAGAAGACAGATGGTCATCACTTCATATTGAGGCCAAATGGGAAAGAAATAAGGACATCACTGTGAATAGATTTCAAAAATATAGTGAAATGGCCCAAATCAAGAGGATTCCAGATCGACTACCTAGGCCTGTGGATAAATGGAGTGAGTGGGAGCGTGTAAAGGGTGTAAAGCAAAATAAAAGTCTGGAGTGTTATAATAGTGACTCTAGTGAAACATAAATTTGCTGCCATATCTGGACATAAGACTGGGTGAGATTTTGTCATTTGCTCATATGAAAAAATCATTTTACGATCCTTCTTGACCATCAAGCCCATGCAGCAAAATAAATACCTGG